>SZWC01000125.1:348744-408589 GCA_023375785.1 Penium margaritaceum | reverse complement strand
CCCCCCCCCCCCCCCACCTCCCTAACCCTCTGATCCTTCCAAGATTCATTGATGGATTCCCGAATCCCTGAATGAGACCCAACCCTGGATCCGGATTCGTGAATCCGGATCCGGATTTGGGATTCGTGAAACAGATTCACAAATCCAAGGATTCGTGTGCAGCCTTAGTAATTGTTCATTGTGGTTTGGTGTACATCGGGTGTGCCAGCCAACGGGAAGGTGTGAAGAATGCCTTGGGCCACTGAACCGCTTGTTCCGGCGGTGGTGCCGGTCTCCCTTGCCTCCTCCTCCTCCACCTCATCCTCTTCATCCGTCCCCACCACTTCCACTTGCAAACCCGTCTCAATTTTTTTTTTCAAAATGTTTGCTCGAAGCTTCCTCCAATCCACACGGGAGGAACACCCTTTTCCATGCCCTCTCCTTCCCCTTAAATAGAGCCTTGTCATAAGAGACAAAGTCCTCTGGAACAACGATGACCGGCAACTTGAGAAGCTTTCACGTTTTGGGTGGAGGAACCTTGCACTTCTGGATGTCGGGTGAGGTGTGGGCAAAACGATGCCGGATGCGGTTGCTCCCCTCCCCCCCCCCCCCCCCCCCCCCCCCCCCCCCCCCCCCATATGCCCCCCTGCATGAGCCACATTGAAATCCCGGAGCCAGCTTCGTGGTGGGATAAGGTAGGGAAAAATGTGTGAGTTGCCTAGTCACAAATTCACCACAAAAAAATCCTTTCTCCTTCAGTGGCATGGTGGTGAGGAGTGGGGTTGCTGGCTAATCTCTTTCCTCACTCTGGCACCTGCTCTCTCCCTGTTTTTGCTAGAGCTCTGTGCGCAAGTCTCTGTCTCTGTTTCTTGCATAGACTCTGTATGCGCAGAGCAAAATGCAGAAGACAGGAGCCGGAAGTGACGGCCCTGCTTTAGATCACGGCCGTGCGACGGCGTGGAGCGAGAAAAGGGCATGTGGAAGAAAAAAATACAGAAAAAAAAAAAAAAACACAGAGAGTAGACAGCGAGCGGCAAAGAGCCGTCAGCTGCCGTGCGGCTAAAAGAGGCCAGCAGGTTCGCAAACCTGCCAGCCCATCGATGTGGGCCATGATCCACATCGATGAGGCACAATCATTCCTGTGCCCTATCAATGTGGGTCATGGCCCACATTGATAGGGCAGGGTAGGGCCCATCGGGCTGTTGGCTCCCAACGCAACCCCCCCCTCCAGCCGTCGGTTCACAGAGCGAACTGTCGGCTGGGGAGGGTGGGTTTGCGTTAGGTCAAAGTGGGTCCCAACCCACGTGGCATCTGGGTGGAAGCGCGCGTTTGGGCTTCCACCCAGAGATCAAAGTCAGCGTCGACATCGCGTCGACGCCTTCGATGCGTTGACGACGACTCTTACCACAAGAGTCGGACGTCGACTCAAACACTGCATTGTGCTCTGCACCATCATCAATGGATCTCTACCGTAGCAGGTCACCGACTGCCATTGCCGGAGCACCCTCATCCCCATCCTCAAGGGGGAGACAAAGCAGGAGGATATATGCCCCACTGTGGTGGGAGAGGTATGGGTACGGCTGACAGGGAACATCCTCCTAATCCGTGACAAGGCCAAACTTGGGGCCACCCTGTGCCCCCTCCAGTACAGTGCAGGGGTTTTGGAGGGGGCGGCGCTCCTGGTTCACGGGGTCCGGGCTTTGGAGACCAACCCGACCTTCTGGATGTTGTGGCTAGACATCGCCAACTCGTTCAACGAGGTCGAGCGGGCCTCGGTATTTGAGGCGGTGCACTCTTTGGGTCTGGGGGCGTGGATGCCTTACCTTTGATAATTCTATGTCCGCCCAGCACAGCTTCTCCTCTTCAGCGTGGACACCCCCTCTGTCCTGGAGAGCGCTCGAGGGGTGCGACAGGGCGACCCCCTAGGCTCTGCTCTGTTTGACCTGGCCTTAGGCCCGGTCCTAGAGGCTGGTTGCCAGACGCTGGTGGAGGCGGATGGCAGCCGGCAGGGCCACGTGGGGGCCTTCCAGGATGACGCGACCATCTGCGGGCCGCCACAGCTTCTTGCCGCTTGCATGGCAACCATGATGGAGGAAATGGCATTGCAGGGGCTTCAGGTGCAGGCGGGGAAGTGCCTGATGTGGTAGCGGTCGGGGGCAGAGATGCCGCCGCTTCTCATAGACTTCCCCTGGACGCTTCAGGGGGTGCAACTGCTGGGGTTCCCCGTGGGGGTCGATTCCTTTCAGGTGGAGTGGGGAGAGCGGTGGCTCCAGGAGTAGGTCCATGGACTCGAGCAGTTGGGCCACATGGAGGACTTCCAGGTGGCGATGACACTTATCCGCCTCTGCATCGTTCCCCGCACTGACTTCTGCGCACGTACGCTCTCCCTGCAGCTCTGGCGGATGCAGATCCTGGACCGGTTTGACGCGATGGTGTGGGTGACAGTTCTCTCCTTGCTCTAGCTCCAGCCAGCGGCCAAAGGGTTGGAGGATTGGGAGCTGTAGTGGCTGGCGCGATGGCAGCTACAGCTGCCACTGAGCTTTGGAGGGGCCAGCCTTCTCAGCGCTCGTGACCGGGCGGCCCTCACCTATGGCTGTGCGACAGGATCCCTCCTACACGCCCTCTCATCCGAGTTTGGATCCTTCCTTCCTGCTGGCCGGGACCTCGACTTCCTTTACCCGCTTTGGGAGCAGGTTGAGCGGGAGCTGCCTCTGCCGGTGTGCCAGGCGTTCCCATCCATGGAGGCCCTGTGTCAGGGCGGGGAGCCAAGGCTTTACCAGTGGTTGAGCGCACTCTTTTTCTCAAGCCATCGTGGGCGATGGGTGGAGGAGGCCTGGGTGGTCGCGCTGCACCACTATGAGTGTGACAGACCCGCTGCGTGTGGGCCCATCACAGGCTGTTGTCGTTGGGCTCAGAGTAGGTGTTGGCCCACAACCACGCAGTGGGAACTCCCTTTGGTTGCAGGCTACGCCGACCGGAGTCACGGACAGGAACTACCTATTGGCGGAGGACTTCCGCCTCCATGCCCAGCTCTGGTTGGGCCTCCCCTTGGGCCATCTGGAGTAGGTGGGGCTTGACGTGTTGGAGCCGGCCGTGGTGATGCGGCGGGAGAGGGAGGGGGGTGCAGTTTGGTGTGTCCACAACACCATCCATGATGAGCTAGCAGACATCAGCCGGGAGCACCGCCTCACCAAGAGTCGCCGCTGCCCGGCGGCCAGCGCTTCCTCCGCCCGGTCCTTACCCTGGCGAACCACACGGTTGGGACCACCTGGGTCCTGGACATCACCACCGTGGATGCACAGGGACAGCAGGCAACCCAGCCAAGGGCCGCTGTACGGGTGGCTAAGTGGGACAAGCAGGCCTTGTACGCGAAGGCGCCCTACAGGGGACACGTCTTCCATCCGCTGGCGTGGGAGACCCTTGGTGGCCTAGGAGATTAGTTTTGGACCTTCCCCTGCCGGCTGGCACCGCTTTGCCTCGCTCACGGGCACTGCGAGTGCTCTGCCAAGGCCTTCAAGCACTGGGCCCAGTGCGCGGTGGCAGTCCTGGCCCAGCGTGCCTCCCTTGTTGGCGTCCGTGCCCAATGCACCGCCATCCGCCACTACACTGTCTCTCACTCCCGGTCTTGGGCCCCGTTCCCACCGGAGGTTGTGCCGGTTGCTCGGTGTGAGCGTGTGCGCCAAGCCTTGGTTTTTTTGGACTTACATGGGGTTGATCCCGCCCTTGTGGATACCTACCGTAGTGCTATCCATATTTTCTCTAAATAATTATTTCACTTTCGCCTATAAACACTAGTGAAATTGTATTGACTGTAGGAGAATCAGGTTGATAATTATTGCTTCTCATGTTTACTACACAAAGTTTCCACACGTTATTCAGATACTTCAAGACTCACTTAAAAACGTGCGCATGATGTTCGCAGAGTGGGGTAAGCGAGAAGCCGCTGGTCGCATGTGACGCTAAGAACCTGCTGGCCGAGAGCCACAGAGCGATTGGGCAGGCTGTTGTGCTTGATGTTTGCCAGCGCAACAGCCTGCCCGTATCCCAACGATGCCTCTCCAATTGCTTAAGGATTCAGCATCACGTGTTCTATGCACCGGGATTGGCCGTCGCTGGCCATCGGTCGCTCTGTGCCATCGGCAAGAGCAACCGATGGTCCACGCCGTTCGCCATCTCGACATTTGAGATGGCGAACAGATGGGGTCCTGGTCGGACCTGATCTGACTCTATGGACAAATTCAAGAAGTTCGGATACAAACACAATGGGAAATAGGAGGATCAACAACAAAAATTGAATGAAGACAAATCTGGGCGAATATGAGTGGCACATAATTAGGAAAAAAATAATGAGCGAATATGAGTAACACTACGGTAGCTTGCATGTCCACCATATTGTGCCGTGGTGGCGTCCTTAACATACCACGTGGTTGTGCCAGCCCGTGGCGGAGTTGCATGCTCCCTTTCTCTTATATAATTATTTTCCTAAAAGAACCCAAAAAAATGAACAAAATTCAAGAACACATAACTAGTAGTTTTGATAAAATCAAAATTTAAGATCAGTAGGTTCTTGCATACAACATTGAAGGACCTTTCTTTTCTTACACCATTTCAAGAAGCGTGAGGCACCATGTAAATGCTGATCAAGAGCAGAGCAACCCTCAGGTGCTATTGAGATCCTTGGGCACGGTTTGGAGGATGTGTGGTACGAAGAAAAGGATAGAAATGATGATATTGCGTACAGTGCAGAAGGAATAGAGGTGGAATGACGGTGGTAGTGCCAAAGCACAGGCCATGAGGCCACAGCGACAAGGCACAGGGCTGCGGAGTACAAGGGCCACTGTGCCAAAGCGTAGGTCAGTTGAAAGTGATGATGTGACGAACTGAGGTTGTACCATGCAGGCAAAATTTGAATGGATGCCGCAACGACAGAGTGCCGGCACAATGGCCAGCTAATGATTCCTGATGTAGCGCACCGGTGTGGGCCAGCAGACCAGAATTAATCGAGTGCTACAGCACACAAGTACAGGTGTTGCTGAAGATGAAAATGGGAAGAAACAGCTACAAAGCATGATGGAGGACCATAAGGCCAAGCCAGAGTGGAGCTAGGGAAAATCCCGGGTCGAGAATCAAATGATAGCTGATGGTTAGAAGTGACCATAAGGATAGTTCATAAAAAGAACTTAGGATACTTAGGTCTTAGTAACTACCAACTACTGCTAGCCTAGAAGCTTAACTATGGTGATAGGCAGGTCTCGAGCAGCCGTAGCCGCTTCGTTGGTTGCACTGCTCCTACTGAGTGCGGAGCAGGGATGCAAATCTACACCAGGCAGGGACAATCTGTTGGCTTGTCATTCACATCTCCTTGTCGTGAAGGAATCGTCGTGCAGTGAGGATTGGAGTGCACGCTAACCATCAGCAACACAGCATACCACATCCATCATCAGTAAGGCTGCACACGGATCTTACGATCCGTGGAAACTATCCGAAAATTCGGATCCAGATCCGGATCCACTGATCCGGATCCAGGGTCTGCGATCCGGTTTATATGCTTGGATCTAGATCTTGATCCTTTTATGGAGGGGGAGGGGGCTGAGAAAAGTGTGCAAGAGATCCCGGTAATGTCTTTGGAGTAGCATGTGTGTCGTTGTGTTTGAATTCAAATGGTCAAGGTGTGCACCCCGGTTTTGAGCGAGACGAAGTTCAGCCACCACATCAAACAAACCGCTGAATTCTTTCGTTCGACGAATGGTTGTCTTGTCCATTGGTTAGGCAATAATTTTTTCTTGGTGCCGCGCCTCAGGTTTGTAGAGGTCAGGTGTCGAGCCATTGTTACGCAATAGGAAAGCACCAAGTGGAGCCATTCTTGTTGCACGACATCGAGTTAGATACCGACAGATGTTAACACACTGTTTGGTCTTGTAACGTTATTTGACGTTTGAACAGTCAAACAATTTTTCAGTCGCTTGAAATTCGAATGAGAACGGACAGGTAGATTGTAGTGGTGCCACGCAGATGTGGAAAAGGTGCATGCCACATCAGCATTCAACCCTGTGCGATGTTCGGTGGCCATTGACTGTAGCGCGGAACGAGGGCTCCTGCATTCACAGAAAAAACTGTACGAGGTCGCCAGAGTCAATACTGACCCCCCTTTTTTATTCTACAACTTCAGCTAGATCCACTAATCAGATCCTTAACACAAGGATTTTTGGATCCATGAGCAGGATCCACGGATCTGGATCCAAAATCTGGAACCCCGGATCTAGTGAAGGATTTGTCCTACGGATCCGGATCCTCTCCAAGCTCTGTGGATAGGATCCGTGTGCAGCCTTTATAATCAGCGACATAAAATCCGCTTCATTAGCCTTTTTGGTGCAAGTTGATGATCTGTTATGGAAAAAAAATCCAGGTATCAACGACGTTCCAAGCTCAAACCGACGGGCAGACCAAGCGGATCAATGAAATATTCAAATAGCTTCTCCACACTTTATGCAAACCAGCACGCACAGATTGGGCAACAAAACTGCCGACCGCCAAAGTCGCATACAACTCTGCAACTTCCACCGCAACGGGTAAAATTTTGTCCGAAGTGGTTTACGCTAAACTTCCCACCACACCAGCAAAACTTCAAAGCCAGAGCATTATTCCCGCAGGAGACATCCACCGACAAGATTTCTCCAGCGTTTGGGAGGAAACGTGACACACCCTCACGAGACACAAACAGCTATGAGGCGAGCAGTAGACCGACATCAAAGCGATGATGTATCTAGCACCAGAGACCGTATTCTACTCAGCTTGGCAAACATCAAACTCCGAGGATAGGACTTTGAGAAGCCCAAATCCTAGTGGTTAGGACCGTATGAGATCAAGCGAGTGCAAACCCTTGTCGTTTCTTGACTTCAGCTGCCCGAAGGATGGCAAGGCAATGTGTCTTCCACATCAACAAGCTCATGTACTAAAGCGAGAACTTTCTTGGTATAGACGTCACAACTCCGCCTCCTATTCAAATTTCCAGGGATATGGATAACGTGATTTACGATATCCTCGGACATTGACACCATGGAAAAACGATTGAGTATCTGATAGAATGGCACAGCTAGGACATCACGCACAACAACTGAGAGCCATATGACAACCTTTGAGAAATCAATCATCTGATTGACGGCTTCTACCATCATCAACAACCTACGTCTGCTAAGTGTCACGACATCACGGCTAGAAGGGGACAAAGTGTTACGTCCTAGACGTACACGAGTCAGAAAACTCTACGACTGGGAATTTTTGTCCTTATATTTGTGGCCCAATGCACGTAAATCTGAGGAGGTTTGAGCCGATCCATCGAGGGAATTTCAACCATGTGCACTGACCTCCAATGTGTTGTGGTGTGAGTCATTTTTGTCTATTTATACGGCTTTGCTGTGACCACTCGGCCGTGTCCATGCTCATGCAGATCCCTGATACGGAGCCAGCTGGCGCCGGAGCACCAAAGGGTGGTGGCTCCACCCACCTGCCAGACAACTGCCACGACATCCTGAGTGCTTCCTGGGGTACTCTGCAGTTTTCCTGCAGTCGCTAGAGTTTTCTCGGCGGACTGGCTCTTAAACCCGACTTTCATTTTTGCATGGTGTATCCACTTATTTATGTTGGGCCTATGCGCATGACTAGTCTTTGTGTCTGGCTCAAGATTTTGCATCTGTAGGTTCAGGCAGTGTTGCGTTTGGATGCATGTGTGCAGAGTTACGGCCAAAACAGTGGATTCGGGCCGGTTTTAAGACACCCTGACACAGCCATGTGCGTCACCCTCCATGTTCCGTGGCTGGTATATATGCTATGTACTTGTAAGTTTTCATTTCTCTCTGCACATTAAAGCTGATTCTCTTATGAGACTCTGAGCGTCTTTCCTAGCTCAATCCTTGCTATTTCTACACCCGCCCTGTGTGTTACTATGATCGCTGATTGAGCAGTGTTGTCCCGTCAGCAGCAGCAGTGTTAGGAAGCTTCCAGGTAGCTTCTTATTTTATCAGAGCAGTGAGGCATCCCTCGTTGAGCTGCACAGAAGAAACACAACAGTGTCAGCAGCAGTGAGAGTCACAGCTAGAACCACGGGTCGTGGGATGACCCACCACGCCACGGTAACCCACCGCAACACACACTAGCAGCAGAGACGTCATTATGATGAAAGTTCAAGTTTCATCATCACGCCATAGCTACGGAAGCATTGGTGGGTTGTCCAACCCTGTCCACTAGCAGTTCAAGCACGTGGTAGTGCTGGACCGTCCTCGAAGCTTCTTTGAAGATTCATATCAAGTGACACCTACCACCCCCGGACGTTCGAGAGCGGGAGTACCACAATTGACCACCCTTCTGGGCGTGTGAAGGCTCATTCGATTGAGACATCAACGTTTTCTAACAATTCAAATCTTCAAGAAATGCGGTCAGATGTTCAATCCGACCACTTTAGCATTTTTCCCTACTAAACGTATTAAAGTCCTCCTGCGCTTGGCAAGGACAACCAGAAGGGGCATATTACTCCTTCCGGCTCTGTGGCTAACACCTTGAGTCCTCGCTCCCAGGCTATCGGGTCCATGCTCCAGGCACACGAGGAAATCCGACAGTAGCATGCGGTGCAGGCAAACCACCCTTGTGGAGAATCTCACCATGCTACCGAGGGTACAACAGGGTTTGCCAGCTACAACCGCAGCACCACAGCAGGATGTTCACCAGAAAGGCATGCACCAGCATGGCGTATAGCAGCAGCTGCCAACTAGAGACAACAGTAGTAATAACAATAATGATGGTCGACAACAGCAGTTACAAGGCCCTTGAGTGTCCATTCGCCATGCTTGTAGCCTCAGGCGTCAAGAGGTTGTCAATGATGGAAACTTGGCAGCCCTCAGGGAGGTGATCAGGCTCACTAAGAGCCGCCTAGGCAGGACCAACTGTTTGTGAGAGGGAGTTGCAGGTTGCACAGACAGAAATTACGGAAGAAAATGTAGGTCTGCAGAGAATGCGAATGTCTGAATCGACTCTTGAGTGAGAAATTACATCATCACAGCTTTCTAACAAGCCCTTATATGCCTCATTTGGCTAAGGGAGCACTGAGATCCACTCTGTCAAAGCTCACCCTCTAGCACACTCCTAGCCTAGCGGGATGAGCGGCAGTCACNGGCAGCCCTCAGGGAGGTGATCAGGCTCACTAAGAGCCGCCTAGGCAGGACCAACTGTTTGTGAGAGGGAGTTGCAGGTTGCACAGACAGAAATTACGGAAGAAAATGTAGGTCTGCAGAGAATGCGAATGTCTGAATCGACTCTTGAGTGAGAAATTACATCATCACAGCTTTCTAACAAGCCCTTATATGCCTCATTTGGCTAAGGGAGCACTGAGATCCACTCTGTCAAAGCTCACCCTCTATCACACTCCTAGCCTAGCGGGATGAGCGGCAGTCACACTCTCACACAAGATAATTACCATCCCTACCATGTGCACAACCAGAAGCTACCTGAAGGTCCTCCTGCCGCCTTTCCACCCTGAAGGCCGCTCCAAACGTCCTTGGCCAATAATTGTGGCCGTCATTGGTGCTGGTAGTGCAGGAGCCATAACTTGAACCGGACCCATCGCCACCAAACTTTGAAAATCCATATCTCCCTCAAACGGACTCCGAATCGAGTTCCGTAAAGTGCTACAGAACCAGCAAAACATCCTCTATTCACTTTTGTGACCTGATTATTTTTATCGAGCAACCTATTCTTGTCACTTTCTGGCACTCTCATATCCATCATTCTCCCACTTTGCGAGAATAAAAGTCACACAAGTCCGCACTGTCCCCTCAGCTGCTGAAAGCGGTGCGCTGCCAGCGGCTTGGTCAGGAATTCTGCCAGCATCATGCTTGAAGGGCAGAACTTGATCTTTAGCACCTGCCTTGCCACGAGCTCGCGGATGAAGTGGTACCGCAGGTCGATGTGCTTGGTGTGGGCGTGAAACTCTGTGTTCTTGGTCAAAGCAATGGCGCTCATGTTGTCACAGTAGATGGTGGTCGCCGTGGTCTGCTTGCCAGCAGCTCACGCAGCCACACGGCTTCCTTTGCTGCTTCACTCAGGGCGATGTACTCTGCTTCGGTGGAGGAGAGGGCAACGCACTCTTGCTTCTTGCTCCTCCAGCTGATTGCACCACCCCCGAGCACAAACACGAACCCACTGGTCGACCTCCTTGTCTCCAGGTCACCTCCCCAATCTGCGTCGTTGTAGCCGATGAGGATGGGGCTGTTGTTGCCGTTAATGGTGAGGCAAAAGTTGCTGTTGCTGTCGAGGTAGCGCAGCACGCGCTTGACCGCCTCCCAATGCGGCACGCCCGGATTCGCGCAAAACTTGCTGAGAACTCCCACTGCTTGGCTGATGTCGAGGCGCGTGCCGACTGCTGCGTACATGAGGCTCCCAACTGCTGCTTGGTACGGCACTGCTTCCATGCGGCTGCTCTCTTGCATGCCGCGGGGAGTCTGCGTCGTGCTCAGCTTCGCTCCCACTTCNCATCAACATAGAGCAAGATGATGACCTGGCTTGCCTCTTGAGTGCGCCCATAGACTGCATGATCAGCTTCACTACGCACAAAGCCAAGGCCAGCCAGCTGCTCATCCATCTTGTGGTACCATGCTCGTGGTGCTTGCTTCAGGCCGTAGAGGGTCTTCACAAGCTTGCACACCATATCCGCCTTTCCCTCCACCACATATCCCTCCGGCTGCTCCATGTACACATCCTCTTCAAGGTCACCATTCAGAAATGCACACGTCACATCCATTTGGTGCACGTCCCAGTCCATAGCAGCAGCAAGAGCGAGGATCGCTCGGATGGATGGGAACTTAGCGACAGGTGCAAATGTCTCATTGTAATCCACACCCTCAGTCTGCGCATACCCTTTTGCAACCAACCGTGCTTTGTACCTTAGCACCTTACCATCCGCACCACGCTTGCGCCTGAAGATCCACCAGCATCCGATCACCCGGCTGCCACGTGGATCTTCCTCGAGGGTCCAGGTGTCGTTCTTCATGAGCGCAGCATACTCCTCGTCTGCTGCGGCACGCCAATCTGCCGCCTCGGCGCTACGCATGGCTTCAGTGAATGTGGTTGGGTCATCGGTGACTGTGAGGAAGAGAAGCTCGAGGTCAGACGACTCCGCTTGTGGTGGAATAGTGCACAGGTTCTGTTTGTTTGCAAGGCGCTCGGATCGCCTCAGTATCTCCCCACTGTCCTTCGCACCTTTGTTGAGGCATGCGGACCGTCGTGGAAGCTGTTGGGCATTGCTTTGCTGCTCCTCCTCATCAGATTCTGTTGTCGCCTCCTTCTCCTTCTCAGCTCCCTCCACCTCCTTGTCGTTGCCGCTGTCACGGCCATCTTCCGCACCGCCCTCTTCTGCTACCGGTACTTCTCCCACTTCAGGTACAAGTACGGGAGCAAGTGGAACAGCAGTCATAGGGCTCCAAGTCCAGCCCTTCACTTCCTCTTGAAAGACGACGTCGCGGCTACGGATGATCTTGCGAGCAGCGAGGTTGTAGAGGCGGTATCCCATGGTGTCCTAGCCGAGGAAGGCGGCCTTCACCGACTTTGCGTCCAGCTTGTTACGGCTGCCGGCAGGCATGTGCACGAATGCGTCACACCCGAAGACTTTCAGGTGCGACACTGTTGGCTTGCATCCCGTCCACGCCTCCTCCGGTGTCATCAGTGGCACGGCGCGAGTGGGACTCCGGTTTTTCAGGTACACGGTAGTGTTGACCGCTTCCGCCCAGAAGGTTGGCGGGAGCTCTGTGTCTTGGAGCATGCTGTGAACACGCTCCATAATTGTGCGGTTCGCACGTTCAGCCACGCCGTTCAGCTGCGGTGTTCCATGTGGGGTGACCTCGTGCTTGATCCCGCGACGCTTGAGGAAGGTGCGGAAGTCGTTGGAGAGGTACTCTCCTCCACCATCGGTGCGAAGCACCTTCATCCGCTTGCCACTCTCATTCTGTGCAGCAGCAATCCACACCTTGAAAGCATCAAAGCACTTATCCTTTCCAGCCAAGAAGGACATCCACGTCTTCCTCGACTCATCAATGAACGTGACAAAGTACAACTTGCCGGACAAGGACTGTGATGGCATGGGACCGCACAAATCAGAGTGAACGAGTAAGAGAAGCTCAGCCGCCCCCTTCCCTTACACCGTGAAAGGAGCGCGGGCTTGCTTTCCTTCAATGCAGCTCTCACAAGCCGATGCACCTGGCTGCGTCACCCCCTTGAGCTCCAGGCCGCGGACCATCTGCTGCATGGAGATGATGGCGCCAAAGCCGAGGTGACCGAGCCGGTGGTGCCACAGGCCGATGTCGTGTTTTCCCTCTCTTGCCGCCAACGCTGAGTTGGCTTCCTTCTCCAACACCACGTAGAGGCGGTAAAGACCGTCCTCCTTGTTCACTTTTGCAAGCACACGGCCTGCACGGGCAGAGATGGTGCAGCCACCATTCTCAAAGCAAACCTGCATGCCTTCGGAGATGAGAGATGAGACAGAGAGGAGGTTAGCTGCCAGCCCCGGAACATGGAGCACCCCCTTCACACGACGTTCCACGTGCTTGCCCTCAACGGAAGCACAAAACACGATCTCACCCTCCCCAACCGCCATTTGCACATGGTTGTCCCCCATGTACACCCGACGAGGCTCGATGACGGTGTAGACGACGAACCACTCCCGGCGACACGTCATGTGCCGCGTGGCTCCCGAGTCGATGATCCAGAACAGGGCGGTGTTGTCGGAGACGTGCAGGACCCNGATGGTTGTCACGAATCCACTCTCCCAATCTGCGGCGTTCGCGGAAGCGTCGGACTGTTTTCCCGCTCCCACTCCAGCCGCAAGGTCCGCCTTCTTCTTCCGGCATTCGCGCGCCCAATGGCCCGGCTTCTTGCAGTAGTGGCAGTTACCCTTCTTCTTTCCTCCTCCGCCGTTGCTCCTGGTTGATGTAGCACCGCCCCCATGACCAAAGTTGGTGACGAGAGTGACGTCCAGTCCGCTTCCGCCCTCTTCTCCCTTGCGCCGCTCCTCCTCAAACAGCAGGCTCTCCTCCACATCATTGAGGGAGAGCTTGTCGCCACGCTGGTCCAGGGCAACAATGAGAGGAGTATAGCTGCTAGGAAGACCAGAGAGGATGGTTAGCATGAGCACACGTTCCTTGACAGGGTCCTCAATCGCAGCAAGCTGGTCAGAGAGAGACTTCACCATGTTGATGTAGTCAATCATNGACGCAGCTGCATATTCATGAGGATTGAATTGGAAGCATAAGTGGACTCAAGCTTTTTCCAAACCTCCTTTGGCGTGAGGATGCCACGGACGAGGAGTTGCTGCCGTTCGGCGAGGTGGAGGTAGATGGTTGCGAGGGCGCGGTCACGCTTCTCGCGGTAGGTACGGGCCTCGACAGGGGATAGGGAGCTTTCTTCTGGTTCTTTCTCCTTCTCATCCACCTGGCTCAAGAGACCCTTCTCCATCAGTACCATCTTCATGTTGTTGCCCCAGTTAAAGAAGTTCTTGCCTTCGAACTTGGCGATGTTGACGCCGGCCACCACGGAAGCGGATGTCGCCATGGTAGTGCAACGTTCAGCCCACAAACGGCTCTCTCACACAACAGAGTGCAAGGAATGCCTCAAGGATGAGACAAAGCCTTGTTCTAGATCTGATACCACTGATGGAAACTTGGCAGCCCTCAGGGAGGTGATCAGGCTCACTAAGAGCCGCCTAGGCAGGACCAACTGTTTGTGAGAGGGAGTTGCAGGTTGCACAGACAGAAATTACGGAAGCAAATGTAGGTCTNTCTAACAAGCCCTTATATGCCTCATTTGGCTAAGGGAGCACTGAGATCCACTCTGTCAAAGCTCACCCTCTAGCACACTCCTAGCCTAGCGGGATGAGCGGCAGTCACACTCTCACACAAGAGAATTACCATCCCTACCATGTGCACAACCAATAATCTTGGTGGGGACCTTCCTTGAAGCTACCTGAAGGTCCTCCTGCCGCCTTTCTACCCTGAAGGCCGCTCCAAACCTCCTTGGCCAATAATTGTGGCCGTCATTGGTGCTGGTAGTGCAGGAGCCATGACTTGAACCAGACCCATCGCCACCAAACCTTGAAAATCCATATCTCCCTCAAACGGACTCCGAATCGAGTTCCGTAAAGTGCTACAGAACCAGAAAAACATCCTCTATTCACTTTTGTGACCTGATGATTTTTATCGAGCAACCTATTTTTGTCACTTTCTGGCACTCTCATATCCATCAGTCAAGGGGATGAGCCGTCTCCAGTTGGACCACTCGCGCACATGATTCCAGGTTTTCTAGGCCTTCATTCTCACAGCACCCTTCTCCTGGCATGTCCTTTATTAGGCTTCCGATTCCCGTGTGCTGGAGCATGCCCCTGAGGTTGCCATTCCCACGGATCAGTGGTTGAAGGAATTTGAGACCCCACCACCATGCTATGAAAGCGATGTTGGGGGCGATGCCCACTAGACCCTTTTTCCGCGTGTGGGCTGATGCGGAGGGTGTTTTACCATATTACTTGAGCCGGTATTAGACAGCTGGCCCCCACACGATGCAGGTTGTGGCAAGAGCCATGCGCGGCTTGCTCTACGCCGTGCCCCAGAACGTTGTCGTCGACTTCCGCCCGTTTCTGGGGGCCATTTATACAGGTACTAGAGCGGACCCCCGTCGCGGCATAGTTACCTGGCAACTTCCTAGGTGGTTTGTGTGACACGGAGAGGTGGAATACGTGGGAGCATTAGGCATGCCATGGATGTGGTAAAAGCTTGCCTTGGAAATCAAGATACACCCAGACAGTTAGAGTGAGGGGGGCGAGCGGGCTAAGCACCGGTGAGCACGCACCCACTCCGAGCATCACGCTCGGATAGGCAAGTGCCGCCACCCGGGGGTCGAGCCCGACCACTCGGTGTTAAACCGAGGGCGCCTACTCACCAATGCACGGCCAAAACCGGCACGGTGGCCCCCTAAGGATCAGCATCCGGGAAATATTAAACTCCCCCAAAACACTCAAAGGAAAAAAAGTATGATGTAGGGCATGGAAGTGAGAATATACAAGCCCTAGCATCTACCGCATCACAGAATCATAGAAAGTCATGCAATGGCCACATATGTGCAAGAAGGCACTTCTGGGTCCAGCAGCACCTTCATGACGCCAGAGGCTCCAATCAAGGTTGGCTCGCATGACGTTTCTCCAGGTGAGGTCATTGTCACTTAATCTATACATGTGTGCAGAGTGTCGGAGACAAGAGGGCATAGAGTTGTGAGTGGCCAACGAACTTCAACACTCCCCCATGACCTACAGGCAAGCAACCCACACACATGAAGAGAACAACAAGAGGAGTTGAACAAAGGTACTAGAGATGCATCATGCAAATCAACCTGGGTCATGCGGATAGATGAGACCAACAGAGTGAATAGCACGCTTGAAGGTATTTCGGCTGAGGGCCTTAGTGAGAAATTCTGCTCTCAAAGATCGTGTATCCACCCAAGTAACTTCTCAAGAGTTGACAATTCCAACAGCAATGCACTTGCAGACAAAGTGACGCTCCACGTTGATATGCTTGGTGCGTGAGTGATGCATGCCACTGTTCTCGGCAATGGCCTTTGTGCTTTGGTTGTCACAGCGCAGAGTGATGCAATGGATGGGAACATGCAACTGTTGTAGTAGGCGACACAACCAGACAGTCTCACATGTTCCTGCGCCAAGAGCAACGTACTCAACCTCAGCGGTGCTACGAGCAACACACCCTTGTTTGCTACTTTTCCAAGAGACTGCAGTTCCACCAACGAAGATGAACCCAGTTCGGCTGCGCGTGTTACAGTCATGTGCCCAGTCATTATCTGTGAAGCCATCTACCACGACTGAGGGTTGTGCATGAAAGTATAATCCAACACGACGGGTGGACACGGCTTAGCGTACTACCCGCAGGGCAGCCTCAAGATGGCACTCACGGGGGTACTGGGGGAACTGTGACAAGAAGTTCACAGCAAACGCAACATCAGCACACGTGGTGGTGGCAAGGCAAATCAGGGATCCAATGACCCGGAGGTAGTCGGTCACATCGACCAACTCCCCTAGCTTGGACAGCTCTAGAGACTTCAGTAAGGACTGGCCAGAAGGTGTCATAGGCGTGGACGATGTGGGGACTGCCGTGAGAAGCGGTTCGAATCGCTCCCCCAAGCTGCAAAAATATGCACCTTGGTGAACATGCAAGGTATGACGTGCGCGATCACGCTCTAGTTCCATGCCCAAGAAAACATGAGCCAGACCAAGGTCCTTCATCTTGTATGTCGCTTGGAGTAGAGACTTGACAACCGCAATAGATGTGGCGTGAGGGCAGGCTATGAGGAGATCATCCACATAGACAAGAATGGCGACGAGTGGCTTGGAGGGAGTACTGAGGAATAAGGCAGGATCCACAGTACTTCTTCGGAAGCCTCCCTTTTCTAGGCTAGCTGTGATTTCTTGGTTCCAGTAGCATGGGGACTGCTTCAGGCCATAGAGGGCCTTGTGCAGACTCCACACTCGGCTTGTTCCATCGGAGAAGTCGGTTTCACCATATAGGTCTCCTCGTCCAACTTGCCATGGAGAAAGGCATTATTGATATCCATGTACTCCAGCTCCCAGTCATGCTGAGCGACCAGGCTGAGAAGAGCTCTAGCTGTGGTGTAGCAATGGACTGGTGCAAAGGCCTCGTCAAAATCAACACCAGGGATTTGAGAGAATCCTTTTGCAGTGAGATTAGCCTTGTACCATTCAACGGTGTTGTCAGGGTTTAGCTTGCGTGGTACACCCACTTGGTTGTAACCGCCTTGCGACCCGGTGGAAGGTCCACGACCTTGTACACACCGTGCTCAGACAGTGCATCGAGTTCGGCTTTCATGTTCTGCTCCCACAAGAGAGAATCAACAATCGTGCGGGCTGCCTGCACAGTCAATGGTCCGGGCGGAAGAGGAGAGAGGCCAGCAGCGGCAAAGCACAAGGCAACATACCCAGCTACAGATGAGGAGAGAGCTGAGTGAAACTCTTGTTCAATCAGAGAGTAGCCAAGTGTTGTGCTGGGGTGCACCACGGAGGCAGCCGCAGACAATGCAGAGGTAACAAGACCAAGAGCCCGGGGACCAGGGTCACCAGAGACAACAAGGTGCGACTGGGAAGGAAGTGTCCTGAGATGATCACCACACGTGTAGGGTGAGACTGGGGGGACTGACAGTACATGCCCTGTAGAAGAGGGGGAAACAGAGCATGGGTGCGTAGAAACTAACAGAGAAGGAGCGCCAGCTATGACAGAGGGCTCAGATAGGGCCGAAGGTGGCACGGACGTGGCTCTAGGTTCAGAGGCAGAGGACGAGGCAGAGGGTGAGTGCGAGTGAGCAGAGGGCTCAAAAGAGTCAGAAGTTGAAGAGAAAGGGGACTCCATAGGGGAGTCCGAAGGTACAGCGGGGTCCGAGGGAGGAGGTGCCGAGGGGCCCAGGGGCGCCGAGGAGGTAGGGGGTCCCGAGGGACGCCCCTCGGGGAGAGCAGAAGGCCTAGAGGGAAGAAGACCACCTCCATCTTGAGAGGGCGGAGAGAGGGACCCAACGAAATGGGGAGCATTCCTCTCAAACAGGTGTTCAAAGAAGAGAGCATCACGAGATTCAATGACATGAAAATGAATAGAATCCCAAAAGCGCCAAGCTTTGGAGAATCAAAAGACGCCAAGAAAGATGCACAAGTGACCGCGGGGAGACAGTTTGCCATCCCGTTGATCGGACAGGATCCAGATGGATGCCAGACATCCCCAGACGCGAGCAAGACGGAAGTCAGCACGCCGGCCCATCCAGCGTTCAAAGGGCATGACAGAATGAGGAAGAGGAACATAAGGAACACGATTCTAGACCCAAGTCGTGTAGGACATGGCTTCAAAGGCAAACAAGGGGGACTGTCCAGAGGTAGATAGAAGGGAGCGGACACCATCAGCAAGGGCAACGCTCAAATACACCATTTTTTTGTGGGGTGTATGGCGTAGAGGACTCAAGCCAAACACCACGGGACTGAAGGAAGCGAAAGGTGATACCAAAGGATTCACCGCCCCGGTCGCTGTGAAAAGCGCGCAATGAACAGAGACAGGCACATTCAGCCTGAGGGAGCGAAGACTCAAGAACGTCAATGACATCACTTTTGTGGCGAAGGGCGAAGATCTAGCGGTAGCGAGAGAAGTCGTTAGTCAAGCACGTGACATAGCGACCGAGGCCACCAAGGAAGTCCTGGGGCAATGGACCCATGACGTCAGCATGGACGAGGTCAAGAGAATGGGAGGTCGTAGGCTCAGCAGTAGAGAATGGGGAGCAGTGCATTTTGCCACTGGCGCAGTCGAGACAGGAGGAGGCGTAGGGGTGAACAAATGTGGCAGGGTCAAGACCGTAGGCTGGCCAAAGGTGGAGAAGGCGCTGGATGGCAGCAGTGTGGATGTGACAGAGGCGACGATGCAACATATCAACATGTGCAGGAGACAACGACGGTGCGACGTGAACAAGAGCAGATGCAGTGGAAGATGAGGGAAAAGTGAGAGGGACACGAAACAGACGATAATAGCGCACACCACGGAGAACAACACGACCAGACAAGCGGAGAGAAATGGAGGTCAGGCTATGACTGGATGAGAAGTCCATGCCCTGGTCGTCAAGGGTGGTCACAGGGAGAAGGCTGACTTCAAGGTCGGGCACATAAAGCACATCGGGTAAGTAGAAAGTACCCCCAGGGCCAACAAAGTGCATGACACCGACACCTTGGACAGGGAGAAGTTGGCCAGAGCCAGTGCGCACAGAACGGACTGGCCCAATGGGCCTGAGGGACACAAACGACGACCAACATAAGGTCATTTGATGCGTGGCGCTCAGTCAATGATCCAAAGACCAGGAGATGCTCGAGTGGATGGGATAACAAGACAAACAACAACGGTGTCACGGGAGGAGAGGGGAAATGGATGACCAAGACGGGTGGAGAATGTGTGAGACTGCGAATGCTCAATCCAGTCATGATCGTCAGGCAAGACCCCCTGTACATCACCAGACGCAGCACCACAAAGGATGGCATCGGACTCACAGACAGAGACACGTGACAGGCCACTCACACTCTCACCTCCCAGAGAGCAAAGGTGAAGCAGTTCCGCCAGCCGACGCTCAAAAGTGCGCTCCTCGTCCCGGCGGGCAGATGAGCGGTCCGAGGAGCGTTCGGACAAGCGGTTGGAGAAGTGACCATTGCCAGGAGCCCAGGGAGGCACTGAGTAGTGAGATAACAGGGAACCATAGTAAGGAGGCCAAGATGGCGGCGGAATCTAACCCCAAGGGCCGGCCGGGGGCGGCAACGGCTGAAGAGGGGCAAGAGTGGTGGAGAGCGCCAAAGCAGAGAAGGACGATAAGGAAGGCGCAGTCGTCACTTCTACAGCGGCGGAGGAGGCGGTCACACCTGTGCGGGCCCACTGAGTACGCATGGAGGATGCGAGACGTACATCATCACGGAGAGCCGGGCATTTGGGCGCAGAGTGCCTAGTGGTGCCATAGTTCCAGCAAGTAATATCAGTGGAAGCTGAAGAGGATTTCTTGCCACCACGGCCACCCCCACGCCCCTTACCCCCACGGCCACCCCCACGACCGGATCCACCACCCCCCTCCCCACAAGAATCAGCCTGAGTGGGATGAGCTGCTGCATGAGAAGAGGAGGAGGAGGAGGTCACAGCTGCAGGCGAGGAAGATGACGAGGTAGTTATAGCAGCGAGCACAACATGATGCATGCGCTTGTTCTACAAATCATTCCACCAATTGGTGAGACAAGAGGCAGTAACATCGTAGAGGGGGCCGATCCTCGATGGATAGTTCGCAGGGACCAGAGCACCAGCAAGTCACTCAAGCTCTACCTGAGAGACATGAAGATAGAGCTCAGACAACTCAGGAATGAGACCAACAGCGATGGAGAGACAGGCTGAGAGAGGACCTGGAGCTATCCTGCCGAGATCACACAGCGAGCGGAGACTGCATGCCCAGTATGCATCTACACTCTCGTCCGTCCGCATTTGCATGGTATTGAACTGGATAGTCTGAGCACTCTGGGCAGCATGTACAGTCACGGTTTTACGGTGGCGAATGAGAGCATAGGCACCAATGGAATCAGCGGGGGTGTCGCGTGAGGGGTCAGTATTGTACGTACCAATGTCATCGAGAAGACTCTCAGGGCTTGCATTGATGAGGGCCCGTACTACATGAGCTACCTCAGTAGGCTTTGGTACAAACGGCGGCTTGGCAGGGGAGTAGTATTCCTAAAGCTTTTCACCCTGAGCCCATGTACCTGAAGCATGTTTCCCAAGAGGTGAAGGTGAGTTTGGATGTGAACAGGGATGGTGGTATCTCGAAATCCCTCAGCTAGGCTAGGAGAAGAGCTCGGGCGAGGGCTGCTACTGAGAGAGCGGTAGAGGAGGAATTGGCGACACCACCACAAGGAGGAACAGAAGAATCAGTTGATGTCATCTCTTTAGTGGGAAGGATAGCAGCAAAGGCTAGAATGCTGTGGAGACGCTTAATGACTAGTTTAGTTATTGCAAATTTTTTTTCATGCTGAAATTCACAACCCTGTTGGAGTTCATCTTCAACATTGCAAAGATCTGCTTGTGCCTCACTAACAGCTGCCCGCAGTGCCTCTATCGTCTCCTCTGGCCTTGGCATGATGAGAAGGAGCAAGTGCAAGCACAGGAAGAAGGGAGGGGAGAGAAATGGAAGAAGTGAACTGTAACACAGTGTGGTGCGATGCTGAGCTCACCGAGCTAGTGTCGAGGCAGTAGGGTGAAGAGAGGGGGTACCACGGCTGCGGCGGAGGAGAAGAGAACGGCCACCCACCCGGTGATCGCCACATTTTGGCATAGGAACCCTGTAACTTTGGCCCTTGCAACTACGACCGACGCCGATGCGATAAGGACGCCCGTGGTGACGTGTGGTGTGACCTCTCAGGGAGCGCCGGTGGGAGTCAGCACCGTTGGTGCAGTGGATGTGCGGATGGAGCCAACAGCACTGGACGTTGCGTCCGCTGTAGTGGAGGTTGTTGTGGCGACAGAAGCTGTTGATTCTGTCACCTATGTGGCAATGTTCGCAGCGGTGGCAACAAGTAGGGTGAGAGATCCTGCAGCGTGTGCGTAGGCCTCAGATGCACGTCCAACCGTTGTCTGTGTCGGGGCTCGCCAGGCTCTGGCTATGGCTGTGAAGGTGGCGGTAGCACTGGCCGTTGCGTCAAGAAGGGTCCCAGCCAAGCCAATGGAGTCGGTGTGGACGGGAGGTACGGGTATCACACCAGGCACCTCAGGTGTCATTGACAGCATAGTTAATTCAACAGCTGTAGGAGATGGGGTAAGAGAAGGAGCAGCTGCATGGGAGGGTTTGGACGAATGAGAGTCGTGAGGAGGGTGCATCCTTGGAGAGAGAGGTGGTGACAGTGGTTGGTCATCTGGCATATAGACTTGCCGGTCTATCTCATCATGCTTGCACTCAGATGCTGCATCAATGTCCTCTCGCCAGTATGAGTGGTCCAGCATGCGAAACCACAACGGAGTGTCATTGTCGGTAGGTGAAGGTTCGTCAAAGATGCTCCGGTCCTCCCACTCACGGTCGGCATATCGAGCTATTGTGCGTGGGGAGTCAAGCTCCTCGTCGAGTGGACTGTCTAGAGATGGCGAATCCAGTGTGAAAGAATTGAGGCTGCTGGTGCAGCCAAGAGAAGTGTGAGTACAGTGAGAGAACCTCACTCCACCAGGGTCAATGTGCTACGTGAGAGCAGCGTGGCACAATGTTGGTGAGAGAGTTCTGGCTGCTGCAAGAGAGAAGCAGGAGAAGTAGATGTGCACAACGGAGAGTGCATGAGAGTGTGGTGCGCACCAAGGTGTTGAGCCGAGATGCACGTACCTCTGCCCGATGGAGAGGGGCAGTGATGCGGGGACTTGCGAAGGTCAAACCGCCAATGCGGTTGTGAACAGGTCGATGCCCATTGCAGCTCCGGCATGAAGATGCAACGACTGAGGCACTCGCTATGTCGCTATGGATGTTGTAATGTCCAGATGGGACTATTGTGGCAGGAGGTGGCAATGACACGGATGCCACGTTGACCCCGGAGGGTATGCTGCGGCAAGAGGGCCGCAAAAGCGCCAAGGAGAAGGATGCGGGACTCTCGCCAGCAGACGGGTGGCAGCAGGGACGTTGCGGGCCCAACAGAGATGAGTGACACAAGAGTGCCGGGGGGGCGGTATAGATGGGCAGCGTGAGATCGCCGCAGGCTCGCGCAAACGAGATGAGCACAGGCCTTTCGTCAGAAGACAGGCTGTGGCAAGAATGCCACGTGTTAGCTAGCAGATGGGAGCCGGCGAAGACGCCATGGGCCCACCAGAATTAGGTGGCGCTAGAACGTCGCGTGGCTGCCGAGCCACTCGGCGGAAGTCTCTCAACTTCTAGGACCGAAGAGCTGTAGGGGATGACCCCTACTGCTCTGATACCAATAGTTACCTGGCAACTTCCTAGGTGGTTTGTGTGAGATGGAGAGGGTGAACACGTGGGAGCATTAGGTACGCCATGGATGCGATAAAAGCTTGCCTTGGAACTCCAGATACACAGTTAGAGTGACGGGGGCGAGCGAGCTAAGCACCGGTGAGCACGCACCCACTCCGCGCATTGTGCTCGGATAGGCAAGTGCCATCACCCGGGGGTCGAGCCCGACCACTTGGTGTTAAACCGAGGGCGGCTTCTCACTAGTGCACGGCCAAAACCGACACGGTGGCCCCCTAAGGATCAGCACCCGGGAAATATTCAACTCCCCCAAAACAACTCCCCCAACGGCAAGCAAGCATGATGCAGGGCACGAGAATGAGAATGTACGAGCCCTAGCATCTACCGCATCACATAATCATAGAAAGTCATGCAATGGCCACATATTTGCAAGAAGGCACTTCTGGGTCCAGCAGCAGCTTCATGACGCCAGAGGCTCCAGTCAAGGTGGGTTCGTATGATGTTTCTCCAAGTGAGGCCATTGTCACTTAATCTGCACATGTGTGTAGAGTGTCAGAGACAAGAGGGCATAGAGTTGTGAGTGGCCAACGAACTTCAACACACGGCAAGGAGTTGGTCCTGGCCCTCCTAGAAGCCGAGATCCATGCAACGATGAAAGCGCATCTCTGATAGTTCGGCTCGCTTTGGTAGGGCCCCTCTGATCGAGCTGTAGCTTACTGGTGATGAGCCATGAGAATCTACAATCTCCTTGGCACCGTCGACGGCTCCTAGTTTTAGGCCCTACACACCATCATGGTCGGGGTCCACATGAAGTTTGTCAACATGTTCACCTACTTCAACCAAGTGATTCTCACTGAGTTGTCTGCCTCCTACGAGCTCCTCCCTTGGGCCCATCGGTACTACCTGCAGCGGATGACAGCACATGAGGTTCTCCAACCCCATCAGGCAAGTCCACTAGTTTCCGTGATGACTGCCTCACCAACGACCTCACCCTCGTCATCACCCTCTTCTCTATCTTCCTCCTCCCAGGGTGTGGCCGCTACTACGCAAGGGAAGAAGGGTAAACATAGTCGTGGTAAGAGGCAGCACCAATAGTAGAAACAAAAACAGCAGCAACAGCAACAGCAATGTCCACAGTAGTCCGGTGGTTGGAGTGGATGTTCATATCACTGCTACAACTATGGGAGCACACATCGCTACATGGAGTGCGCATAGCCCCTCAACTAGACGCGGATCATGCGAGGCCTTCATATTGTGCATACTGAGCGGACGACTACCTCAAGTGCCACCCAGACCGGTCACACGACCACAACGACAGATGATCCTCCACCCGCCTCCAGTGACGCAGATGCCGGAGATCCTCAAAACCGCGTCATCACGGAGCTTCATCATCTTCTGGCTCTCCGCACTCAAGGAGGTGTGAGTGTGTTGACAGAGCCGTATGATCCACAGATTGCTTTTACTGTTGTATTTGTGGACCGTGTTGATGCTTGTGGGAGAGAATCGAGAGAATGTGATGACTTCACGCTTGACTATACAGAGTGGTTGGACGAGTCTCAGATTTGTGTTGTCCTTTCTCACTCCATCGTCCCTGCTGAGCACCTCGCAGCTGCGGAGTCTTCTGTGGCCTGTTGCTTGTGTCGAGGACGAGTCATGAGGCGAGTGGTACCAAGATCATTGACTCAGGTGCCACTCACCACATGACCTGTCGTTGGGCTGACTTTGTTGTCCTCGATCCTGCTAGTTTTGTTTGATCTGTTCGCACAGGATCTGGTCAGTCTTCGCCACTCCAGAGAGTTGGGGTCATGTACTTTGATGATTCATCTGGCCTCGTGCACATCTCTGATGTGGTCTACATTCATACTCTCAAGCTCAGCCCACTGTCCATTTGTGCCTGCACTCAGATGGGTCTCTCTGCTGAGCACTCTACTGACACTATCAGTCTTTCCACCTGTGATAATCATGATGTTTTCCTTCGTGCATCTATTTTTGATGACCTGTACCCCATCACTTGTCGTCCTCCTTCCGTGCCTCGTTCCTCGTCCTCTTCTGTACGTGTGTTTGTGACCGGCGTGCTCTCCCTTGCACAACAGCGTTTGTTACATCACCGCCTCTATCACGTGAGCCTGGACATATTTTCCAAGCTCATCTGGATACAAATTGCCCTTGGTCTTGACGCAACTTCCGTCCAAGACCGATTGTCCCTTTTGTGCTCAGGATAAGATGCATCGCTAAATTATCCTGACTCCACCTCACGGGAACTGTATCCCTTAGAGTTTGTCCACTCAGACATCCTCGGTCCTCTCCTAGTCGAGTCCCTCTCAGATCGGGGTCGCTATGTGCTCACCTTGACTGGTAACTTCACCCGGATGCGGTGAGTCTACAACCTCCGCCACAAGAGGGACACCGTCCTGGCGGCCCGCCTATGGCTGGTGATGGCTGAGCGCTAGTCTTGTCACATCCTTCAGATGTTCTACTCGGATTGTGGTGGCGAGTTCTTACGCGAGATGGATGCATTTTTTTTGGTGTCTTTCACCAGCTCTCTGCTCCTGCTACACCGCAATAGAACAATGTGTCTAAGTACTAGAACTGCACCATGGACGATGTGATCCATGGCATGCGGTCTGAGTGTGTTTGTCTTGAGTCCTCTGCATTTGAGGGCTTCTCCTACATGACGTGGGTTTGGAACCGCCTACCGCATGGTCCTCTTCTGGACCATGTCTCACCATACGAGGTATGGTTCGGCCATCGTACCTATCTCCATCTTGCTCGCGATTGGGGATCTCTAACCTGCGTCTGGTACACTGAGTACCAGTAGGGGTCCAAGGTGTCACCTTGGGATTGCATGTGTGTCCTATTCGACATCTCTCCACGGTCAAAGGCTTCGTGCTTTTGGGATCCCGCTTGCCATCAAATTTTCAAGTCTCAAGATGCTCTCTTCTTTGGGGCTCTCACCTATCACGACATGTCGAGCATTCTATCGCTGGTTACCATCCACGTTCCCACCCGTGTGGCTTCTCGAGGGATAGGGGAGTCTCGTCCTATAGATTGCTCCGTCCGGACCTCCTCATCTATTATGCAGTCTTTAGCCGCTAACAATCCATCCATCGTGGTTGTAGGTCTTGTAGCCTCATCGGTCCCCATCGATACACCTGATCGTTTTCCAATGTTAGTCATCTCCAGTACAGCTGATCGCGTGCTAGTGATAGTCCCCTCTGGCACATCTCATCCCGTGTTATTGCTAGTTCCCACTTGCACACGTAATCCCATGATGATGACAGCATCCCTAGTCAAACCTACTCATGTGTCTGCACTTGCTCAGCCTACGTGCAATTCGGCACCTGTCCATGTTCCTCTTGCACCCTCCTCCCTTCCCTACGAGTCCACAACCCTTATTGTTGAGGCCCAATAGCCAGCTCTGCAACCGGAGGTGAGCACCTCAGCATCGGGCTACTCCCGAGGGCCCGATGGAAGTCTCCAAATAGTGGTATCTAGGGATCAACGGACTGCTTACTTGGCGCCTAGACGCATGACTTGTAATATTCAGAGTGGCGAGCCCGGCACGAAGGCCCTTTGCCTGAGTGTCCAGGTCGACTACATTGAAGTGCACCCATCGTATCCTGTCAACCATGAGTTGGTCTCCCGAGAGTTCTCACTCGCCTGCGATGTTGCAACTGACCTTGTCGTGATCGGACCAAGTTTGATGGTGTGTGTCTTAGCCACCCGAAGCTCTCCCTCAAAGATGCCTAATCCAAGCACGTTGAAGGAGGCACTCTCAGGTAAGGATGCAGACTTGTGGCGTGTTGTTTGTGAGGATGAGCTAAGAGTCATGCGTGAGCACGGTGTCTATGAGCTTGTCAACCTCCCACCTGGGCGGAAGGCTATAAACGCCTAGTAGATCTTTCTCAAGAAGGTGACGCTTGATGGTACACTGGATTGCTACAAGGCTCTCTTGACAGCCAAGGGGTTCGCACATGTTGAGGGTATGGACTCCACTGACACCTTAATATCGGTTGGCTGCATGACCACAGCTCGCGCTCTATTCGGGGCTATTTCTCACCACGACTGGGAGCTGCACTAGATGGATGTGAACAACGCGCTCCTCCATGGCACTTTAGAGGAGGAGATCTACATGGTCAGGATGAAGATCATACGTGATCTTCAGCGTTAGACACTCTTGCTACATGAGGCACGTTACGCCTGCGTTGTGGTGGAGCATTTTCTGACCTCGTTGGTGTAGTTCCCAAAACCACCACCCTCATCACACCTGACGGGAAGGATACTCTGTAGGTAGATGATCTAGTATAACTGGGAGAGACAGTGAACATCACCCTCTTCTTGCGCCTCATTGGCACCTCTTTGATGTGCTTGGCCACTACCACATGACCCGACATCATCTTCGTCATCAACCTACCTTCGCCATCAACCTCCTTTCACAGTTTTTGCAGTGTCCTTGGCCGAGAGCCCTTCGCGCGACTCTGCGAGTAGTACGGTACGTACCTGGGACTCTGCTTTCAACAGTGGTGTTTGTTGGTAGTCGACGGCTATACACATAGTGACTAGGCATGGAGCCCTCATGGCTGCAGTCAGACAGGCTACGTGTTCCTGCTAGGCGACATCGCTGTGTCGTGGCACGAGTGCAAGCAAGATTGCATTGCACATAGCTCATCATGGGCTTCGTATGTTGCCCTGGGGTTGTTCAAGAGATTTTGCTACAGCATCTGTTCCGTGAGTTATTTCAGTCTATGTCTTCCATCGTTTTCCGCTGTGACAACTAGAGTGCTCTTGCCGTTGCAGAGAAATCTGGTGTGTTTCATGCACGCACAAAGCACATTGCTCTTGAGCATCACTTTTTGCGTGATCTTGTTGAGCGACGGGTGATTATTATCATCTAGGTCGTCACTGAAATACAACAAGTTGACTTCCTGACCAATGCACTGGCACGCAAAAGGTTCATGATGCTCATTTCACCTGTTGGGCTTCGCCCCTCACCTGACAGTGGCTGAGAGTGGAAATTATGAGTATGGAGTGTTGCTCTTTAGCATCTCGTTACACTGGTGTGTCAGTTCCCTGTGTATGGACATGCGTACCATCCAGTCATGGGGGAGTGTTGTGATATGGATCGTCTTCGTCAATTTGTAAAACTTCATGTGACCACTCGGTCGTGTCCATGCTCGTGCACATCCCTGATACGGACCCAACTAGTGAAGACGCACCAACGGGTGGTGGCTCCACTCACCTGCAACTTCCAGAAAGCTACCATTACGTCTCAAGTGCTTGTTGGGGTGCTTTCATTTTTTTTTCTGCAATCGCTAGAGTTTTCTCGGTGCACTGGCTGTTCAGCGGCGTTTGCACTGATTAATGTCGGACCTGTGCGTGTGACTAGTCCTTGCGTTCGTCTCAAGATTTTACATCTGTAGATTCAGACGGTGTTGCGTTTGGATGCCTATGTGCAGAGTTGTAGTAGTTTTAGGCCGATTGTAGGACAACCTCATATCGTCGTGTGCGTCACTTGCCGAGCGCTACCACAGGTGTTTGTGCTATATGCTTGTCAATTGTCATTTCTCTTTGCATATTGAAGCTACTGTATTGATTTGTACATCCCCTCAAAAATAATTATTTTTCATTCGCCTATGCTCACACCTAGAATTATTGTTCACTTGGGGGAATCATCGTCGTACTTTTGTCCATATGGGTTTGTTGCTCTGTTGTTGAAAGTGATTATCCCATGGCACAACAATGAGCAACTTTGTTGCTCATTGTTGTGCCATGAGATACTCACTTTGTTCCAAAGTTATGAATTCATGAATTTACCGTTGGAATTGTTTCTTTCCAAAATTTCAATGAAAAAGAGCATCTAGGCCAGATCAGGTGCAGGACAACATCATTTCAGCGCTTGCTGTTGGAGGAGGAGAGCGAGTGAATTGTTATCTGCTCATTCAGGCACTTGCAACGACATGCACGTTCTTGCAAGTGCTGGAAAGTGCAGTTCAGTGCTGCATGCTGTTTTCTCGCTCCTGATTGGATGTAAACTCGCCGTCAATTGGTGAGCAATTCACTGCAAGCAGTTTACTCAGTCGCTTCTCGAAGCATCTGCCACGCTGTTTGGAAATCTGCACTTCCTCACCTGAATTGAATGAAATGTGCGTTCACTTGCAGAATCCAAGACTTAAACTCTAGATAGCCACGTGGGAGAATTTAAAAAGCGGACCTTCAAAGGAGTGTGCCATGGGAGAATCACCTCCAATATTGCAGAAGGGCCAAATCTGGGTAAAATGGAGATCACATAATTAGGTGAAGAAATATGAATGAAAATAAAAATCACTATGGTATTCCGCTTATGAGAATCTGAGCGTCTCGCCTAGCCCAATCCTTGCTCTCTGGGCACCCGCCGCTTGTGCTAATGCAATCGCTGACTAGACACCTATGTCCCATCAGCAATAGCAATGCTAGGAAGCTTCCACATAGCTTCTTACGGTGTTCCATTCCCGAAGTTTCTACCAAATTACACAACTTTCTGGAATGGTCAAAGAAAGTATGACGAACTGTATCGATGTTTCGGTACTGTTTGGTCGATTTCTTGACGTTGCTAGACTTTTATAAAAACGCCCCTCGATTTTATTGAAACCCCCAGACATCTCGAAAGGATTTTCTTGAATTGACTACTCAGGATGCGACATCGCACGAGTTTCTCAGCTTGATCACCAAAGACACAACATGTGAATCAATGTGATTCTCGTCATTGTATATATGTGTTGGCCTTGATAGAAACTTGTCATCGAAGTAGATATATTGCTTAACAAAAACTATCAGTTTTATACAGCTTTGTATCTCATCCTTGCGGACCAACCACTTTTGGCTCGGCGTTGCAAAACCTTGTGAAATGTCGAATAATTTAGCTACTCCAAACTCGGGTTTAGAAATTGGTTAAATTTAAGGATTTAATTTTACATTTACACGGAAATCTGTGCATTTACCTCCTGGGAGAAGAATGTGGGCGAAATATTGATAATCCTCAGAAAAGAGGTTTTTACATTGAAGTACTTAGTTTGTGGTCAAGCGGAAGATGGCCGCACGAGAGTGGGTGCATCTTTCAAGTCGGCCCCAACCCTCCGCAACCCAACCGCTCAGTATGTCTCTCTCGAACCGCGACTCTGCCGTTTTCGAACCGCGACGGAAGAGTGTGGCTCACTGTGTCTTCGATGTGAAGTTACCTACGTGACAGCGCCCATTACCTGTGTTCGACAAACGACAGTGGCCGTGGCTGGGAAGGGGTGAAAAACAGAGTGAAAATTCACTCGCATCGTTATTCACGCACTCCGGTCGTGGATAGGTTGGCGTGGCTGTTGCGGAAGTGAGCTGAGGACACCGAATTCACCGTGGACTTTTCCCGTAGAAGAAAATATCCAGATACCCCGGGTTCAGAAACCAAACTCTTCAAACCCCCCGTCGCCGAAAAAGTGGGCACAGGTCGCCCCGCCTTTCATTTTTTGAACACCAAAAGCCCCGTCTTTACATTTTGGGTCACAATAAACCCCGCGATGGCCCGCGGGGTAGGTTGTTTCATCACAATATACCCCGACATGAGGGGTATATTGTAACGTCACAAAATACCCCGTTTCCGTATTGAGACGTCAAAGGTATTTTTAGCATTTTTCATATTTCTCTGAACACGTCCTAAGAAACAGAAGGAGGTGTCGTCTTATCGTCAGGTGTCGTCTTTGAATTGCTCGCGTGTTTGTTTTTCAAACACCCCCTCCCCAAATGACGTTGTGCAATGTATCCGCCCGACCCCCAGCCCCCCCCCCCCCCCCCCCTCCCCCCCACCCCCCCAACCCCCCCCCCCCCAGCCCGCCTTTTTGGAAGGTCTCATTTACTTCATGAAAATGTTTGATAAAAATAACATTTTTATATTGAGATATTTCACTGAAGTCGCTAAATGGAGATGTCTGGACAATGACCATGAACCCGACGGGGTACCTTGTCACCGTCACTCTGGCTGCGGGGCGTCCTGAATTCCAAATTTTGAAGTCAGGGCTTATGGAGTTCAAAAATCGAAACACGGGGCGGATGGAGATCAATATCCTTCGAACGGGGTGGATAATAATTCCGAAAGTCCGGAACGGGTTACCTCGTGACGTTGCCGTTTCCTGTATCGTAACATCCATTTTACCATTCTCCAACGATTGCGGACAGTAGCGAATTCGAAATGGCTGAATGGATGAGTTTCACCCCCTCTCCGGGCGACAGCTTTCCAGGATCCTAGAATACTGACGTCATATATTTAGTGGGCTGTATTGACACGCGCACTCACCCCCTCCCAGCCACGGCCAGTAAAGTTGACTCCTACGCTTCCGTCCGGAACCGCGATTGAGCACGTGTTGGCTTATGGCATAAAGATTCGGTCCTCAGGCAGTCCCGATGACCCACAGCTGGATTGCTGTCGGCCGCGAGTCATGCCTCAGGTTCGACAAGAAAAATAGGATAGGCAATCGCAGTGGAAAACAGAAAGATAAAGATGGGAAAATGAGAACAGCATGCGCTTAAAATCAAAAGAGCTCCAAACACGGAAGCACGGATAAAGACAATCTGATCGAACACTGAATAGGAACAAATGACAGTTTTACCGAACTTATCATAGGCAAAAACCTGACCAGTCACCACCACATTGAGCAATGATGTAGAAAGAAGGAAAAAAAGAATCAAATAACAAAACAATTACATGTAAAATATGTTACATTCATGGATGATCATAAGACACATGTCCTCGTTCAACATATCCTCACCAAAGTCCAAATTGACCTAAACGTATCACATCCTAACCAATATCTATAAAGAGATTCTTTGAGCCCTCGTGTAATCCTAGAATGTCTCGATTTTGCACATTATTGAAATAATCTTGATTAAAGGACACCAGACCATTTCTTTGTCCAAAGGTGTAACCAAGAGTACCTATGAGAAACAGTAGGTAAAGCAAAACCTTGAATCCAATCATTTCAAAGTCTGGATCCGCATATGGTTTTTGAACGCTGAACATAATATTTCACATTAAAAAAATGGTAAAAATCCCTTCAACTTCTAAATACGTTTTTGTGTTCAATTCTACAAAGGGTTTGAGCAATGCTAGGAAGATTTCTGAACAATTAACTTCTACTAACATTCAACAATGCTTTAACCCTTAGAAGGAACATAAAAAATATCATATATTTCATTGTTTCTAAAGTTATTTCCAATCGAATTCTGAACTGCTCAACCCTCAAGCCACGTCAACATACACCTTGTACAACCCCATATCCTTGATTCAACATGCAATCCTACATGTTGCAATGCTAAAAGCTACATGAATAGAGTTATTTATGAAGATGTATGTAGTTCTAAACACTTTCTTCTTACCATAAGCACGAAGAAATGATATCTTGTATTAAAATTCTTATTCACTTTGTTTATTCGTGGGCTTTGAACTCACGTACTTCAAATCTAAAACCCATGCGTGAGTTTTTGATAAAAGCAATTGTTTAAGAAAGAATACACAATTTGTTCAAGTGGGTGGAATTTTTCTACATTAAAAATATTTAAAAAATAATAACAAGCTTCACTATAACTAGATATTATTTTTTTTATGAAAAGTATTCATTTATGTCAATACTTGGAGCATCAAGTCTTTCTAACCAGTTTTTCCAATGACTCTTCTTCAAAGAATCGGTCTCCACAAACATATTCTTTCATGATAATGTAATACAATTTATAAAATAATCATTTGAGAAATAAGTAAAAATCAATAATATCTGTTAAATAAAACTTTCTTCCATTTTTTACAAGCCAATGATAAGCCGGACAGTGCCAATGGCACTGATCACAACTCAAGGCTGCCTTGAATGTGCAATCTGACTGTGTATTCTGAATTGACAATTACAACTGTGAGAGATCGACCCAAGAACAAGGGCGATTCATCAAGAATTGAGGAACTTAGGCCCAGCCAAAGGTCGGACCGGCCGAGGGGAAAATGGTGACGGGAATTGTCCCCAAATACCAAGGCTCGACCCACGAAAGACCCAAAAGGCCGAAGCGCGCCTTGGGGCCTGGATACTCAATGATTCAACGATCATTGAAGAACAAGGGCGCTTTGGGTTGGTGCCTCTATGTACTATTATTGAAAAAGGTGCTTGGGGTCACCGTCACTCTCGCTAATGGTGCTACCAGTCGTAAATTGCCGTGGTTCACGGAAACAACCATATCTTGGCCGTTTCCTTCAAAGAATGATACAATTATTGGTGCTATGGAAAACAAGGAAAATGCGCTACATGATTCTGAGGCAATAATGCTCATCCCACGCCCGTACGGAGCCGTGCATGGCTCAGAGACCTCTATTTACCTAGGATGTGTTATCGTATACATATAGTCTTGTGTGTTGATACTTGAATAAGACGTACACTTTACTCCCACAGTACCACACATGTTAACGTGCTACCCTAGACAATCCTACGCTTCTAAACCCCTTGGAAGGTGTACATTTGCCTCCCCTTGCCGTCGGTTAGTGCCTACACCATCCGGTTGAGGCTAGCACACTACGCCCCATTTACACTTGGTATTCGAGCCACGCTTGGCTCAGGGGCATAATTTTATGTGTCTATCTCTCTTGGTCAACGTAGACAAGCACGTATCTCGTATATTTTGTGGATCCGTGCCCAAGGCCAACCACGCACTTCAATGACAAGGAGGAAGATTTACAACACATTGAAGAAGAAGGTGTACCGGAAGCAAGAATGACTTCATCTAGCATGGTCCCGATGGCCGTGACTTTTAAAGCGCAAAACAAAGTAGTAGCAGTTGCATCTTTACAGAAATAGCTCACCAACATGGAAGCCAAGATGGACTTATTTCAGATGCAAAATGTGTATCTCAATGAAGAGCATCCGAAGGGGCCCGTGCCAACAATAGTGGCAGCTGCCACCGTAATCGGACCAACAGTTGGCGTCCCAAGGTCGCCCAAGCCAGAGTTGTCCGACCCCTCAAGGAAGGATGGGTGATCTCCATACGCCTAGACACATGGATTGGAATTGTAATTCACCGCCATCGTTGTGGATTTCTTGAAGTACGGAGTGCACCGCGACTACGCTGTGACCCCTTTGAGAGGGACATTGTTCTATGGGTGGACACATCTCATGTGGTCTAATCCACACACCACCAGAGTAGCAATGGTTACCACCATCACGACCGCAATCGGAATCTCAAACTCATCGGCTCCAACTTGTGGCAGCGGCAACCGTACGCTTTAATGGCCGATCTTGTCGAAGGAGATCACAAAGTCGTTCATCAAGCGCTTCACTATGGGTCACGTCAGGAACAATGTTCGTGCCAAGCTACTTTGGCTCTGCCAAACTGGGAGAGTCAACAACTACACCTACAGGTTTCGTGAGATCGTTGCCAACCATGGCTTCGAATCCCACAAATTCCACTTCCACTACAGTAACAACCTCAAGAACGAAGCCCGCGCTGTGATGGTGATGCACGAACTCAACAATGACCTATCAGCAATGATTATAGCATCAGAAAAGCACAACTTGCGTGTGCAACAGAATCATGCCAACAACAAAAACCCTTTTGGTGGTGGTTACGGCAAGCGGGCCGGGAGCGATGACACGCCCATGGAGATCAGAGAATTACAACACCGAAAGTGCGACAAGTATGGCAAGACTCACCAAATTGCACGTGATTGTCCTAGTCCAAAGAAGGGCAACGACAAGTGCTAGTCGCAAGGGACGGAGAAGCAATCCACGAAGGAAGGAGGGAAAGCAACAAAGGAGTCAGGAAACTAGGAGAGTCAGGAGTAGATGGCGTTACTCCTGGCTCCTTTGAACCAAAACCGCTAGTTGACAGCCCACCCAAATGCCTTGCATTAATTAAGGGGGTTTCTGAGGTCAAGGCATGGGACGCGAGATTTGAGGTGGAGCAACGTGCACTTCTCTTGGATGTCCGAGTGAAAGGCGTCAAGGAGAAGGTGGGGAGTCTCCTTCATTGTGGCACAAATCATAGTTTTGTGAGCATGGAGTGTGCTCGAAAGTGGGGTCTATCTCTCTAGAGCAAGAAGCGGAACTGTAACGAATTGGATGGCAAGAATGAAGTGGGATACCTGGCCCGTCCCCTCTCCATTTGCGTGGGGAACGTTTGCATAATGACCGCATAAAGGGTGTGCCCAATGAATGATTATGATGTGATCCTCGGTCGTGACTTTCTCTACAGGTACAAATCTGTCGTCAATTGGGGGGAACACACCACCTTATTCAAGCTCGGAGACAAGGAGTATCCCCTGCCTACATGGTTCATGGAAGAGGTCGTGGAGGAGGAGACATACGAGAAAGGGGCATCGCAACAGTCGGTGCCTCGCAAGGAGGAATCGGTGCCTATAATGTTGAACTTTGTGTAGCTCTAGCGCGCGATTCGAAAAATATAGCAAACTTTTTTAGTTTTTGTGCGAGACGTGGAAGATGGTTTCGACACACCATAGGAAGTGGCGCCTGCATTGGCCCATGTGACAACTCATGAGCAGCCGAGGGCCAACAGCATATTTGCCGAGTTGTACAAGGGGCTCGAGAAGGTGTATGTTGGGTTTGAGGATATGTTCCCCGAAACCCTCGTAGTGAGTTCACCACCATAACGGGACGCGGACCATCGCATCGACCTCAAACCTTGACCACGCCCACCTTTTCGTACAATGTACCACATGAGCGATGCCCAACTATAGGAGTTGAAAGCAACTGACCGAGATGCCGGAGTAGGGATTTATCTACCTTTCCTTATCTCCTTCATCTGTGCCTATCTTGTTTATAAGGGAAAAAGACGGGAAAGATGCGCATGTGTGTTGACTAGGGAGCATTAAACGAGTTGACCATCAAGAATCAGTACCCACTTCCATGAGCCGAGGAGCTCTTTGATCAGCTTCGTGCAACTTGCTTCTTTAGAAATATTGATCTTCATTCCGGCAACCACCAAATCCGCATCACAGTAGATGATGTGGAAAAGATAGCTTTTCGCACTGGTCATGGTCACTATGACTCCTCCTAAATCCTTTCGGGTTGACCGATGTGCCACTCACCTTCATGGCGACGATGATCAAAATCTTTAGGCCATACTTAGATGAGTTCATGGTGGTTTACCTCGACGACATCTTGGTGTATAGCAGGACGGCGGAGGAGCATGAGGAGCATATAAAGAAGGTCCGTGAGAATTTGACGAAGGAGATTTTTCAGATTTCGTGGTGGGTAATGTTGAATTCTTTGGACACATTATTAGTGATGGACAGACGTCCATGGACACACGCAAGGTGACGGTTGTGTAAGATTGGCTCACGTTGTGTAATGTGCATGACATGCAAGTGTTCCTTGGTTTTTGCAACTACTACCACGGGTTCGTCCTCGGCTACACGGGAGTGTTCGCGCCACTCTCCAATCTCACGCACAACGATCGCAAGTGGAGTTAGGTGGTTAGCTAAGAGGAAGCCTTTGAGAATCTTAAAAGGGCTCTAACATTGCACTTGGCAAACCTCGACCATGAGTTTGAATTGGTGAAGAATGCATCCGTATAGGCCATTGGTGGGATCTTTTTGTATGATTTTGGCAATGGGACGCAAGAGGTCACTTATTACTCGTGCAAGTTGCATGGGGCTGAGTTCAACTACGCCACCCATGACAAAAGGATGTTTGTCAAGGTGAAAACTTTCAAGAACTAGCAGTGCTAGCTTGAGGGGCACAAGTGTAGGGACTAAAGCAACCACCACGCATTGAAGAACTTCAAAATGCCGCTTAAACTCAGTGGAAAGCATGCGATTTGGAGGGATTACCTTGAGTTTCACCTCGACTACATCATCATTTTCCTACCAGGTTGCATCAACCTAGCAGGCGCACTCTTACGGCAAGCAAACCTGATGATGCGGGTCGCGTCTCTCACCATGTACAAGGATTCTTTCCTTGTGAAACTCTTCACGGAGGGATATGAAGCGCATGGGGAGTACGACATCAAGTGATGATTCTTTGAGGCATCGTATTGGAGACGATGTGGCACGTAGCAGGTGGTGGTTTCCCGCGGTGCCCACGCGTCGGTAGCTAATTTTTTTGTATTGTCATGATACTCGCTCGAGCGGCCACTTCTTTGCCGACAAGACCTTCAAGATGTTGGCTTGCTTCTTTTAGTATCCCACCATGTCATTGGAAGTGGCAGAATTGTGTCGGAGCTATAACGTGTGCCAACACCAGAAAGTGCGCAATACAAAGACTGTAGGTCTCTTCCAACCTTTGCCCATCCCCGAGCAGCCGTGGCAAGACATCTCCATGGATTTCATAACGAGCTTGCCTGAGACAACGGCAGGTTACAATATGGTGTTGCTAGTGGTGCATCGCTTCAGTAAGATGTATAACTTCACTGTGACACGTGATAGGATGAGCACGAAAGGCACGGCTTGGTTGTACCTTAAGCACTTGGTGCATCTCAATGGCGTGTCGCGGTCCATTGTAAGCGATCGTGACCCGCGCTTCACGAGTAAATTCAAGCGAGAACTCATGGAGCATAATTGTCAACCACCTTTCATCCCCAAACGGACACACGGACGAAGCGGACAAACCAAATATTGGACCAGCTCTTCCGTACAGTGGGTGATCCGGATGAGACGGCATGGGAAGAGCGATTGTCAGTCGCTCATTGGCGTACAAATCTGCCACGTTCGCCTCCACCAATAAGGAACCATTTGAGGTGGTGACCGGGACGGTGCCCTCTACTCCCGTGACTTTGCACCTCGCACGCAACCTGCTCACGATGGAGTCTACTACACATGACTTCAAGTAGATTTGGGCAATGATTAAAGAGCAGCCTTGCTAAAGCTACCTATTTTCAAGTTTCTCATCTATGAGTGACGAGCTCAAATAGATTATTGAGCCCAAATTTAGTCTCTAGTCGTGCAATTCTAGTCCGAAATAACTTCGTAAACTTAGTTAGATCACTTTCATACTTTCATTATGAGTACCGAAATTCCTCTAATAATCGAGTTAAGGTAGTGGTGGTTGGCACCGTGGAGAGGAAGGTGCTTGAGAACATGAGATCCATGTGACTTGAAGATATGGTGAACATGCTCGGACCCTTGCAACAACAAAATTGATAGCATTGTAAGAGTTTTTGCTCATACTTAAGGCAAGTTGTGAGAAAGCATTAAGGTTAGTTTTGTCTCATTAATATTTGCTAAGTTGTACTTGTGTTTGATATTATTTCAACTACACATTCAATCATAATATTCAACTTTAGCAAAGCATATTGCAAGGTTAACTTTCTTGGCACTTGTATCTTAGACAACAAAAAAATGTGCTTGGTTAAACAGTGCATGTGCTGAATTCAGCATTTCACGCAGAAAGAAACCAACATGAAAATCTCATTTATTTACAAATTTTGTTATGGATTCTCGTCTTGATTGCATTTTTACTTCAAGTCTTGAGTAAGTGTCATCATTTCTCTACATTGTCTACAATTTCATGCCTATGCATGTGAACACATTTTTATTTTTGCTTGTTATAGTCCCCAAAATGCGTCAATTTGTAAGTTGTTTTGTTCATCTTAATGCCTTGATTATTAGATGTTCACCCATTGACAAAAAGGAATCCTCCTCGTATAAACCTCGAGACGTAGAAGGAAATTATTATCTTCTTGAAAGTTTATTCTCCTACAAGAGACAACAACTTGACAATGAAGACACACATCATCAATATGCTACATTAATGACAAGTTATGACTTGGAATTGGTAGCTCTTCCCCATTCAATTTCAACGTCTAACGATTCAGTCATCCTTAGCGTCTTTGGGATGGAAAGCCCCTCCTACACTAAAATCATGAATAAATAATAAATGAATTTAGCTGAAATCATTTCTTTTCTTTTTGAATAAAGTGTTATTGTTAAAAATCTATCTAAATGATTCAAACCAAATTAAAGAAATGTTCGTCTCCATTTGAAATCATTTCAAATTAAGACAAACATCAATAAGAATGAAGAGAAAGTGAACGAAAAATACTTCAGATATTTATCTTGCCATTATCACTACTGCTTAAAGACATTGACATATGCCCCCCCCATTGAAAGAGAATATGATGTTTTACAACAATGTTAGTAAAGAAACATGAATCTTGCCTTTATTTTGCTGAAAATTTTAATTGCATTGTTAAATATTATTATAAACAAGGTACAAAAAGGTGTGATTATATGGAATAAGAGAAAATGGAAACGTTTTATGCATATGTCCTTACCAATTCGCATCAAATTTGCACTAGGAAAGATGGATTGCAGCCCACGTGTGAAAGTCTGAATTAATTGAAAATTTGGTCATGATTTTGTGGTTCATTCATTTTGTAACGAACCGGTACTAAGTACCTCTTGCCAAAACGTTTTTCTAAGACTATCTAGATTGTATTTGTTAGGTATTTTAATTCCGTATTATTGATTCTTGAAAACTTCAAGGATAAAGCAAATCAAGACAATTTATGGTAATGTCAACGGTTAAGATGAAATTTTCATCAACTTTCTTTCAAGATATTTATGAGTCAAGCAGAATGGATATTTTTTATCATTACAATAAAGGTCAGTTTTTAATTACATTTATGAAGAATGATTACAATTCATATATTTTATTTTGTTTTATGCATGTTCCCTTGTCATTGGGCCTTAAAAAACATAACACGTTTTATGAAGAAACAAATCAAGTTATTTATAATTCATACACTTTGTGTTGGTTCTTTAAACAAAATCCATTTCAAATCAGTTCAAAAAACGTGTTGACATTGTATGTGTAAATGTTCAAATATCGCTTGCCCATATTAAACAATGGACCTGAATTATGCTAATCACGTTAAATATCTTACATTTTTTTATATGAAATGATTCTTCCCCTTCAAAAATGTCTCACGCAACAATTAAAGAAAGCTTCGTAGCCATGCCAATCCATGCAAGAACAAATTCACAAACTCCTGTCAGGTTTTGGAAAGTAGTTGCATACTTATAACATTGACAACGTAAGCAAGACATGATCCAAAAACCATTTTTGAGTTCATCTTTATGTTCCATGATAGCCTGTAGGTTACATAGAACATCATAAGGAATAATTTTCTCGCAATTGCATTTTCAGAAAAATCACTTTTTCTACGTTTTTAAAACAATTTTTGATAGCATTTGGAGGGTAATTCTTCGTATGAGATAGTTGCAAAAAATTCCGATTTTTACAAATATATTAATAATGGTTGACATGGCTTGCATTCATTTTCTCAGAAGCATAATTCAATTGAACTTATTATTAAAATCAAAAGATTTACCATAAGATGTTTATTAATGTTTTCCTTCTTTCCATCTCTTTTTAATGGTAATTAAAACTGGATAAGGTCTGTTGAAATGCATAATTTTACCATCTATGGACTTCATACACGAGAAAACCGTAAAAAAATTGTGATCTCTCAAATTGAAACATTCACATTTTATATTTTCACTCATGTTTGAGGGATGATAGCTTGTGAATCATATTAAAAGATGCAAATTCTTTATTTGTCTTCATTTCACATAAGATTTCTCTTAAAATGCAAAACTTTCTTAACAAAGCCCAAGTCATTCCATGAATAGTTCTTTGAGATAAGCTTCCTTCCTTCTTCTTGTTTTTTTCCCACAGCTTGCACTCTAACTATATGAATCCACCATTTCACTACATTTCTCTTATTCTTATTCAAACAAAAAATTGCATAATTTATGTGAATTCTATATGTTATAATGCCCAGATTTCTTAATGGATAGTGCCATCATGACAAGCAAATAAGCAAATGATGTCATGTAAGAAACATTGCAAAGTCTTCAAATAATTATATTTTTAGGATAGAAGGGAACCTTATAAAGCATTCCTTGCATTTCTTAGATATCAAGTTAACATGTAAAGGTTGAAAAACTGCAAATAATATGTACAAGCCGCATATTTTTGATTTAATCCTCATTAATTAAGGAAACATGTGCTCCATGAAATTTTCCTTCAAAACACTCCACTATCATGTTTGAATGCAATCAGGGCCCATTGTCCATGTGCTAGTATGTGCTTCATGATGACCGTGCTTGCTTTCACCGATGTCTTCTTAGTGGGTGTGGATAATGCACTTATTTTGCGTGGGATACATTGTAGTACCCATAACAGATAAACATACATAGAGTGATAATTCTCTCAATGCAATATAGGATCACAAACGTACACAATTTTATCTATACCAGCCACTCCTATGCTTGAAGTCCGGTATAAAGGGCGAATTATGTACTAAATTGTTTGCATACATTGGCTCATACACATGGCTTAAGTCAGGCATTGATCAATAACAATGCAACACCCGAAGAGTTACGTTTATGTAGGCCCACAAACGATTTAGCTAGAAACATGAGGTCATGTATTTGTTGCTACAGAGGATCATGTTCATAAGCAATCCATGACCAGGAGCGAGCATGATTTATAGCTTGGCAACAAGAAGGGCTGAATGAGGATCCTTAATGCAAGGATTATTGCTACGGAGATCCATGTCTCTTACTAATTGATGAAGTTGGCTACGATTCCATCATCGTCGCTATAGTGATTTTTCAGAAGCTCTAGAATCAAAGAACAATAGTTATGGTAAAACTTCCTTATGCACCTAATGAAGCTTCTACATGCAAGCATTGAAACAATATGGCTATGGTAGCAAGTATGGAAGGTGCTAGTCTTCACATATCTCATGCACTTAGTTAGAATGAACTTTCATTTTACCTTGTAATAATTTGCTTCTTGTAGCACCTTAAAAAAAGGTTCTATTGGAGATGGCCACAGTAATACTCTACTTCGTTAAGAAGGAGGGTTCCCACACTACCTTGAGGAAATTGTATTTTACATATGGTCTGAAATGAATACCTTTGCATGAAAAACGTTCATATTACGTGAAGGAGTTGTCCTTTGAGTGAGCTAGGAGGATTGCAGGAATTGAATTTGTAGCTTTTCTCAGTTATGTATTTCTTTCATGTCCCATACATGTAGTTTACACTTCCATAAATATCTCTTCAAGCATCACCTTCTTAGTTTTAAGGTTCAAAATACAGACTTGTAACATAGCTTAGTATAAAAGAAAATATATCATACAAGAAAGGAACATTGTCCTTGATACAGAATCCACATGGAAACATGGTATAAAGGATTTTAGCCTATTGTGTAGCTACACCAGAAAAAGCAACAACCGAGTACATCAGTGAAGCCTTCATTTACCATCACCTTAGAAGCTTGATAATGTTTCAAAGTGTGTCTTCTCCTTAGTGTTTTATGTAGTCTGCCATTGAGAGATCAACATACACAAGACATAAGCATCAAAATACCATGAGGAACTTGGACGTAGAAGCCCATAGGGCAGGTTCTCCCTCTCTTGATGAGAATAATATTTTGCATGGTTTGCATTAAGGTCAATATCAAGGGAGGCACTTTACATGGCACGCATAGTTCCAAGAAGCAAGAGCACAACACTTGGAAAAAGAGGAACAACACATTGCACAACTAGAAGCCACAAATCATCAAGTGGTGATGTAGGATCTAAATGAGTAGATTGGAGACCAAGGGCTCCTTATTCAACAAAAGCAACTACCGCATGCTCTTGAATCATTTTACGTTGTAATAAACACCTGTTATAATCTCACCAAAATACAAAAACTTCAATAGAAACTACTGTGGTTTGACAATTAACAATAGCTTTGGGAATAAAAGGTTCATGAGCAAAAAACACATCACGTTTCATGGGATTAAATATCTCAAGAATCATACACGCATTTTCCTCTTGTAATTTGTCGAGCTTTTTTTCAACAAGTCATCCCTTTGCATATACCACATGTGCAACCAACTCAAAAAGACATGTCAGCTCAGCAACATCAAGATCTTCCCTTGGTGTCACTTGTTGATAAGTATCATCCATCACAATGGGCACCACTACCAAAGGAATACTTGGTTTAACCGTTTATGGTGCTGGCCACATCATTGTTCGAGGCTCATCTCGTAACACCTATGCAATAGACGTTCCATGTGGAAGACCCCTAGTGCCTCCACGTGATAAGACATACCAAGGAATTAAGGACGCATTACCCTTAGTACCTACTGCCTTGCACCTACATAATATCAAGTTAGTCATATTTGATAAAGACCAATTCCCTCACTCACCTCACAACCTCAATCATGTGGCCAAGATCAAGTACATCTCATAGTTCTACATAGGGAATACTGCACCTCCATCATTTTGATCACCACTGTAGGTGATGTTAAAATTATAGCAATTCAACCAAATTTTATTCGTGTTGTTGGACAACTAATGGGGTAAGGACATCTAATGAAAAATTAGGATATAAGAGGATATGGTAGAGACTGCAAACCAAGCATGGTCCAACATTGTTAGTTCTTACATGCCTAGTGAATCAACCATCAAATTACACCTTTGAACATAAATTTCGCACCTCATCCTCAACAACTTCTACAACATTGAAACATACATAAAAAAAACTCAAATTACTAGGCAAACATCTTTTAGTGATAGATGCACCAGTATGTAAGCCATTCTTTGTGAATCTCCTAGCCAACAATCTCATCAGAGGAGTACGAAAACATGCAAAAGGTGCTTGAATTATATCATGAGCTATTTGGAGCATAAATAGTAAGATTATTTTGACTTTGTAACGTGACAATGAGTTGGAAAACAGAAAATAGCTCATTCTCACAAAAAATGAATCAAGGATTCAACACAACAGCAAGGTCCACTCAACAATCACAAAGAAGCCACTCATTCGAGAAGTAGGCCTCAGATTACTCAAACTTTGGTTCATAGCCAAATGCAAGCTTATGAAGCTCATGTGACCAATAGCCAATATCATGCATTCATAAGAGTGCCATTATGGTGCATGGCAAGTGCACATGAAGAAGTATTGAAAACAGAATTTATGGGATGAAGAGAGTGCAAAAAGGACAAAGCAAAAAAATCTGGAAGGAAAGTAGAGCAAGAAGAGATGAAAATTTGGAGAACATGAAGGGGAAACAGAGATTGTCAGAGTAGTAGATGATAGAGAGAGATAAAATGAAAAAAATACGCATTTATGTGATCTGTCTATCATCAAACATGTAAAGTAATCAGCCATTCGCTTAACAAATGTGTGGTACTTGAATTCTGAGTGTACATCCCAGTTTGTTTTCATAAGGCTAGTCTCCATAGACTACAACCGTGCTCTTAGGGAATTTCTTTAAATCACCAACAACAACCACGTGCCATTGTTAGGAAAAGGGAAAATGATAGTAAAAGGGTACCAAGGCCCGGGTAAAAACTGAACACGTGCTATGCATTTGTGAGATTGTTGTCAACCTCATTTCACTAGGATAGTTGATGAAGAGGGGTGCACCTATTGTTAGCAATAGGGAGCACGTCACCTTGAATTCTTGTGAAAGTGGGATGTTTGTGGAAGGTCACTTCCTTCTACACATCAACATTGAGTTAATTGTGCGTGCACCACATTTTTACATACTCAATTCACCCTTCACAAAACAATTGTCCACCATGTCTCTAGTGTAGAACTTACTACCCGAGAGAAAGGATCATGCCATAAGTAACTATACAAGTCGCTTGTACCATGAATGCACATTAAGGAGCAAGATCATGGCCTTTTAATCAAGGAAAATGGGAATATGGATACAAATAAATAGTGCAAGGTTTTCATAGGTGAGATTTTTCCAAGAAAGATTTTCCTTTTCACCACAAAGGGTGACATCAATGAGAATCTACATTTTCCAACAAAGGCATTTGTGGACCACTACCAACGGCCACCATCACCAAAGGAGAATAAAAATGTCTTTTTTCATCAGGTATGTGTGATGATTTTTCTGGATCTAATGTTTACGCACTCTAAATGTATATCCCACTTACGTTCTCAGGTGGTTGGAAATGGAAAAAAACCATAACAGTGCAAAGAAACAAGTAATATGCTGATAGAGTGTTCAAGAGTACACAATTAGAGTATTCATGTCTTATCTAAAGCACATGGATATCTTATAGAATTTCTAAGAGGCCTACACATTGAAGCACAATGGTGTGGATCATAGAGCCTACTAGATAATGCAAGAGACACTCAAGGCTATCTTTCTTGGCACTTAACTCAATGGCAACGTCAAGCCAAGGCAGAGGCAAGCAATTTGGGTGTGTAATGGTGTTCCACACATGGCGTGGCTTGACATGATGACTCCTCAAGCATGGCATGGTAAGAAACCTGATGCCACCATGCTAATAACCTTTGGTTAAATGGAATTTTTCTATTTGTCAAAGGAGATCCGGAAGAAGCTAAAAGAAAAGGCCCTATCCGTTTAACTTTCCTTTGATAAAACCTTAACATGAATGGTTGTGATTTCCAAGAAAAAGATAGGGAGAATATTTTTGTCACTTATAATACGTTTTCTTTCAAAACTTGATGTAACAAACATCAAAGAAAAATAACATGTTTGCTTGCGACCTCCTTTTGACCTTTCACGACCCCCAAAATGATTCATTCATGGAAGAATGTTTAAATATAAACCAACTCACCCTTGATTAATCTAGATGAGGAAAAAAAGAGCTGGTGAACAGATGTGTTCCCCTACATGGAGACAACCTCATACACTTCCCTGAAGAATTGCAATGGCAAACAAAAGGTGGTGAAGGATGGTGTTTAGGAAACGGGACACACTTATTCTTTAAGGGCTGTTCACGGTAGGAATTTCATATAAATTCTATAGTAACAGGTGGAGGAATGCAGAGCTTTGGAAGAGGAAGCAGAGCATGACATGGCCAACACGACATGACCAGTGTACGAAGAGCATGTAGATGTACTTCCTAACTTCAAGACTACGAACCCCACAACCTCCTCAAACAAATCAGAGAACTACCCCCATAGCAAAGAACTCTAAAGGAAACTATCAGTGAAGAGTATGCACTTCAATGAAGATATGAATTGGACATTGAATATGGGAGTCTCACAGAGGAAGACGCATGGGAGTTTGTGGAACTATTACCTAGGTCATCACCTATTGGAATCTAGCAAATGTTTCATGTCAAAACAAGATATGATGGAATAGTGAACACAACGAATGCCTTACTAATGACAAAGGGTTATCTCAAAATGCGGGAATTTTTCTTGGTGATTTGTGTCCATGACAGCCACAACACCATAGCTTGCATTGTGGTGGTTGTCATGGTAGTGATGGCCTATGAAGTGCATTAGCTCAAAAGCAAAGAATTGTTTTCTACATGGGTATATGGGCATAATTGTTTTCATGAAGCGAGTGGAAGTTTGCAACAATGGATGTGCACGAGTTTGAAAACTGATAAAGATTTTTTTGTTTACATAAAAAGATTCAAAGTGTTTTTGAGTCACTCGATTTCAAACCATAAGCATACCACTATTGAATTTTTCTCTGAAATTCATAACCACAAGATAAAGGAGACTGCTAAGATCTCGTTGATGTCAAAAACATCTTGATCAGTGGCCCATATGTTGCATTCATCAACGCCATGACAACAGCCTTCACCAAGGAGGTCACCAAGACACTCATGCCAAGCTTTCATCTTAACATTTCCCTGAACATCAAGAAAAATAACGTATCTATGACACTTAAAGTTGAGCTAATGGATCTACCCTAAAACGTTCTAAGAGTGCTTTGATAAGCCTGATCAACAAATGCCAATTCCTCTCACTTATTAGCACTTGAAACATGAAGAACCAAGGGGCAAGAGAAAGAAAGAACATTCTATTAGATTCACCTTATTGATGCACATTACAATCTGCACACGTTTAGATTGCCAGTATGTGCTCAAAAACCTTCCATGTGGTAATAAGACATGCTTAGAGGCAGCGTGTAAGTGGCTTGATTGACTCATCAAATACATCCAAACAAGATGTGATTCTTTTATGAGTTATAGAACAAGAGAATGAAGGCTACAATGTTATGTGGACATGACTATGGTGGAACCGGGAAGGATTGCTGCAATACGATTGTGTTTGTGTGGTTGCTTCATGGTGGAGTCGTATCTTGGACAAGCAAATGACAAAAAGTGATCCAATTGAGCTTACTAATGCTTTGTATGTGGCTGCTGCATTGGCAACACAAGAGCTCACGTTTGTACAAAACCTCATCCAAAACATTAGCTCTTCATTATGGAAGCAAACTAGAAAACCATTCTAATCAAATTGGAAAATCCAACGTTTAACCAAGCACATTAACCGACATGGACATCAGATGTGCTTAATGTTGGAAGACAACATATCTGAGCTTGTGCACGTGCGAAGGGCTAAGCAAGCTACCAAATTCCTAAGAAAGAGAATCTGCAAATAACGTTTTCACAATTGCTTGCAATTATATGCATGTATCATTAGCGTGGTTTTACAATTCCCGCTCAAGAATGGTGAAGTAAATGGCGAGTGTAAAAACTCAAACAATACATTATCAACATCTCATTAAATGTACCAAGCACAATCACATTGTTTTTGGTGAACGTTTGTGAAGCGAGGAGCATTATATTAGAGAGGGGGAGAACTACAAAAATAGTAGAGCCAAAAGAGCACGACGTAGGAGATACTAAGCAGCACTTCATTTTCCCAACTCAAGAGTCACTAACATTTACGTGCTAAAATAGGAAACCCAAAGATTCTCTTGGCTTTTGAGTGGTAAAGAGAAAAATTGCAGGATTTGGGCGACATTTTACCAAAATATAAAATTGAAGGGACACGATTATGTAGCTTGTTTCCAGCAAATGTGTTTGCAAGCCAGGAAACAAAACAATATAATGCAAAATTTGACCGTGGAACACGATCAAAGTAAGGCCATAAGAATGGCACCCGCGAGTGTAAGAGGGGGTTTTTCCATAAGTAGCAAGTGCTGTGTGCTTGCTAGTAGCCACGGAAACCTCCACAAAGACAATTGAAGATCTTACTTGCAATGGCAATGGCAAGGTTGTAGTTGACATCGATCAATTATACGACATGGACGACAAACTTAACTGGCTGCAACAACATTTTTTCATTATGGGAAATGCTTGAAATAGGATGGAACAACAAAAGCAACTGACGATGATGAATTTTTAGGGAAGACGTTGAAAATTGCGTAGTTCCTCCTTGCATACATGGTATCGCATATCAACACAAGGCCATGCATTAGCCAAATAGTACTAAACCACGGATGCAAGGTGTTGTGTGAGATCACATAGGCAAAAAGGCAACGAGTGCCTGCTTTGATGATGGTCACGTCTACGGTAAATTTAAGCAACAACCTGGTCATCGACTAAGAAACTCACAAGTAGAGAGTACATAAGAAATTGAAGTAGGTGATGCTTCTCAGAGTAGTGACTATAACTACCAAAAAAATCAACCACAAATTGAAATGTTGAAGTGATCCTCCAAAGCTCGAAAGTTGATTTTTCATGAATCCCATGACTTAAAAGGCACTATTGAAGCTAAAAGGTATTTTGTTTGATTGAAAGGAGGTGTCCACAAGTTTCCAGAAACAAAATTTGGTAATGAGAAACCATGAGTATAATTCTAGACATGCAAGTTGCTAGTGAAGTTAGTCACCAAAAAGCTTGCCTCTAGAAGACACCCCTCAACTATTATAGATTGGCATAACCTTGAATTCAACAAAATATTTTCATTGATTTAATAGATTCAAGTCGGAAGGAACTAGAAATATGCTTTTCAGAGTCCGAAAATAAGCAACATCTTCACATCAAGGAAAAGAACTGTTTTCCTCTTATACAACAAAATATGTCAATAACTTCCCCAATCAAGCCATAATCAAAGAATATTCCAAGCTTAGTTTGATCGACTAAAAACATTGTCTTTATAAACTTTCATAAATAACACACACGCCTCAAATGAGCTCTTTGCGATCGGCTTAGAGTCTTAGATGGTGGATTATTTCATTGGTTTCTTGTTGTGATAAGGTGTAGTTGGATCTATTATCGGATAAACATTCAGAAGGAAAGAATTTTCTTGGTGCATTCAAAGAACACATCCAGGTATAGCTTTCTCTTTATAGGTTAGTCCAACATTGGCAGCCAATCCTAAAGGGCTAAGGTTGAAAAATATTTTGTGGAAAGCTTAGGCTTCAAATATTGGCACTCGTGTGGTAGAGACTAGAGGTTGTGTTGTGGGAAAAAGCATTGTGGTGATCTAAGCCCACACCTCATTGAGCTTGTAGCATTAGGTGGTGTGTGAGCTCATGGAGGAGACCACTTGATAAGCAATCCTTATCCACGAGTGAAGATTATTCATAACTTACCACCTAAAAGGTCTATATGGAAGTCCAAAATGCAAAGATGATGGCTATTGAGATCTACAACACTCACTGATTTGCAAGGTTGACTAGGATGCAAGTATTATGACTACGGTTGTCTACACCTCACTAGTTTGTAAGAAGTTGTAGGATTAAAGAACAACGATTGTAGTGAAAGTTTCTTGAACAATTAAGGATTCTTCTACATGAAAGAAATTCAATAAACCTCCGAGGGCAACCTAAGTAGATCTCTTTCACTCAATAGGACCATACTATCATGCCATCGTATAACACTTAACATGAAGAAGTGCCTCAGACCAAAGTTTTAGTTTCGTTTCCCTTAGACATCATTGTCAATCTAACACTGCTCTGCTAGCCTAGGACTGAGATCGCCTTCACGTATGGGATGCTATTCTAGAAAGGAAGAACCAAGACCCTTGTGTCGGCAAACTTGACGTTTTAGCAAAATATTTCCCCTTGCGTGGGCTAAGGGAAGTGGCGGAGCTCTATTTGAAGCTTGTGTATGAAGTTCATGTACCATAAATTTAAATCAAATATGAATCAAGATCTGTTCCACTTTTAGATTCTCAATTTTTAAAGTGTAACTGCTAACGTGTTTTTCTATCTTTCTGCATGAGAAGATCCTTTAGAAGCAAGGAGCCTATTCCTTGCTAAGTACCTTATATCTAAACCGGCTTTACACAACATTTAAATTAAACACAACTTTTCTCATGCATTTGTTGGACAAGATGATATTTGGGCTAGAATTTGCTTTGGACATGCCAAAACAAATAACATGAAAAAAAATGAAGGCTTTTGAAATTTACACCTGTGTCAAAATTTGTCCAACATCAATGTATTTTTACATGGAAAATGAGACCACTACTCTCATACAATACCTCCATACACTAGAACCTTTCATATGAGTAGGGGCCTTAAATTCCATAGTGGAAAAATCACATCTTGAAAGTGTGAATATTACATTTTTGTATAGAGAACAAGCATAGTGTCCTCATACACTATCCTCACAAAAACCGATGAACTACATGATTACAAGTTCAATGTTCCATACGTGACACAGGCACACAATGAGTGCCTTATCAATCCCCCATATGTTTGGGGTTGAATGATCCATAAAAAACAATGCAAAACATAAGTCACATAAATTGTGTCTTTTTGTGCAAAAAATGAGCACATGGCCCTCATACAATACAACCACGCACTAGAAACCCCATAATGGTGGGGATCCAACGTTGAATACAAGATGAAATCAGAAAATCATCACGTAAATTCTGAATGCATACATGGAAATCGAGAACACAACCCTCATGCAGTGGCGTTACGCACTTGGCACCAATAGGTGTGGGGGTCAGAGGTACCAAATATAAAATATAATAAACCAAGTGAATGTTTGTGTTGATAATGATTGTAATTCCCTCATACACTCCCCCAATGAATCAGACCCCCTCTTTTAAGTGTATGGCTGCACCGTTCTATATTGGATAGAATCATGTAGGGAAAGTGGTCAAATTCTTCGAACAAGAAGAAATCATACACTGGAAGGAAATCAAAAATTCATGGTTTGTAAATAAAACTTAATGATCTATTCCTCCCAACAATTGGCGTGCTCTATACCTTAAGTTACTGGCACATTCGGGAAATTTATGGAACATGTGCTCATGCAAGCGTACTTTCCACTTTCTCGTCAAATTACTTCCACTAAATGTAAAAGACATACCTTTTCTTGCTATTGATCTTATGGCATCCATTGTATTATCCCTATCATGGAATATAAGCATTTGGAGGCTGATGGTTGTGTAATTTTATGAATTATAAAAACTGGTCTATGTTCTATGTACAAAATGATGTTAATCGAGGACCACATGTGAAGGTTTTGTAGGGAGTTGTAAAATGAGGGAAGGGAGCTCAGTGTATTTGTGGTTTTGAAAGAATGTATGATAAAATCCTATATCAAAAGACAAGTATGAAGACTCGTATGTGTTGCAACAGTGATTTCCTTCATCCAAACTGTTGTGATTGGAGTGACAAGTGATTGTAATACTCTCAAGATACCACTATTGTTTGTCCTTTAATTCCTCACGTGGCATTGAAAGGAGGTCTTGAATCCACTACCTTGTTTTCCTTCATGTGTTAGTTTTTGAAAGAAATTTAGCAAGCTCCTCCAAGTCCATATTGTATTCATAATAAATTTTTTTTGTTTCTTTGAAAATTCTCTATGATGGATGAAGAGAAGATGAGATTACAAGTGTGCAACAAAAACACTAGAAATGATCTCCCTTCTCCTCGAGAGGAAGGTGGAAGATACAAGATGCTACTCTTGAAACCCACATGCACATAGCACGCTACTAATTCCTAATTACAACATAATGAGAAAATGTTCATACCATAAATGGCTTGTTTTATGTAACAAACCTTAACCCTTCTATTTTATACTCTTTTAGCTATTCCATTAATATCTCTTCCTATGAACAATTGAAAAGAAACAAAATCTTCACATTAATCTTATGAATATTCTTATTACAATGTCTTATTTTTATCCAAAACACAATAGAGTAGACATTTCCATAGAATTAAGAGTGTCTACCTATTTTGAGCTGAGAAATTGAGAATACCCATTTTCATGAAATGTGGTTTGCATCTATGAATGGTGTAATCCTCATGGTGTTTCACTAGAAACACCAATTTTTCTCAAATCTCTCTTCTATTTAGAAGCAAAAAACCTTCTTCCATGTAGCAAATACATAAATATATCTTCACTCTTTGTAAATATGCATTTTAAATGATAATGTTCTCCTAACACAGCCTTGAATCTTGTGATGAGGAACATATGATATTCTTATTTATTATTGAATATCATCGTACCCTCTTTTTGACAGTGTGAATGTAAGTGATATCAGAAGGCTGGGTGTGATGTTCTTGACCACACTTCTCATGAATTCCTCTCAATAGCTAAATCCCCAAAATAAATCATACAACTCTTGCATTTCAAGTTTCATGGCTAGAAGAAGAGATTGATGGTTCTCCTAAAGTCTTGGTAGATTGGGAAAAATACAAAAGTGACATTCAAGGTGACGGTGTTGATGCTTTTGATGTTTTCCATGGTGCTAATGGTGATGATGTTGCCAATGGAAGGATCACACTTTATCTAATAGCTTACATGACATCTTATCATTTTTACCGGTCAAAATGTGGTGAGGTGCTACATATCATGTTGATTGTGAGCTTTTGACTATACATATATGTGGAAAGGTCCCTTGTTGCTTTGTTGTGGTGAGAATCACTCTTAATAAAACTTCACATAATGTGTTTCCTCAATCTTTGAGGTCTCATTATCTCCATTCCTTTTGCATGGAAATCAAAACAATGACATCACATGATACAGGTAGATCAACCCTCGATATCGTATTATTTAATAACTTCCAACTACACATGAAAGTACCCCACACTTAAGCGTATGTTTGAAAATTCATTGTTCTCTACAAATCCAATGGATGTAGACACGTCTTAGTATAAATGTGCGTGCTTGATAGCATGGTGATCCATCTTATTTTGCACATCAGAACGCTCAAGGAATACTAAGATACTCATACCAACATCCTACATTAAAATGTTGTAGACAACCTCCTCTACATGTGAAAGGGCATAATGAGTACGCATGTAAAGGCATCCTCAGTCATTTATTCCATGGAAAAACAAACAGGAATCTAGCCAAGTGTCACCATGCACAATTGCTAGAAGCTTTACAACCATTTACGACACCGTAATCACCTCTTGAGGACCACAATCATCATCACTGCCATACGTGTTTGCATGCGCTGGGAATTTGCTATTAAAAGGGGGAGAGTTGTTAACCCCGTCATGTACACAAGTTTAAAAACTCTACATGTGTGATTTTTTTTCACGACATGTTCGGTCCACCACGCATCAATTCAAGGATTTTTACATCGATCAGACAAGGGAATTTTACCACCAACCGCAACCTCGTGTTGTGATCTAGAATTTTGAGAGTATTTCAACTACTACTACTTCATTGTAAACCAGAATAATGTTTTGATATTATTCAGTTGATTTCATGATGTTGCTTCAATTTTATAAAACCACGCCTTAATGTTATTGAAGCCCAAATTTCTTGATTGAGAATCTCAGAGTAGCCACTTACGACATGATGCCAAAAACATTGTTGGGCTAAAAGGCCACGGAACCGACATATGCCCCAACTTCATTCTACACATTCTACATAATTTCTTTTCATACTTGACACTTGTCATCAAAGTACACACACAACATAATATGAACAATGCATTTGTTTCAATTCCCCAAATTGTTTATAATGCAATACCTCATTAGTTTGAACCATCTGTGTTATAACATTCCGATATACACCCATCCCTATGATCAGGGAGTGAAAATCTTTGTTATATCATCAAGGCCCATCGCATGAATTAAGGATTCTTACACCATTTCATCGGGGGCATCGTGGCCACCTACCCTAACCTCTAGTGTTTCGTTCCAAAAGCTCGTGACAACTTTAACCACATTCGAGAAACATTGACAGAAGTGTCAAGAAACACATCAATGTTTTCATGTTGTTTAGTTGACATTGGGACAACACCGGATCCTCACAAAACATGGCCTTGATATTGTTCAAGCAGCCTAACTTCTCTACAAAGCATCTCAAATTAGCCACTCATGGCGCTTCCTCGAATGCGTTGCTCTAACAAAGTTCCAAGGACATCACATATGCCTCATTCTCATTCTTGGCATTGTATATATGTGCTATAATCATTTAACACTTTCCATTGAGGTATACTTCTACTCATTAAGAAATATGTATTTGTCCAAATCCTTGACTTTGTTCTGTCCTTGTGAACCTACTTTGTTTTTCTTGTAATATAACATGGTAGTCAAGCAAGACTGTGCTGGAGGAGCAATGAACGCATTCAATTCTTTGCAACAACCTTGAAAGTGTCCCTAACAAGTTACAACCATTTGAAGATTACGAACTTTGTTACAACAACACTGAATGGAGGGAGTATGATTGCCTAAGACAAGCAATCTACGACAAGTACTCTGGTGATGGAGGATGACAAGTGCATAAACACCGATGCACTCTAAGAAAATGAGACTGTCCTGGCAACCTTCGTACCACATGGCTCAACATCGTTGATCGTGACATCCAACATGATGACACACCCCTTGGACTCTGCAAATCTTTTACCTCTGCTGCTCTTCTTTGCCCTCACAAGAGATTTCATCCATGCTACATTTCGCACACTTTCATTCCACAAGTGCTAAGGAACCTTCTTATTATCATTATGGTATGAGTGCCTTCATTGAACGTGTGATGCAGACGTGTTAAGAATTCATTGTGCCCAATTTAAATTTATGCATGAAATAATAAGTCCTCAAATTCTTGAATAATAAAAGTGTCCACTCCATTCCTATAAAGGATGTGGAGTGGTCTTCAACACTCATGATGTGCTTTAGGTGGTCAATGTACAAGCATAAAAATGGTTGCCCTTTATTTGAAAAAGAAGTACCTTTTCATCTTTTTGTATTCATAAATAAGACAACGTGAAAATGATAAGCCTATTTCTTATATTTGATGTTGTTGAAGGACGTCTAAATGTCAACATGAACTTGGTCCAACAGATCATTAGATCATTTTGCATGATGGGAAAATGGTTGATATATCACATCTCAAGTACCGCCAAAAAAACACAAAGACACATTTGGATTGTACAAGTCATCTTCAAATCAATTATTTTGGCCACACGTTTCTGAATGAGTTATCTAAATGAAGAAAATACTCAATGAACATGTGCTAATAAATAATTTCCTGAGTGTTGGCCTTTTCTCATGTAGAAAACTATGTTCATGATTGTGGATGAGTTGAAATGTGGCAACGGGATATTTTACACAAATCACCCATAATTGGGCTTAAAATTATTTTAAAAAACCTTCAACATATCATGCACACAAGGTACCACATCATAATTTTGAATCCTTCCTTAGAACCTGAACACATAGTACATTAGATTTACCACAAAAAAAATTTAATCCTCCATTTATGCATCAAATAACACAGATGAGGTAGGGTTATTTATGGAATTTTCAAACATTGATTCATGATTGCATAATGGCATAAAATATATGATGTTTCTTAGAAGATCATCATCAATCAGGAAGAGAATAATACACTAAAACATGGATGGAGGTGATTCATAGAACTTGTTTTGATAAAAAAATGAACACAAAAAATCTAGTTTAGATGCAAATTTGTGGTATAGATCGGTGAATACTTCTAGATAAAGCACCCAAAAGTTTGTAATTCCCATTATTTACTTAATTAAAGTGGAAGTTATTGTCTAACTTCATTCCTTTTTTTGCTTCACGCCAAATAATTGTGTGAACCAACTTTAAACCATGAAAATTTTGAAGTCAAGTGTAAGAGTTTGTGTATATCTCGACAGTTTTTCATTATCCTTGAGCTTTAAAACTTTTCCTAGATAATGTTTGCCTCCTCTTAATATAAATTAGGAAAAAAAACGGGTACATCCCCTCCTGTCCCCCTCTTATGTGGAAAGTATACAAGGTGAGTATACAAAGGAGTAAAGAGTGATTCTAATAAGTAAGGCCAAACATAGAGTCTTATAATAATTTTCTTTCCATAAAACGTCTATTTGAAGTATAAATTCATGAATATTTTCAAGTCCTTCCTAGGCACTACTTAGAACACACAAATTGTCTTTTTTTCCCTTTGCAAGGAGGGGAATTTCTTGATGTTGATGAGAAAAATCCCATCCACCCTAAAAGAAGAAACAATCACAAGGTTGATGTACGTAGGTTTGTACGTGATGGGAATTGAAATTTAATAGAGACGTAAATTCAAACTTTTTGTAAAGGTAAAAAGATAATAAGTTTTTTCTCTTCCCAAAAGAATTAGACTTTATGAGGTGATTTTATGAGATAATGTATCTGTTGTACGGGTCCACATGTTCAGATTTGCACCACCATAATTGTATTTGATTAACATTCCTCATTATTATGTTCACTTGTATTTGATTACAACCCCCTTTTTTATTGCTTCATTCATACTCTCCATAGAACTTCAGATTTTTATGGTGAGGTCCCACGGTATCCATCAGTCAAGTTGATCCCTCACTGAATTCAAAAACACATTATGCAAGTGTAGAATGGAATCCACGGGATGAACTCTACAAAACCCCTATCAAGTGGATTCTTACGATCTTGAAAGAAAGCCTTATTACTTATACCCTCACTCCCCCCACATTTTAATAGTAGATGAGGATGGTTTATGAGGGAGTGTATGTTTTGGATTTGTCTCAATCTACACACGTGAATGATCACATTCTTGATCCCCATAATGGATGCCTTGGATATGCACACGTGTGAAGTTTTTGGCATTCCCTTCATAAATCATCTCAAGAACACATCCTCAAACACACAACCTCATACATGTTTGAGGAAATGGCAGACGTTATCGGTCAATTGGTTGTGAACATGCCCTTTGAATGAAAAAATTATGATGCAAGTGTACTTGGGTATGTATGTGATGGACACCGCAATAGAAATAAAAATAAATGACTACACATATCTTGTTACAAGATTTCCTTTGCACCCTGTCATTGTCCTATGTTTGAAATTGTATGAGGCAAGTGCAAAAGGCGTGTAAATAGGACATTTGTAGGACCTTTATCCCCCCCCCAAAATAAATTCTATGTACACACACACACATGTATTTTTCCACACTCTCCATGTACGCTGTCCCATGCATATCCTCCAAAAAATGTTTTATAACTCAAATAGAATCAACTTTTCAATGAACATATACATATTTTAATAAGGAATGTGTAAGGAAATTGTTTGATGTGCGTCTATGATGGACACAATGGTAGGTAAAAACATGAGAACTAAGACATTTTCTTGAACAAAATATCTTTCACAACCTCTCTTTGCCTATTTCAATGTTGAGTTAGGGGAGTGTTTGTGGCATGTCTAAGATGAAATTTTAAATAATTCCACAAATATCTCAGCATTGTGTGAAAATTATCCAATTTGTAGTTAATTTTGTGTGGTATTGTCGTCATTAACGGTATGTTTTTGACAATTTACATTTACATTATTCATTACTGGCCATGGTAAACTACTTTCATTTATCATGTTTGTATGATGTATGAGATTGACTATTCATGTGATCAAATTGATGAAAATGGGAAAATTAAACTTGTTTCAGATTTGTCACAATCTTGAAAATGTAGGGCTCAGGTTCATATATACTATTGAGTATTGGAAATTTCTTTCAGTAGATTTGTTTGGCAAAGTTTGTTTTCGATAAAATGTTTTTTTGGATGATTTGGAACGCACATTTGGAAGTTTCCAAGCACTAGAATTGATATTCATCTATTTCGTCTACTTCACCAGAACGCTAAACTGAGAGTCTGTTTTACGTCTTTTCTGTTTGCTAGCCTACCAAAATGCCTTAAAACGGTGAGAGAAAAAGATTGATAAGTGGCATATTCTCGGGTGGTAATGTAAATTGATTGCACGTTCCATCTTCAATGGGAAAGCCAAACAATGGTCGCATGTGGGATTGGGTTGAATATGGGTGAATATACGTGAAACCATTGCGCTCACTCAAGAACGTCCACGACGTCCCTTATTGCCTTGCGTTGTGTACTCTGTTGAGGACACAAGGTCGAAAATGGAGTGGGTGGATGAACTAGGTGATATTTCGCTCACCCATTCGCACCTGTGGCCAATATTTTCTAGAGCCTACGTGATTAGCTGTGAATCCGGGAAGAAAAGCAGGGTACCTAGCCTTTTGAAAGTACGAGGAAGAGTAGAAAGTAATCATATGTTCGGGGGCCGAACCATTAGGATTCAATGTAGAAGCGGAGGCTGATGAATGGTGATAGCTATTGGGTGCCTCGGCATTTTAGTTTACAGTATTCCTGCCTTATTTCCCCACGCTTTTCATGCATGTCTAAACATCAACTGCCTGTCTACCGTGACATGTTTGAAACGATGTCGCTCGTCGAGAACGGTGTACCACGGTGATAACCCTTTGTGCCTATCGCTTTCGAGCGGGTAGAAAAAGTAGTTTTGCCTTCATACAAATATGTGAAGTCTACAACACGGATGGGTTTCGTCGGCCGTATATTGAGTACCTGTCCGGCAAACCAGGGCCACCTCCACGACGTAGCTACGTTGAAACGAATTTTGCATTCGGCCGTCGATCGTCCGGCAGCCACATCGCTCGAGCGCCAGATGTCCGGCGGATGAAACGTCAGCGTCGCTCATCCGTGCCAACCACCCGCGATCTTGGCACTTACTGGACGAAGTCAAAGTGATTTCGTTCCGCAACCCAAATCCGCAACCCGTGCGTGCGCCCAGTACCCGTGCTGCACTCGCTGCTTCGCTCCGACACTTTCGACCGTCCACTCGATCCCGCCCGAAACATGCCGGTTCCGGCAGGCCGCTACGCTTCACTCCTCTCTCCCTCGGCGTCCCTCCGGAGGGATGCGCCGCCCGCCCTCGCCCTCGCACTCGCCGTCATCACGCGAGTCCTCCTAGCCGTGCTGACGCTGCTGGCCTTCCCGAGTCTCACGGCCAAGCCATGGCCTTGCGCGCTGCTGGATCTGCTGCAGCAACTCCCCTTCGCTCCCACGACCGCCGGCCGGGGCAGCAGCAGCAGCAGCAGCAGCAGCAGCAACAGCTTCGCGACGCCGTCCATACTGGTGGCAGCGCAGGCTCAAACTCATCCTCTCAAGGGTCAGGGCTTCGACCCCTGCGCCGCGGCGACCTCAGAAGAAGCTCGAAAAGCCCTGTGCCCCGTGCCCGTGTACACCTCCGTCTCGCTCGAGAAGCTCTACAAGATCGATGGTGAGAGTGACCGCCCCACCCTCTCTTGGCCCCCTCTTGCTCAACTGGAGCGCATCTGGTGCTGACGGGCCAGGCGGGCGGTGCACACAGACACATGCTGCCACCTCTGTCCGGCAGTGGAATATAACACGCTCATGCCGCCAGCAGTGGAATGCGCATGAAATGTTGTGAGAGAGTGCAGATATGCATGCGCGCATGCAGTCAACGAGGGTGTCGTCAAACCGTTTGCGAGCACGGTCTCACCGCCATCGCCTGGGTGGCCGCAAACTGCAAACTTTCTGCTGACATTGTCTTCAGCCGCTTCATCTTTCCCGTGTTTCAGCGTTTCAGCTACCGCTGCTGCTCCTGCTGCTGTTGCTGCTGCTGCTGCTGCTGTTGCTGTTGCTGCTGTTGCTGGTGCTGGTGGTGTTGGTGGTGGTGGTGGTGGTGGTGGCGGCGGCGGCTGCGGCGTCGGCGGTGGCGACGACGGCAGGGGCGGCGGCGGTGGTGCTGGTGGTGCTACTGTTGCTGTTGCTGCTGCTGGTGCTATTGTTGGTGCTGGTGCTGATGCCACTGGTGCTGGTTCTGGTGCTGCTGCTGCTGCTGCTGGCGCTCGCGCTGCTGCTGCTGCTGTTGGTACAATTGCTGCTGCTGCTGCTGCTACACTGTCGCTTCTGCTGCTGCTGTTGCTGCTGCTGCTACTGCCGCTGCTACTGCAGCAGCAGCGGCAGCAGCAACAGCAGCGGCAGAAGCAGAAGCAAACAAGCATGTTCTGTAACTACAGTAGTATGCTACTGCCGCTACTGCTACTGTCGCTGCTACTGCCGCTGCTACCGCCGCTGCTACTGCTGCCGCTGTGCTGGTGCTGGTTCTGCTATTGCTGCTGCCTCTCTCACTGCAACTGTGCTGTGTGGTGGCATGTTGGGTGGGGTCTTCTGAGTGGGCTGCAGAGACGGCGTACTCGTTCAGCGCCGTGCTACGAGTCATGCTCACATGGAGAGACCCTCGCTGTGAGTGTGTGTGTGTGTGTGTGTGTGTGTGTGTGTGTGTGTGTGTGTGTGTGTGTATGT
>SZWC01000125.1:319182-333319 GCA_023375785.1 Penium margaritaceum | reverse complement strand
CCAACCACATGGTTATTCTACTGCTACAGACCCTCTGGAGAAAGTCTCAATGATTGGACAAGAGGCAAACACCTATGGTCTTCGACTTCTTCACATGTACTGCAATATTTCTCTCAAGGGGATTCAGATGACGCAGGAGATTCAAGTTGAGTGCGAGAGTGGAGGTGTAGGAGAGACTCAGAATTGAACTCTGGGACAGGAAGTGATCATTTCTTACATGTCAATGGGTAATAGTGATACCATACTAGTATGTAAATTGATTTTTTAATGTGTGTAAAGCGATGTTTTTGTATTTGTGTCAAATCACTACGTCAGGTTTTGAGTTTGTGTCAAGTTGTGCTTTCGCCGATATTATGTTTTGTGTTAAAAAGTGTCTGGAACCGGTTCAAGTTCGGGCGACAGTCTTCCGATTTGCGCACGTTGCCAAAGGGTGCCCGCGTGCGGCCGCAGGCGCCGGTGGACAATTTAAACTCCGAAGTTCAAATTCGTGTGCTAAATGTTGTGTGAGGGACCTGAGCCCTTGCCATGAGTTCTTCTTTTGTGTTTGTGACAAATCTATATCCAGGATTTTGCATTTGTGTCAAACACCCAAAGGCTGTGCATCATTTATTGAAAAACTAAAATTCAAACGCCTGATCAATTCACGTGCTAGTACGGTACCCTTGCGCATGACCCAATAGGCATGGGTCGTTTGGTTGCTGGATCTCAGAGAACGTTCTTGCCACCCTCTCTTGTACTCTGAAAATGGGCACGGGCTGGCTAACATCTGTCGCATGAGCATAAGATAACTGTACAATCCATGCCAGCAGACACGGGCAAACAGATGTTTGACGGAAGGGACTCAAATGCAACGAGGTCTGTGCTACATATACAAAAGTGTGACTCTTCAAAGAAACCCTTTTAGTCAGCATTGTCTGCTTTAGGTCCACCCGGCCACGTAGGTACGCAACCCGGGAGAGCACTTTGCGATGCTCCTGGTACTCATCCCAATAGCATCCACACCCATGACCCCAGCTGGTCAAAGACTGCTTAACACTTTGGATGTCCAAAACATGGGGAGATGGTCGATTTCATGGGCTACCTTAGTGCCATTCGCTTGCTCATGTACCTTGTAGCCACCACTCCTACTGATGTCACATTCAATGTCAAAATCCTCTTCTAGTTCTATAAATGCCCTCGAGTGTGAAACCTAGAAGCCGCATCTCACATCGTGTTTTATGCGCTTTCGAGAGCGCAAGTTGGGCTGTGCTATCATGTTTAGTCCTTATGGGATATACTGATGGTGGTTGGGGCATGACACCGATGCATAGAGTCAAACATGACACATGACACATTTTTGAGGAAACAACAAGCTTCTAGAAGAGTGGTAGGCAAGGATTTGCCGCATAATATGACTGATATTGAATGTGTTGCACTTGGCTCATGTGCGCGTGAGAGTGTTTCGATGTGCCGCTTGTTGTAGCAGCTTCCCGTGCCCATCAGCTACATCGCTCTGCATTTTGATAAGTAGAGAACCAATTCCAATTCCGAGCACAATGAACTGCACGACTCTTGCCCGAACAACATCAGATTTACAAATCATGAGAATATAGCATCTGGTGATGTTGAAATCGTATGGTTTGACACATGAATACAACATCATAATTTTCTGACAAAATCAGAATGTCTCTACATACATGATGCAGCCTTTAAGTGACATAAAATTCTGTCCTCCTCTTGCTGTCCCCCTTGCACAGCTTTATGTTGTCAATGTGTTCTACTCTCCTCCATATGTGCACATGATAAGCGTGGCGTCTGTCAATCACGGGGGTTGTTGTTGTGTGAGTTTTTCTAGACACGAGGTGATCTCTTCACCTGCCCTACCCTCGCACAAGCGCCTGAGTGACATGGAAGCCACCAACAGGGATGCTACAGCAAGCCAAGTTTGTGATGTCTCATGTGAACAAGCTTTGGCTTGCACGGGATGCAAAATGTAAATCATTTGGAAAACATGACTTGAGTGACAAAAGGTGATGCATAAATTTAGTGTCTTGCCTGTAAAAATTCAGTGCAGAATGACCTTGTGAACGCAACCACGTGCACACATTTTCCAGTGCCTGGTTGTTCTCAGAATCATCAGCGAAGATACAGGATTGGGTGGAGCTGCGTTTGCTTGTCCAACTCGCTTCTTGGCACAACAGGTAGCATGGAAAAATCCATATTGACTTTGGAGCAGCTTGCCAAGTATCCCATGCCGTGTACATTTTATGCTGGCACATTTGGTTGAAATTTCTTATCTGAAGACTACTGACTAGCAAAGAAACATTTCATGCTCCACATGCGCTCGTTCTCAATCCAGTTTTTACACACTCAGTTTGTTGGTGATTTCATTTTCTCCGGGTGCTGTTTTCTAGGGACCATGCTTCAAGAAAGATAGGGTAGCATGTGTGAGCCACCCTCTGTTGTGTGGTCAAGATTTCCCCCAAAGTTGGCGGTGAGGTCTCACGCAAGCCTCTTGCACAGGTAGCCTCACTCATCAGTGCATATCCTCTCACCTTGTCACTCCCTCAAATTTTCCTCTCGTCTAGTCGTGTCACTTCCAACCGTAGCGTTGCTCGTGTTCTGTGGCAGCGTGATAGCTCCCTCCCTTCTAGTATCGAAGCATTGAGGACAAGAAGCATCACATCCTGGATCTTTCTATTTTCCAAGTAGGGGAGTCCAATCCAAGACCCTCGTCCACCTCTCTCGTGACCACAAAGCAGAATTGGTCAATGTAGCACGCTTCTTCTTGCAACCACAATGGCAGCACAGCATTAAAAACATGTTGGAGGGAGGTCACAGTTTCACATGTGGAATCAAATGAATCCCCAGCAAGGCATCTTGTCAGCAGAAGGACCAACACAAGCAGGACTCTAGCGTCCATGCTAGTGCTTGTGAGCAGTGGCAGTTTGTTCTATCCCAACGTACCAGCAACTAGCATTAGCGCAACTAGCCCCCTCTTTGGCCAAAGCAAGCAGCAGCAAGAACCACCGGCCCTCTTCGGCCATAGCAAGTAGTAGCAAGCTAGCAGCAGCAAAAAGTTACTCATATCACCAGCAAGAAAGCAGCATCGCAGTGAAGCTTGAAGCAACGTAACCAGAAGTCTTCAGCCAAAAAAATAGCATCTAGCACAAGCACAACCAGACCCCCTTTTTCTTTTTGGAAGCAAGCAGCAGCAAGCCAGAAATGGTTATTGTGGATATATAGTCAATCGTTGTACTTGTATACACTATGTGAAATTTGTAGGAAGTTCTTAGTTTATGAAGCCTCTAGGACAATGATGTGAGCAATGGAGGTGTAATGTGTACTGTGAAATACATAAATTTCTTCCCTTCTTGCCAACCTCTCTTCCCACCATGCACTTACAAAATACTCATGGTGTTTCTTTGGGCTGGGGGGGATGTTGGAAGTCAAGTTTTATGATGCATTACATTCTTGTGTAAAGACACGTGTATCAAATCTGTACACTGCCATACTTTGGAACACATTCCTTGGTATGATTGCCAAGTGATAGAAGTGCATTTTTTGGCAAGTGGAGAGGAGGCTTGGGAAAAGTGTATTTGGAAAGTGTGTGGGATAGTGCATTGTGATTTGAAGAGAATTGTAAAGCATCTATGCATTAGTGTGAACTGAATAAGTCTATCCATGGTGACTCTTTTAGCTAGGGGGAGGGGGGGAGGAAATGTGTACAGGATAATGTATTCTTGTTTGAGAAATTGTGTGCCAAGTTTATACAGTATTGTTATTTGGAATAAATTCCTTGGATTCATTGCCGAATGATAGAAGTGGGACTTTTTACAAGTGGGGAAGGAGGTAGGGAAAATCGTTGTGGTAAAAGTGTAATGGGATGTTGTATTGTGACATGAGAAAGAATGCATGAAATATTTACACTGGTGTACAGTAGGTTGGTCCAAATTTATGGTGACAGTGAAAGAGGAGGGGCTTTCTCGCTGCCAGATTTTTGTAGCAGCATACACGAGGGGGTGGTTCAAGTCAACACACGGGCAATTTCCCCAGTCACAGTTGAGCTCACAGCTCAGACGACCGTGTGGACGGAGCTCGCTCTACCATTTCTTGTCACCTGTCACCTGTAAACCAACCTCTCACTTTCATGCTTCACTCTTGCTCTACCTTCGTCCATGGATGCTCTCTTGTAGAGCTATTCTTTCTTTTTTGCAAGGATCTATTCCTTCACATCCCTTTTGCACTACCTACACTTTCACAAGAGAACTAACATGGCTGCATCACACAATGAATGGTGCCTAGAAGAAACTACACACACATGCAGGCCGAGCTTGCTCGCTACTCGGCCGATATTGCTCTCTCCATTTATACAGCTTGAGGCTTGTGCGGATGGCCTTGCCGATTTAGAGCTCTCTGATATTTGTACATTGTTTAATTTCTGCAACTTCAATGCATGCTCACATACAATTCAGGATGATGTGGAGATTTTCTAGCATGCTTATGTGGTTCTCAATTTTGTGGTTGGTGCAGCTAGCTCCGGGATGCTGATCTTGCTGACAACTGCTTTCTATTGCAGTTTCTGGCCGCTTTATAGCAGTAAATAAAAGGATTGGCCTTGGCTGCTGCCTTTTCCCGTGCCATCCAGGCTTCTCCACCGTCAACGGAGGTGATCCTGATGTCCCCTGTGGCCCCATCAGAGAGGAACTGCATTGCCAGTGAGACAGTGGTGTGAAAAAAGAAGCGGGAGAGGGACTGGTGGCCTGAGCCCCCCGTCGCCCTGACCCAGGTTACATGCCCGGTCAGGAATTTGACCCTGCCCACTGCTACTCACGTGAGGAGGCTGAGGTGGGCCGCGTATGCAGCACGGCATCTGATGGCTCTCCATTGTGCCAGGAGGCACCACTTCTCACTCAGACTCCTCCTGAACAGTGCCCATCTCAAGCTTCGGAAAGCCCTCGAGTTCCCTTAAGGAACTGCCGGCAGCGTCAGTGTGTCAAAACCAGCAGCACAGGCGCAATTGGACCACCCTTTCCACCTCTGATACATGCAGCTGCATGAAAGCCTGCAGCAGAAACATCACTGGCCGAATCCGCTCTACCTTGGCACCTACATCATTGTACACTGCTGCCCCTGTGCTTTCGCCACTGTCAGATCTTGCATCCTTGGACACAGCTTCATTAGACGCTCCTGTTACTGTGCATCCACGATTGCAGCAACACCCCATGCCTCATGTGTACCAGCAAGCACAGCAGCAAGGAATACAACACAGCCGCTATTTCACTAGGGCCAGTTATAGCAGCTGCCATGAACATAGGCACACAGGTTTCAGCACCAGAAGACGTCGTTGCATCCTCAGCAGTCACAGCTGCAACCGCAGTGTCATGCACCGCCGTCTCCATTCTTGTCTCCACTAGTGGTGCATCTTCCTTGCCATCCTCCTCCCTGGCCACAATGCAGCATCCTCTCCACCTGGTGTCTGCAGCAGCCGCCATCTCCTCCTTCTCTGTAACAGTCATCTCTGGGGCCTCTGTGCCTGGTTGTCTCCTCCGATTTGACCATTGCTGTCGTGGCTGCCTCTGCTGCTGCAGCTCTTCCACTGCTTCTCTCTAAGTGTCACTAGGCATGGTGCACTGAAACTTTGCTTGCCTATCACTTGCCCCATGCTTCTTCTCTGCTCTCCTGCTTGTTCTGTGCTACCTTGGGGTTCCTCTTGTCTTGGGCTGGGCTGACTTGCAGATAGGATTTCAATATCACACATCCATCCTCACTACTCTCACCCATTGGGACAAGGGAAACTCTACCAAAATGTTCTCAACGGAGTGGAATGATCTTCATCATTCCTGTCGATGATGAGAAAAACACTACAATCCAAGATGAGCTGCAGCATGCTCGAGATGATCATCAAGCCACATAGGCTGCTCAGTGTGTTGCTTAAGAAAGATTGTAGCGTGAGCATCATGATCAAGATACCTTTGCTAATCACATTGCTAGTACAGTCATGTCACGTCTGCAGCCTACCTTGCACTCTCTCCCAAGTGCCTTTGCTGCCGCTGGAATCGCTGCTGCGTATGCCTATGGGTCCACATCCACTTCCATCTCTTCTGATTCTGAACCCTCTTTTTCAGACCCCATTGCGGGCAGCAGAAGTAACCAATTGATCCTTTCTTGATGCTCTCTTGCAAATTGAAAACTTGAGCTCTTCTTCAGATGTAGTGTTAAGGTGCTAGTACTCTTGAAGGTGAATTCCTGATGAATTTTGATGTGCATAACACATGCCTGCAAAAGAATAAGGTGCAAAAACCTTCATGAGCCTTTTTTTTTATGGCTTCTCTTCAGGTTAGCTCAATAGTTAACAAAGGGTTATGGGTCCATGCCTCTGGTTAGAGAAGTTTCACGTTAATAGCTGCCAAGTCACAAGCAGTAAGAGCGCCTTTTCTCTTACCCACTTTCTCTGTTTTCAAGTCAACACCAGCAAGAGGGGAATTCTACAAATCTTTACCTTCTCTTCTTGAGAGCTATTACCAGCCTACATGAGCCAACGTCAGCCTACATCTGCTCGCAATGGCCAACGTGAACAGGGCAAGCAGCTTCCTCTGTTCAACAACAGCCTACAGCGGCCTCACACACAGGTGCAGCGGCATCAGCAACAGGTACACTAGCTGTAGCAAATGTAGTTTTAGGGAAAACAAGGATAGGGGAACCAATGAACCATTCTCCCATCCTCGAGTTTGATTGAGAGGGGTTTTCTCTCTGGAAGTAGCAGTTTTAAATCATCATGGATGATTTAGACTTGCTAGGATACTTTGAAAGAACCATCTCAGCATCGACAAAACAGTTTGATGACCTTGTGGCGTGAGTCAAGCTCAACAAGAAGGCTCCCGTCATTCTTCCGTCCTCCATTCAGCTCTCAGTCCTTTCACACATCAGCGGTTGCACTGTGGCAGCCGCAGCGTACACCAAACTAGGCAAGGTTTTCCAGCCTTCCTTACTTGACAACCTTCTTCTCATCCTACAGAATCTCATCAGCATGAGGCTGGGTGAAGGGGACGATGCCTTTGCCTTTATGCAGAAGTTTGAGAAGCTATTGCAACAAGTTATTGGCATGGGGTAGGACCTGAAATCTGATACACAGGCCATGATATTTCTGATGACGCTGCTGGAGAGCTGGGATCCTATGATCACAATGATAGGACGGTGGAAGAAAGAGAAATTTTACTACACCACTATCTCAGAGGAGGTGCAGAATGAAGCCATGCATCCCAGCAGCAGTGAAGCTAACATGGTTGCCTTTGCCTCATAAAGCAGTGGCACCTTCCGCACTATCTCCTCCTCTGGCTACAGGGGAAAAAACAGAACTAGCCGCAGTAGAAGGGGTCCAAAGCACCAAGGAATTTGCCATAACTATGGCAAGGCTGGATATTAGGCTCAAGAGTGCAGGAAACCCAAGAAGGAGGGAGGAGATGGGGATGAATGGAGAGGGGGAAATTGTGGAAGGGATCCCACCAGCTTCACGGGTGGGTGCGCCTCCAACAAAGGGAGGGCGATACTCAGGCAAGGGGCTCACGGCCTCAATTTAGGCACAAATGAGCACACCACTTAGAAGAAAAGAGATTTCATTTCTCTTTCTCCATGCTACAAGAACTTCAGAGTTGCGAGCAGCAAGGTTGAGACAGCTGAGGGGATTTTTTATAAGCTGGTCACTATGGGTGTGAACGATGTGGACTCAGACCTCAAGCTAGAGAGGATAGTCTACTTGCCCTCCTTCACAGCCAACCTGCTCTCCATCTCTAAGATAACTGACCATGACATGATAGTAGCCTTCATAGACAAGGGAGCAGTGACAGTCCCTACAATGTATATTGGCATTTCCTACTCTGTCAAGAAATTTGTTGCACAGGTCCCTCGCGTTGATGAATTATTCGTCTTGCAGACCAAGATGGCAGAATCAAACGCTAAATTTTTGGCTGAGTGATGGTGAGGAGCAGCCGGTTTGCTCTGGGTTGATCTCCGCTATCACCGGAGCTCTCTCCCAGGTAGGTCCGCGCGCCCTCCATAATTGTTCCCGCGCTGAGTGTGGGTTGTGGTGTTCCGCGCGCCGGGTTATCTTGTGAGACTGGTGGGGAGGAGGAGTGCGCGGTCTGCGCAGAGGGACCAGGCGGCGGTGGTGCGCCCGCAGATGGCGTCAGTGCTGGGGATGCGGAGGGGCCCGCTGCCGGAGGTGCTCCCGGTGATGCTGCTGGTGCCTCTGCTGCTGGGGTTGCGAAAAGGCCCGATGCCGGAGGTGCTCCGGGTGAAGCTGCTGCTTCTGCTGCTGCTGGGGTTGCGGAAAGTACCAATGCCGGAGGTGCTCCAGGTGAAGCTGCTGCTGCTGCTGCTGCTGGGGGTGCGGAAAGGCCCAATGCCGGAGGTGCTCCAGGTGAAGCTGCTGCTGCTGCTTCTGCTGGGGGTGTGGAGAGGCCCGATGCCGAAGGTGCCCCAGGTGATGCTGCTGTCGTAGGTGGCGAGGAGTGTCTTGTGCCGGCCGTGGCTTGGTCCGTGGTCTGTCACCCCCCCTGTTTGAAGACGCGGACCCCGCGCGGGAAGGACGAGCCATTGCAGAGGCTGTGCCGCGGTTTGCCCCCGAGCTTCTTGTGATGCGGCGAGTGAACTGAGTGCCAGAGTTGGGTGGCGCGAGAACCATGAGAGAAGGAATGGAGAGCGGTCGAGCTGAAGTAAAAAGTGGAGTGAACGATCGAACGCTGGAAACTGAAATGAGGCTGAGAATGCCGGCGCCGAGCAATATATCCGCTTGGCGCGGCGCGAGCCAGTCCGCCGCCAGGAGCATGTCGTACGTGCGTACATCGCACACCTGCACGGTATGCGGTGCATGCACATTGGCGACCTGTATGGGGAGGGCCGCGATCTGGCCAATGGGGGCATCGATGGCTCCGGTGGAGATGGAGAAGCGGAGCCGGCTGGGTTCGATGAGATGGTCGATGCGCAAGGTGTGGACCATCCGTAGCGCGACGGTGGTGTGTGTGGCTCCGGTGTCCACGATGGCCACGAACTTTCGGCCACACACCCAGACGTAGCACCATGCCACGTGGAATTCGGCGGGTGACGGTGTACCCGGGATCAGCAGAGCAGGGGCCCATGCGCATGACGCGCGGCCAGCATCCTCCCGGACGCGGGAGTGTGCCGTGAGGACAGCCTGGGCCACCATGCGGACGCCCGTGTCACGGTTGAGGGTGCAGGAGAGGCGGATGCCAACGGGAGAGAGGGAGGGGTTGGAGGAGGAGAAGAGAGTCTGGAGACGTTCCGCAATTGCAGGAGAATGAAGGAGGAAGTCGACCAGGGAAAGAGGGTGACGCATGTCGAGGAGAGGGGAGGTAGAGGGAGTGGGAAGCAGCGTCAGAAGAGAGGTGGCGACCGGCACAACAGGGGTATTCTGGCGCGACCGCGGCAGGGAAGAACGAGGGGGAAGATGTGCCACGATATCTTCCAGCGTCCAGTCGCGGATCGTAGGGTTGAAGCGGCGGGCCAGCTGGAGGCCTGTGGCAGGGAGGGCCGGAAGGGTCTCCGCGGGACCCAAGTGTTCAGCAGGGTCCAGCTCCGACAGGAGTTGGAGGGCGACCGTGGATTCCTCGTCCGTGAATTCACGGGCGACGCCTTCCCACTGGGGCTCGGTTTCCGCTGGGGAAGGAGTAGCTGCAGGGGGTGAATAAGTGGGATTGTCCTGCGGATCCGCGGGATGCGGCCAGTCCGCGCGGGGAAGGCGGCTGAGAGCATCGGCATTGCGATTAGCAAGTGCGGGCTGGTTCTTGATCTTCATGTTATAGCCCTGCAGGAGAAGGGCCCACTTGGCCAAGATTCCCTCGTGATTCTGGGTCGTGAGGAGCCATTGTAGCGCTTGATGGTCGGTGAGTACCGTGAAAGGCTTGCCGTTCTTAATGTAGTCGCGGAAGTGTTGGAGGGCCCACAGCACGGCCAAGCACTCGCCCTTCACAGTGAGGGCACGGCTGGCGTATGCGATCACCCGCTGGACCGGTTCCTGGATCGACTGCGACAGGACGGCACCCAGGCCGTCCCGCGACCAGTCGGTAGTGATGGAGAAGGGGAGGTTGAAATCAGGGAACTCAAGCATGGGAGCGGTGACCAATCGGTGCTTGATCTCCGCCCAAGCAGCGGCGCACTCCGGTGTCCACTCAAATGGTGAGTCAGCTGTTGCAGTGGGCGGATGATGCGGGCGTGGTCGCGGATGAATTTGCGATAGAAGGAGACGAAGCCAAGGAAGATCTTGATCTGTCCCGCCGTAGTGGGTTGGCGCCATTCCTAGACGGCCGTGATCTTTGTGGGGTCCGTTTTGATGCCATCGGCACTCATGAAGAACCCCAGGAACTCCATTCCGCGGCACCGATGGAACACTTGGCTGCTTTGAGTTTGAGGTTAGCAGCGCGGAGGGCAGAGAAGACGGCGGTTAGGGAGGAAAAGAGGTCCGCGAAGCTGTGGGCCGCGACCATGATGTCATCAATGTAACAGCTCACATTAGGGATGCCGCGGAGGGTGGAGTCCATGACGCGTTGGAACGTGGCACTGGCGTTGCAGAGACCGAAGGGCATGCGGGTGAAGGCGTAGAGGCCTTCGGGGGTGATGAAGGCTGTCTTGGCAATGGAGTCCGGGTGCATGGGGACGGCGTGAAAGGCTGCCTTAACGTCCAGCTTTGCGAACCATCCGCGTCCCTGCTGGCACTCCTGGATGTCGACAATCAGTGGCATGGGGTAGGCATCTTCCTCCGTGACTCGGTTGAGATCGCAGAATTCCACACATAAGCGCTTGGATCCGTCCGGTTTGCCGACAATGACCAAGTTGGCTCGCCAGGGGCTGACGATGGGGACTATTAGGCCTTGCGCCTTCAAGTCCGCGAGGCCCTCTTTGATGATCTGCTCCTGGTCAGGGAGGATCCGGCGGACTTTTTGCTTGATCGCAGCAGCTGCTCCGGTGTTTATGACATGGAAAGCGTTAACGGCTCCAAGGTCTGTCGCGGAACCGGTGAAGATGTCGGCAAAGGAGTCCAACAGGTCCCGGAAGTCCTGCCTCTGAGCTGGTGAGAGGCGAGGGTGCAGGATGTGGTCCCACCGCGGGGGCGAAGGTGGCAGTTGGTCGCGGATGGGATAGAATTCCTCGTCGTCATCCATGGGAAGGCCCTGGCCGAATGCCTGCTCGCTCTGCTGCCAGAGCCCAAGAAGGTTTGTACGCACCCCTGGTTCCGCGTGATCCGCGGAGAGTTCACGCCACTCCTTGGCAGGAACCTGCTCCGTGTCGAGAACGACCTCTGCTGGAGCTTGACTGCACTGGGAGCGTGTGTGTGAATCTTCCTACGCCGCATCTGAGAGTGAGAAGGGCGCACCTCCGGTCACTGGCACCGTTACTCGGTCGCCCACAGTGATGAGGGCGTATTCCTTTGTACCCGTGGCGGATGTTAGCTGCATGAGGCCCAGGGAAAACAGAAGGTTGCCTTGCCGCGGAAGGAGATAGTCCATGTCCAGGAGAATGTCGTATGTCCGAGCCCGCGTGACTTGGACATCCAGTGGTTCGTGGAGGGAACCCACCTGCAAGGGTAATCCCTGCACTTCTCCATCCCCGTAACCCATTCCTCCCGCCGAATTGCTGAACAGCCGGCGTGTTGGAAGGATGCGGTCTGCCCATCCGACCAAGCAAAGGACGCAGAGGGCCACGGTGGTGTGAGTTGCGCCGGTGTCGATTGTGGCAAGGAACTTGCGGCCACAAATCCAGATCACACAGCACGCGACCTCGTAGTGGCGGTCATCGCGGCGGGGTGGTTCCAGAGGCTGTGGCGCCCAGCCCTAGTTCATTTCTTCTGTAGTCAATCCCGGTGGAGCCCCTGCCATAATGCGTCGGGTGTTCTGGGTGCCGTGAGGCGGAGTGGTACAAGCAAGAGAGATGCCAACGGTCTGGAGGCGATGATTGGCTCTGGTGAACTCTTCTTTGAGCTGCGGAGCCAACTTGGGATGGAGACGAAGGAAGTCGAAGAAGTTCATAGAGGTGATGGGAGTGGTGAAGAGCCTTTCCACGGGATCCGTGGAGTCTGGTGCAGTAATGGTACTAGTCCGGGGAGCGGATGGGGTGGTCGCAGTAGCTAGGTGCTCCACAAGCGCGGGCTCCGCAACATGGCGCTTCTCAGCGGGTCGCACAGAGCGAGCAGCTACAGCCTCCTACAGCCGGGCCTCTGCGGCCTCTACCCTTCGTCGCAGATCGCTCTGGAGCTGTGCTGCTTCTTGTAGATCCCATCCGCGGAGCTTGAGCCGGCGAGCTCGTGTAATGAGTTCTGTTTCCTCGGGCGTGGGAGTCACCTCTGTGGTCTCATCCTCCGCCATGGGCAAACCCAGTTTCACATTGCGGGCACCGGCCGCGGGGTTTGACGGCGGGTTCGGCAAGATACCCTGGCCTGTTCCCTGCGCCGCCTGATCATACCCAGGGGATGGGTGTGGTTGTTGCTGCTGCTACGGCTACTGCTACCGCTGCTGCTGTTGCTGTTGACCCGGCCACATCTGGTTATAGTACTGGTGCCACTGCTGGACCATAGGATCCTGAGAGACTAGGTCAAGGCGCGGAGCTGCTTGTCGCTTACGTGGGCAGTCTCGGGCAATATGCTCTAAGCTCTGGCAGGTGTAGCAGGCCCTTGGCTTCTGCTGCTGCGGAGGCGGGGTGTGCGAGGAGGGGGGTGCATGGGTCTCACCGCCTTGGTGTTGTTGCGTGGGCTGCTGTCTGGTGAAGATGGCGGTAGCGTCCTGCACGGCCTCTTGGAGGGAACGGTAGCGATCAGCAATCATGAGGCTGCTGATCTCGTCCGGGAGTGCGCGGATGAGGTTCTGCAGCAGAACCCACAGCGGCAGGCCTTCCCCTTGTGGGTTTTTGGCCACCGAAGCCCAGGTCAGGAACTGGTCCAAGAATCTGCGGATGTCATCATCCTTGCGAATGACTTCCTTCTCAATCTTCCGCAGTGCTTCTTCCTTCGTCAAGTGTTTGAAGCGCTCGATGAGGGCGTTACCAAAGTCTTCGAAAGATGGGAAAGGCGCGCGCGCGTTGTACCAGTCAGCTACAGTCCCTTGGAGGTGGAGTTCCGCGGTGGCAAGACAGAGGTCAGGCGGAATTCGGCCGATGCTGGCATAGAGGGTGATTTTTTTGAGCCAGATCCAGGGGTCCTCCTCTGGGGCACCCTTGAAGGAGTCCAGCCGCGGAATGTTTGCTGGCTCGGAACGGATGTACTGCAGCTGCGGGACGGTACTGCGGTTAGTCGTCAATGCAGTCACAGTATGTGGTAGGGGGAGCACAGGTGGGGCTGCGGAGTATCCAGTCGGAGGGGTCGGCATCTGGGGCTGTCCCGCGGCCATGGGAAGACCTGGCTGCATGGGTGGGGGAAGCATGTACCAGGAAGAGGGTGCTGCTGCAGAGGCGGTGTAAGGTATGTAGGAGAATGCCATCCCAGGGGGCGGGACTTGAGTCCCATGTGCCAATGGTGCCGTCGCCTGGGGCACCCAGTACGTCTGTCTGGCGGAAATCGCAGCCGCGAAATGAGGAGGAACCGTTGGCCCAGTGTTGGAAGCCAGGGCCGCCATTGCCCCAGCAGAGTGTTGAGCCACATGTGTCTGCTGTGGGGGCGGATGCGGGTGGCTCTGCATCGTCGGCGGTGGCTGTGGCATGGGCGGCGGTGCTTGGAGGGCCACTCCCGTGTCAAGAATGAGAACACAACGAATGTGTTGGATTGAATGAATCAGAGAGAGCTAGGACAACTTTGCCTAAGTAGTAAAACAAGAAGCTAAACAGCAAGTGGGGTGAGGTGAGGTGCTGTGAAGGTGAGGTGGTGGGGAGGTGAGGTGGTGAGAAGGTGAGGTGGGGAGGAGGTGAGGTGTGGAGTTGATGTGGGGAGGTCAGGTGGTGGGAAGGTGAGGTGGGGAGGTGAGGTGTTGGAAAGGTGAGGTGGGGAAGTGAGGTAGTGGGAAGGTGATGTAGTGAGAAGGTGAGGTGGTGGGAAGGTGAGGTGGTGGGGAGGTGAGGTGATGGGAAGGTGAGGTTGCCCAGATTTGGGGCAAGGATAATGCGGGGTGAAGTAGCGGTGTAGCCTGTTTGGGAAGAGGGACAAGGTGGGGCAGTCCTT
>SZWC01000125.1:282566-307970 GCA_023375785.1 Penium margaritaceum | reverse complement strand
GGGGGGGGGGGGGAGGGGGAGGGGGGGTCCCCACGAAGGACAGTGTCATTCTGATACATGAGACCTTTGGTCAACAAATACACACTCTCACCTCCCTCATAGCAAAGGTGAAGGTGCCGGAGAAGAGACTGCTCCAGCTGGCACTCTCTGTCAACCGATGGCACCAAAACAAGGGGTAGAGGACCCCGAGGAAGGAACAGCAAAGGTCGAGGAGGAAAGCACAGCGTAGACGGGTGCTTCATAGGGTGGCAGCCAGCCCCAGAAGTATGGGACCAATGGAGGAGTAGAGGGAACGCCAACGGTGGAGTAGGCCTGCGCAGAGGGGGAACTGGAGGACCTGGAGGAGGTGTTGGAGCTGGTGCTAGAGGCAGAGGAGGTAAAACTACTACGGGTGCGTGGCAAATGAGCACGCATGGAATGTGCAAGACGTAGGTCATCATGGGACAAAGGGCACGTACGAGCAGAGTACTTGGATAAGCCGCAATTCCAGCACACAACCTCACCAGGAATGCAAGACAGTGAAGCGTCCTTTGCTTGCCCTTTGCCCTGACCACGATACTCGCCACGTCCATGACCCTGAGAGGCGAGGGCTGTCGCAATGGAGATGGAGGAGGTAGAGGAGGTGGAGGAGGTAGTAGCTGCAGAGGAAGGAGAAGAGGAGGCGGTGGTGACAAAGGCAAAACCCTGCCACTACTGTATGGTGAAGGTGTTTGTTCTTAAGGCTGGTCCACCATGCGGCTAGCCTCTCAACGGTGAATTCTCAGAGGGCACCGACACCAGGAGGGGATTTAGGAGGCACTGGTTGCGAGGCGAGGCGCGCGCAAATTATCATCCTTAACGTCGCAAAGGAGGTCAGACAGCTTGGGAATCAACCCATTGACCATAGTGAGCACAGCCGACAGCTGGCCGGGCGCAGCCTCGCCAAGCTCGCGAAGCATCTTGAGCCCATCAGCCGTTTTGTCCGCACACATCAAGCGCGTGTTGAACTACACGGTGAGCATGCTTTGAGCCACTAGGCCAGTGGCGGTGGTGCGATGAAGAAGCATGGAGTACGCACCGACTGGGTCGGCCAGACGTTGAATAGCGAGGTCAATATTTTAGGTGCTGACGTTGTTTATGAGCGTCTCTGGCATAGTAGCAATGAGGGTGCAGACAGCGTGAGCAGAATCAGCAGCTATAGGCATGAAGGACGGGACCGTTAAGAAGTGGTAATCCCACAAGATTTCCCCCTAAGCCCAGGCACTAAAGCAAGTTTCCCAAGAGGAGAAGACAAGCCCAGTGGCCAAGAAGATGGGCTGAGAGAAGAAGTCATGCTGACGGGAGAAAGCGGCAGGAGTGGCATCAGGAGGAGTATCAATACGGTGCATGACAGCGGTGCTAGCAGCAAAAGGTGTGGAAGTGGCACCAGCACTGGTGCCACTAGGAGCACCAGTGGACAGTACAGAAGTAGTAGGCTTACGCTTGAACACAATGGTGACGACCTCAACAGCAAAGGCAACAAGGTTATCATTAACTGCCTTGAGGCGATCTTCAACCTCACGCTGACCCGCTTCCGCAGTGAAGTTCTGTTGTGGCTGATTCTACGTCACCAGGCTTGGTAACGGCTAAGGGGCCCTGCCATACAGATTTTGGCAGAGTTTCTCCTGCCCCAGTTGGCGTGGGAAAACTGGGAGTGCCCTAGGCACATTGGAAATGTGCTGTAGGATAGCCTAATCCAAGTCATACAGACAAGCCACCATAGAGGAAGAAAAGGGCAGAGCACCAGGAGAAGAGATGCATGCAAAAGAACCCTCACGAGGTAGTAGGGGGTAAAGGGTTGCATGGAAGAGCAAGGAGCGGTGGGAAAGAAGAAGGTGTGTAGTAGAGAGAACAGAGATATTAGATGCAGCTGGGACCACCAGGAAGGGCAGTGTCCAAGGTAGGGAGGACCCCCGCTACACTGCGTTGCTACGATGATGTCGTTGCTGTACTACCAGCTGCCAATGGTAAGGGCAGTGTCCAAGGTAGGGAGGACCCCCGCTACAGTGATGGCCGGTGTAACGAGGGTGGTGACGTCAGATGGTGCAGATGCAACAGATGCAAGGGCAATGAATGTGGAGATGCGAATGGACGAGGCAGCTATAGATACGGTAGATGCTACAGAAGTTGTTGTAGATGCCACAACTGATGCGGCTGCAGCAAGTTGCATACCAATGTTTGCAGCTGATGCAGCTACAGGTCCGGCTACAAACGCAGCCTCACTGTAGGACTCAGCGGCACAACCTGCCGACATGGAGGCAGGTGCGCGGGACGCATGAGATGCAGTGGCAAATGTGGCAGCAACCACAGCAGCGGCGTCTATCACAGCACAAGCAGTCCCTGTGAGCTTGTGTGTGAGATCAACTATGTCCTGAGGCAATGTGGTGTACAATGACGTTGCAACGATGTCTACCTCACTGACGTCGTGCGCCTGCTGGATCTCCCAAGAGGAACTTGGATGAGAAGGGTTTACCAGGTTCTTTCATGCACCTTGAGACGACGTTGGGTGGCCTCGGTCGCGAGAGCATCACTTCTCAGGTGGTGGTGTTGACGCACCAGACTCTCCTAATAGTGCTCGGCGAGGGGTGCCGTGCCTGGCACCTTAAATTGCGCCAGCGTGGCTGTACGCACCACTGTGGTAGTGCTGGTACGGCGGAGGCATGGAGAGGGTGGCCCGTGGGAAACGATGGCACTAGCAATCGTTGCTGCTGTTCCAGTGTTGGCGCTGCTGCTTTTGGATGCTGATGTGCTGCTGTTGCTGTCTTGCTGTTGCTGAAGCGCTGGCCGTGGCTACTAGTCACTGCTCTTCCGAAGCACCAGAAGTGTGTGACTGCTGCTCTGCTACTGCGTTGCTACGATGATGTCGTTGCTGTACTACCAGCTGCTCTATGGGCTGCCGAGGTTACAGGCTCCTCGACTGGCAGCTTCCACTTGCTGTAGTTGTTGCCGCAACAACTCCAATGCTCTGCTGCTTTTGCAGTACGTCATTGCTGGCGTCAATCACTTACTGCTGTGAGTGGCGGCTGCCCATTACGCTAGGATAACTTAGGAGACTCCTCAACGAAGCTGTCAAGAGTTGCGGGTACTACGCAGGGGTCACAGAAGAGAAGAGGCGGGCTGCGGTTACAGAGTTGCAGTCCTGGAGAAGGACCGCCCGCTGCCAAGAGGTCTGCCACAAACGGCGGGGTTTTGATCCTTGCTCGGTGGACGGGAGGAAAAGAGGGAGTAGGCCTGTCCAGTAGGAGAGGGCCAGGTGCCTGCCCCTCTTTGTGTTGCTCAAAAGAGAGCCAAGGCAGCAACTGGCCGTTGGGTAGGTGTCGAGGATGCCAGCCGCGATGTTGGCCCAAGATCTCTGGACTGCACATCGATGCATTGTTCTTCTTCCACCTGGCTACTCTGATACCAGTAGGCTGTTGTGCTAGACAACTGACTGTAGCGATAGTGGCACATGTGACTCATGGTGCAAGGAGCAGGCCAAAGCCATGGATTTTCGTCGTGGAATTCAGAGCAGATCGAGAGTACACGTAACGAGTCACATAGGTGATCAGCGCGAGAGCGAGCGAGCGAGCAGCGAGCGAGCTCTCGGTCACTATCCTCGAGTGTGGTGGATGCAAACCACCACTCCACTGCATTTGGCAAAATCCAGTCACATGTATCACCACTAAGAAAATGGCAGAAACTAGGTTTGTGTGAGCACCCGGATCAGTTTACGACAAGAATGCACACAAGTATGAGCCACATGTATGTGGCTGAGGCACAAGAGCATGGACAGCCGGTGAAGCACTCAAACCACCTGGTTCAAGGGAGTGACCCGTCGTGTAGCCATGCCGTCACGATTGTCAGGAATTCTGTCCTGGCATACCCTGAACTACCTATGTGTGCATGGCTTCTTAGTGCAAAGAGACTTCCAAGTGAGGTGTGTGCTTTGGGTCGCCACAACACCAAGGGAGCAAAATTCTGGCAGAATGCAGATTGCGGAAACTGAGAAAGGCTGGAAATCATTCATGGTTAGTAACTTTGGTGAGATTACATCAGATTCTTGTAGCGTGTGATCTAAGCTTTCCAACACATCCAAGCACGCCCAAAACGGAGCAATAGAGCTCCTGCTACGGCCGTCAAAGTAAACCTTGGTGGAGCTGCCCATCGTGCCTTGCATGCTAGGCAACGGGAGGCGCTTCGATGATGACCCGTTGGAGCGCCGTTCCTTGTCCAAAAGTCAAGGAGAAGTTCACCCTGGTCAAGGAGGTCCCTCTGGTCACTTCGTTCATGCCCCTGGTGCATTTGGAGCTCGTTGGAGACAAACTCGGACCACCGTGGTGGAATAATCCCATCACCAATGACGGAGACCCAGATTTCACCCGTCGACCGCCCGAACTTTGGATGGGGCTAACTTTCTGAATTCTCAACCAAATCGAGCAACCAAAAGCTCGAAACGCTATGGCAGAATCCAAGGAGTCCAAATCAGTGATCAGATCAGACATCTAACCACTCTCTAGTGGCTGAACCAGGAAAACGGCAAACGACATCCATGGCAGGAGCACTTTTTAACAATCTCCCCCGTGCACCTTCCATGCCGGATGCCTTATGCTCACTCTCACTCGTCTACTCCTGTGCCTTCAAGCCCTTCACAGCTTGTCAACCCAAGCCCTGCAAGGCTGATGACGTGCCGATCCTGGGGTTGTGCATTGGTCAAGCAATCCACGAGCATGTGCTTTGTGCTGCAGTGCTGCAGTACAACCTGTCCCTTCTCCACCATGTCGCACGCGTAGTGGTAGCGCACGTTGATGTGCTTCGTCCTCCTGTGCTACGTCGGGTTGTTGGTCAGTGAGATGGAGCCAGTGTTGTCCTCTTGAACGACCGTAGGCTCCTATTGCGGCACGCCCAGCTCTCCCAGCAATCTGCGGAGCCATACTACTTCCTTGACTGCCTCGGCCAGAGCGATGTATTCCGCTTCCACTGTGGAGGTGGCGACGCACTTCTGCTTCCTGCTGCACCACAAGACCGCTACACCTGCAAGGAAGAACACATAGCCAGAAGTGGACTTCCTCTTGTCCACATCGCCGGCGTAGCCCGCGCCAGTGTAGCAGACCAGCCGCAAGGGATCTGACCTCCCCTTCCCATCGTACTTCAGGCGCACGTGCCGCATTGCCTGCAAGTACCGGAGAATGCGCTTCACTGCTGTCCAGTGTAATGGCCCAGTTCTGGCCACGTACCTGCTCACCTGACCCACCGCGTAGGCCAGGTCCGGCCGAGTCGCCACCATGGCATACATCAGGCTGCCCACCACCGATTGCTAGGGTACCTCCGCCATGTCCTCCTTCTCCTCTTTAGTTTGTGGCGCCATCGATACACTCAGCTCACAGCTTATGGAGAAAGGACTGCCCACTGGTTTGCAGTCCTCCATGCCGTACCGTTTCAGGACCTCGGCCACGTACTTGGCCTGGCCCAGCTCAAGCGTGCACGTCCTCCGATTCCGCGTGATGCTCACCCGGAGGTAGTACTCCAGCTCCCCCATGTCCGTCATCTTACATGTGCTGCTCAGCTGCTCCTTGAGTTGCTGCAGGGTCGTCAGATCTGATGAACACAGGATCAGGACGTCCACATAAAGTGCAACAATATGATGGAGTTCCTTGCTGTGCCGCACGTACACACTGTGGTCTGACTCACAGCGCTTGAAGCTGAGCTCCTCCATGTAGCCGTCCATCTGCTGGTACCAGCACCTGGACACCTGTTTTAGCCCGTACAAGGCCTTCCGCAGCTTGCACACCTTGCCCTCCGGTGCATCCACCCCCTCCGGCACCTCAAGGTAGATCTCCTCGTCAATGATGCCGTTCAGGAATGCCGTCTTGACATCCATTTGGTGGATCTCCATGTCCTTTGCGACTGCCACCGCGAGGATCATTCGGATGCTTGTGAACTTGGCGACGGGCGTGAACGTCTCATCGTAGTGTTCGCCTTTCCGCTGCGCGTACCCCTTCGCCACTAGCCGTGCCTTATACTTCTCCACCTTGCTGTCCTTGGTGAGTTTCACCTTGAATACCCACTTGGAGCTGATCACCTTGGCCCCCTCAGGCCGATCCACCAGCTCCCAAGTGCCATTCTCAGCAAGGGACGCAAGTTCAGATTTTATTGCTTCGCCCCACTGCTGCCCGTCAGGCCGTGCAAGTGCCTCTTGTACGGTTGTCGGCTCCGTTGCGGCTGCCATCATGCACCGCGCCATGCCGACCCAGCGGCCCGTGCTTGCGTCGTACCATTTCGCCGCATTTCGCTGCCTCCGGCTGCGACGCAACGACCTTGGCGACGCTGGCTGCTGGTTCTGCTGCTACTCTGTTGCAACGTTGTCCTCGGCCGCGGGCTCCCCCGCATCGGCTGCTGTGTCCTGCGCTCCAGTAGCACCTGCACCTGCTGCCTTGCCATACTGCGCTCCAGCACCGTCATCCTCCGAGGCATCGACCTCTACAGCCACCGGCTCCTCCTCACGTTCAAGCAGTTGGAACCACTCCCCCTGCTTTGGAGAGTGTGTTGCGTCAATGTTGTTGTTGCTGCTGCAGTAGCTCTGCTGTTCATCAAACGTGACGTCGCGGCTGGTGATGACGTCCTGCATGCGTGGATCAAGAGGCGGTACGCCTTGAGCACACTCTCGTATATGACGAACGCGTACGCCTTTGCACGCGGGTCCAGTTTGGAGTCTTTTCTTTGCGCGGCTTGTACCAACGCGTGCGCCTTACACCCGAACGCCTTCAGGTGCGCCACGCTTGGTTTGCGCCCGCTCCAAGCCTCCTGCGTCGTCTTCCAGCCGCTCTTCCCTTTCAGCACTGCCGTTGGGGTGAGGTTGGTGATGTAGCACGCCGTATTCACGGCCTCGGCCCACAGACTCTATGACAGTTTAGCGTCCACAAGCATTGTCCTTGCCATGGTGAGTAGCGTCTGGTTCGCACGCTCCGTCACGCCATTTGATTGAGGCGTGTATGGAGTGGTCGGCTGCCACTCAATCCCTTGCTCCTTCAGCCACCCTCCGCCACCCACGTACTCGCCGCCATTGTCGCTACGTAGCGCTCTGACCTTGCGGCCAGTCTCCCTCTCCACTGTTGCGACGTACTTCTTCAGCCGGTCCAGCACATCGCTCTTCCGCTTCATGAAGTAGACGTAGAGTTTTCAGCTGCAATCGTCGATGAAGGTGACAAAGTACCGCGCGCCCCCAATGGACGGCATCTTGATCGGTCCGCACACATCACTGTGCACGACCTCGAGCAGGTTCTCGGCCCGCCGCTGTCCGTCTTCAAACGGCTTGCGCTTCGCCTTGCCCACGATGCAAGGCTCGCACTTGTGCTCTGCAGAATGTGTTGCTGTGTCTGCTGCACCGGTGATGTTGAGGTTGCGAACCATGTCGCGCTTTGCCATCTCTTGCACGACTGCGGGCGATGAGTGCCCCAGTCGCCGATGCCACATCTGCAGGTCTGCTCCCTCGCCTTTTGCGAGGTTGACGGCGCATGCTTGCGAATCTGCTGCATCTTCTGCCGAGGGAATGACCTTTGTCTCAACAATGTAGAGACCTCCCTCGCGCTTCGCTTCAAGCACGACCTCGCCACCGCCGTCCATCCGCACGACTGCACCTTTCCTGCGGAAGAGCACTTCATACCCCTTGTCTGTCAAGCGACTCACACTCAAAATGTCAGCCAGGCTGGGGACATGTTGCACGTTTTGGATAACACACTGCACCTTTTTACCACCAACCACCACCTCTACGTCCACATCACCTTGGCCGGCCACAGGTTTGACCTTGTCGTTGGCGGTCACCATGGACTTTGCAGACTTGGTGTAGTTGATGAACCCCACCTTCTCGACTTGGGTATGCTCATCCGCACCTGAGTCGAGGCACCGCCGGTTGGCGCCCTTCTGGTCGTGGTTCATCGTGCCATTGAGGAGCGCCTTCTTGCCTTTGGCGCCCTTGCCGTTGGCTTGTGCCTCCTCCGGACACTCCTTGGTCCAATGGCCCTCCTTGCCACAGTTATGGCATGCACCCTTCTTGGCGCCCTTCTTGCCACCACCCTTGCCGTCGCCTCGCTTGTCACTGCTACTGCCACCCTGCATTTTGGTGACCAGGGCAGTTGAGGATGACGAGGTCTCGCCACCGCTCCGATGGTGCACCTCGTTGCTGATATACTCGGCGACTGCACCATAGGTGAGTTTATTCTCCTCCCAACCTCCCAGCACGGTGATGAGGGGACCCCAACTGTCGGGTAGAGCCATGAGGAGCGCCATCGCCTGCATCTTTGTGTCAATATTCCACCCCATATCATTATATTGCGAGGCAAGAGACTCAATCTGCTGCATGGCGGAAATGATGTCCTCACCCTCCTCGATCCTCACCGTCAATAGTCGCTTCATTGCAAAGATCTTGTTGGCTAGGGATGTTGATTGGTGAATGGAGCAGAGCTTCTTCCACGCGTCAGCTGCCAGGTCGTAGCCATGGATGTAGCCCCACAGAGATTCATACACCGCCAACAACAGGAGCATCATTGCCTTCGTGTTCTTCTTCGAGAAGGCCATCTTCTCCTCGTTCGTTGCTCTCGCATCTTGAACCTCCGTGCCCTTCATAAGATCCAGCAGTCCCTTGTGCGCGAGGTAGATTTCAAAACGCCACCACCACAGCCCAAATGCAGGGCCGCCCATGTACTTTTGGATGGGCGAGGACTCCGGCTTCTGCGCCATGATGAACTTCTGCGAGGGACAGTCTCAAAGTGCAACGGCGACGTCGCCCGGAGCGACACACCCGTGCATTGGAGAAGCCGTGAACGTCTTGGTAGGCAGGTCAGAGCTGTGGACCAATAACCCTTTGTCAGGAATGCTGTCCTGGTTTGCCATGAACCACCTATGTGTGCAAGGCTTCTTAGTGCAAAGAGACTTCCAAGTGAGGTGTGTGCTTTGGGTCCCCACAACACCAAGGGAGCAGAATTATGGCATAATGTAGATTGCGGAAACTGAGAAAGGCTGGAAATCATTCATGGTTAGTACTTTTGGTAAGATTACATCAGATTCTTGTAGCACGCCCAAAACGGAGCAGTAGAGCCTCTACTACGGCCATCGAAGTAACCCTTGGTGGAGCCGCCCACCGTGCCTTGCACGCTAGGCAACGGGAGGCGCTTCGATGATGACCCGTTGGAGCGCCTTTCCTTACCCAGAAGTCAAGGAGAAGTTCACCCTGGTCAAGGAGGTCCCTCTGGTCACTTCGTTCATGCCCCTGGTGCATTTGGAGCTCGTTGAAGACGAACTCAGACCACTGTGGTGGAATAATCCCGTCACCAATGACGGAGATCCAGATTCCACCCGCCGACCACCCGAACATGGATGAGGCTAACTTTCTGAATTCTCAACCAAATCAAGCAACTGAAAGCTCAAAACTGCATGGCAGAATCCAAGGAGTCCAAATCTGTAATCAGATCAGACATCCAGCCACTCTCTAGTGGCTGAACCAGGAAAATTGCAAACGGCATCCATGGCAGGAGCACTTTTAGCCTGTAGTGTTTTCTCTCTCTGCTCAGTCACCTGCATGAGTGAGGTGAGTATGCAACGAGGCTAGAGGTCACCGTGTGATACTAACACATAACGAACACTGCTATGCATTCTGGCAACATGAATGCTTTGAGCTTACAAGTTATCATTTCTCTGTGCATGTTTCAGCTTTTGAAGCTTATGAGATTGCTCGTCTCTCCTATCCAGACCATTGCTATTCTTCCACCCGTCATCTGTTGGAGTGCATCAATTGACTGAACAACGTTGCTATGACAACTAGGGCTCTTACATCGGTTCGAATGTGATTTTATCCAAATCTGGACTTAGGTATCCAAATTTGTTCCCATCAGCTGGAATTACCTAACGCAGAAGGATGGGGCAGCAACGTTGTTGATGCAGCGTACGGGAACCCATGCTCGTTGCTTATACTGCCCCCTCAGTCTGTTGCACCAGATCCTAAGTCTGAGAGCTCTGGTTTTGTTACTCAGAACTGCGCGCGCCACAGTTAGCGCCAGACAACAGCTGAAAAGAGGTAATGCCGGAATAAGAACTGAGAATGAGACACAATGGGAGACCCCTCCAAGATCTAGCCTCCCCCAGCTCTGTAGAGCTTGTTACTCAGTTCACCAGCCAATCAGAAAATAGCTCTATTTTCAGGCAGGCAGGTTTTTTCGGTGAGCCCTGCCAGACAGCTGACAGCCCAAAACCCGGGCGTTGTCCGTTTTTCTTGAAAACTGGGCCATACCATAATACGCACGCTACAAACGCAGCCGTGCGGTCAGAATAAGCTAGAAAAATAGTAGTCAAGAGTTCTAGCTGCCTAAACCCTGGCGGCGTCTACTCTAGTCCCCATTACCAACAGTGCCCGAAACTCATGAAACTTGGACCCTATGCATGATACAGTGTTTTGAATGCAACAGTGCAGTCAGACACAAGACTGGACATGTGTAGACAGCAAAAGCAGCGGCAGAGACTGCCGGGGACATGACTGCCGAGGAGGTCCGCCGATGGAGCTGAGCATGTAGAAGAGAGGAAGAGGCTCCAGCAAACCGCGTGTGGGTCCCAACGTGCGTTGGCTCCACCAGACGACACTCCAGTAGCGTCGCGTCTCACCGTCAGTCATCTGTATGCCGATGTGCACAAGCCGGGAGGACACAATAGAGTACAATGAGAGATGCGTGAAAACCAACACTCTCCCATGACTCACAGGTGCAATGCACATGGACGGGCAGAGAACACAGAGATAAAGAGGGTTGGGGAAGAGAGAGGGAGAGAGAAAGGATCTCACGGCCTTCTTGAACGAGTCACGCTTCAGTAACTTGGTCAAGAAGTCAGCCAATTGCTGTGGCATCTCAATCCACACAATATTGATGTTGCCTTCATGCAATAACGAACGCACATAGTGATACTCGACATTGATGTGCTTTGTGCGAGTGTGATGCACCCCGCCATTGTCAGCAATGGCCATGGCACTCTCATTGTCACAGTGCAGCGTTAAGGACAGGACTGACTAACGCAGCTCGGACAACAGGCGATGCAACCACACGCTCTCAAATGCGCCAGAACCAGGTGCCACATACTCAGCCTCAGCAGTGTTGCGTACAATGCAGCCTTGCTTGCCGCTGTGCCAGGACACAGCCGTGCCGCCGACAACAAAGATCCAGTCGGTACGACTCATGCCGTCTGAACTGTCGGCCCAGTCACTGTAAGTGTAGTCTGTCACCAGAACGGACGGCTGTCGACGGCACATGAGGCCTCACCGTGGAGTCGAGACGACATAGCGCAGTACTTGGATCGTGGCCTCGAAGTGGAGGTCCCACGGCTCCTCAGAGAACTATGCCAGGAGGTTGACGGCGAATGCAACATCTGGGTGCGTCGTCGTTGCCAGAAACATCAGTGACCCGATGACACAAGTATGTGGTCACATCGACTGGCTCCCCCACCACGGCTGGGTCAGAGATCTTGAGCATCCCCTAACCATCGGGTGACATGGGTGAGGATTCTCTCGGCATGAGGGGCAGGTCCTCAGCGAAGCGCCCGGACAGGGTCTGGACGTAGGCGACCTGATGGACGTGCAAGATGCCCATGGAGCGATCATGCTCAAGATCCATGCCCAAAAAGACTCATGCTGACCCGAATTCCTTCATTTGGTAGGCGGCATGCAACATGTCCTTGACCCACTGGATGGCAGTTGCCTCCGGCGAGGGTATGAGCAAGTCGTTGATATAGACCAGGACAGCGACAAAGGGCTGGCCTGGCGGAATGATGAACAGTGTGGGGCCGGCAGTGCTGCGTAGGAGGCCGTCGCTGAGAAGCGTGCGACTGATCTCCTGGTTCCAGCAGCGCAGTGACTGCTTCAGGTCGTAAAGGGCCTTTCGCAGCCTCCAAACCTTGCCGAAGTCATCATCGAAGCCTGGGGGCTGCACCATGTAGAGCTCTTCACCTTCCAGACAGCCATGGAGAAAGGCCTTGCTCACATCCATCTAATGGAGCTCCCATCCGAGCTAAATAATGCTCGGCTAGTCGATAAACGACCGACCGGGACAAAGATCAAGTCATAGTCGACCCTGGGGACCTGAGCAAACCCCTTAGCCATAAGACGGGCCTTGTACTTGTCCAGTGACCCGTCTGGCTTCCACTTTTTCCGGAGATCCCACTTGGTACCGATGGCCTTTCAACCGGGAGGCAGGTCGACAAGCTCATGGACCTGATGTTGCCGGATGGCGGCAAGCTCCTCGGTGCATGCAACCTCCTAGTGTGTGGCCTCCGGAGATGCCCTCGCCTCACGTAGGGTGGATGGGTCCACTGGTCGTTATATGGGACGGACAGTGAGGGCGAGTGAGCCTCGTGCCCCAGGTACCAAGTGCGTGAGTGTAGCCGCAAAGGCACGTCGGTGCTCCTTATGGAGCAGGGCGTAGCCTAAAGCTGACCACGGATGCAGGTCAGTGATGACTCACAAAGTAGCCAAGCCAAGCACCTTGGTGCCAGGGTCTCCATTCACGACTGTGGGAGTGGGTCTGCCAGGAGGCATTGAGCTTCGTGGGGTGACAGGAGGTCGTGGCACGAAAGGGCGTGAGGAGGCTGCTTGAGTGCTCAATGTCTGCCTGGGTCGGAGGCTCCCCCTTGGACCACGTATGTAACGCGCTGACACTGACGGGGCAGCCGACCCTGTGGGGCTGGCGGTCACGGGCGGGGAAGCCGACCCAGAGGAGCTAGCGGACACGGACAGGGCAGCCGGCCCTGAGGGGCTGGCGGACACGGTGGGTGAAGCCGACCCAGAGAGGCTAGCGGACACGGACGGGGAAACCAGCCCAGAGGGACTGGCGGACACGGAGGGGGCAGCCAGCCCAGAGGTACTGGCGGACACGGACGGGGCAGCCGGCCCTGAGGGGCTGGCAGACACAGGCGGGACAGCCGGCCCGGAGGGGCTGGCGGAAACGGACAGGGCAGCCGGCCCTGAGGCGCTGGCGGACAAGGGCGGGGCAGCCGGCCCGAGAGGACCATCAGGCGTAGACGATGGGACGCCCGGACGCGGCTGGACAAAGGACGGACCCACCACTCCCCCGCACGACGGGAGGAACATCGACACGCTGGAGCGAACGAGGTCCCGGGGAACTAGGTCATCAAAGACGAGGGCATCCCGAGACTTGACTATGCAGTGCCAAGAAGGATCCCAGAAGCAACATACCTTCGACTAACACGAGGCGCCGAGGAAGGTACAGGGTCATCCGCGAGGTTCGAGCTTGCTGTCCTGGTGTAGGGCAGGCAACCACACGTTGACCACCCAACCCCAAACATGAGCCGGACGAAGGACGGCGCTCTTGTCGTACCAGTGTTGGTATAGTGTGGACTGGCGGGGAAGAGATCCATGAGGAATCCAGTTCCAGACCCACATCATGTAGGTCATAGCTTTGAATTAGAAGCCATCCAAGAGACCAGACTCGACCCGCATGGTGCGGACGGCGTCGGCCATGGTGCAGTTCCACCGCTCGGAGACACCGTTTTAGGCTGGCATGTACGGCGTCGACGTCTCATGATGAATGCCTTGGGAAGCGAGGAAGAGGTCTCCCCCATAAACTTGCCACTGCGATGAGAGCCGAAGCGGCAGAGAGGACGACCACATTCGCACTCAGCATGGACCAGCCAGTCCCGAATGGTGGGAGTGACATCGCTCTTCTATCGAAGACAGAAGACCCAGCATTGGCGGGAGTAGTTGTCGGTGAGGGTCAGGACATAACGTCCGTGCTCCCCGGCGGCCTCTGTCGGAAAGGGACCCATGACATCACAATGGACCAAGTCCAAGGGTTTAGACGCACGAGAGGCATATAGGGGGTAGGTAGACCGGTGCATCTTCCCCTGATCACAGTCAATGTACTCCGTGGGACACAGCAAGGGAAATGAGTCTGGGTCAAAACCCTTGGCTGGTTGCGTGCGAAGCATGCTGTCGTTAGCAGCAGAGTGGACGTGGCAAAGACGGCAGTGCAGGAGACGTGTGTGCTACGCAGAGAGCGAACTGGTGACAAACGCATGGCCAGTGTCGCCGGGTGGCAAGGAGATGGAGGAAGGTGCAGACAAGTGCGACGAGTGCCACAAGCTACAACGGGCGGTGGCATGCATGACGACACGACCAGACGGACGCAACGACACAATGCCAATACCACGGGAGTGCAGGACATCCATGCTCATGCGGTCAAGTGCGGTGACAGACAGAAGGCTGAACTTAAGACCAAGGACAAAGAGGACATTGGTCACAAAGACATCGCCAACAGGACCACGAAAACGAGCGACACCGACTCCACGAATGGGTAAGACCTGACCAAAACCTGTCCACACTCTAGTAACACGGTAACGGGGCCAAGGATACTGAATGCCTCGCGGGAGGCCGTCATGTGATGGGTGGGCCCGGAGTCGATGATCCAGGTCTCAGACGCGTCCCGGACAGGTGTCGCGTGATCATGAGCGGTCACATGGCAATGAGCAAGGGTCGGAGACGCGATGGACGGGGGTGCAAACCAAATCTATCAGTCATCCAGCCAGATGACATCGTCGTCAAAACGAGGCAGGTGGGGAGGGCACGACACAGGACAGGGCGGACAATGGTAGAGAGCATGACCGTAGTATAGACTCTATCACACAGGGCAGTGCACATGAACCAGCGACGACGCACCTCGCACTTCCCTGGGGAGGAGGGCGAGGAAGGCCGAGCAGGAGTGCGATGAATTGCTCCAGCTCACACTCGCGCGCGGAGGGTCCGACGGAGTACACCGACTACGGCGTGATGGCACTAGAGATTAGGAAGGAGGAAGGCACCGGTCACGGAGGAGTGGGCGCGAACGGCTGCTGATGATACTACAGTGGATTCATTGGAGGAATCGCGGATGTAACAAGAGTAGCGACAGTCACAGTACCGGTGGTGAGGCGATGCTCGCGCTGGCGACGCATGGTGGCAATGACACGTGCCTCGCCTGTCAGGAGTGGACACGTGTACCATCCATGGCCTGACAGACCATATTTATGGCAGACGATGTTGTTGCCGCCGGATCCGCTGGAATGTTGTTGTGGGTCTTTGCCCTTCTTGCCCCTGCGCTCCTTCTTCCCAAACGAGGAGGTGCCTCCAGAGGATGTTGCTGCTGTAGGGGCGGCAACAGCCACTACGGCGACGACAGGAGATGCGAGGGACTCTGTGCGCTATGTACGTTACTCCTGACGAGCCTCCTCGATGCAAAGGAAGAGCTCGTATGCCTAGGGCATGAGGGTACCCTGGACGACCATTGCGACAAGAACCTCCTGGGAGCATTGAATGAAGACGTCGGAGAAAACGTCGATGGCGCCAAGCTTGATGGTCAGAAGCGTGTAGAGAGGGGGTGGTGCAGCGTCTCCGAGGTAGTGTAAGATGTCCTCTGTGCACTACCAGTAGGAGGTGACCGTCTCGGTCTCCCCCATGCGGAGGGAGTTGAACTCCCGGAGTTGGCGACTGGTCTCGGCCTCGTTGGAGAGGCGATGAGGGTGCGTGAGTATGTGCCAAGTAGTTGCGGGGTTAGGGAGGCTGGCAGTGGTGAAGTCGTTGAGGAAGGGCTAGAAGGTGAGACGTGCAGCTGGAGGGGCAACCGGGACGAGGGCATGCATGACGCGACTGGCGTCATATACCTGTTCGGCCTGGGTGGCGTCGAAGGGTAGGAAGTTGTAGGGCCACAGGTCCTCACCGTGTGCCGAGATCCAGAAGCTGAGCTCCTAGCTCCGGAACTGCTCGCCAGACTGATGCTGCGGTGGTGGGGTTTCGAATTCCTTTGGCCTGCAGCCGGCCCCAGAGTGGAGCCTAGGACTGACGTCACCGTCTGCTGTTGGCGTTGGGTGCGTTGCTCCGCCAAGTACTGTGTGGCATAAGACACCACAGGGCTCGCGTACCCAAGTGGAATAAAGGGTGCGTGCGGACGCTGCTGCTGCAGTTGCTACTACAACTGTAGATGCTGCTGTTGCAACTGTTGTTCTGACATTTGTGTCGGCGGCTGTAGTGTCGTTAGTTGTTGTGTCAGCGTTTGGAGTTGCTGGCGTAATGCGGCAAGCAAATCTGTTGAGCCAGCATGACCGATGACAGATCCAACGAGGTGTTGGTGCTTTTGCATCAGATGCAGCTGCTCCAGCAGTGAATGTTGCTGCAGTTTTTGCTGCTGTTATTGCTACTGCTGTTACTGATACATTTGTTACGGCTACTACTGCTACTGTTGTTGCTGCATCTTTTGCTACTGCTACTACTACTACGGATGTTGTTTCTACTGTTGTTATAGCGGTGGTGGCTGCTGCTACTACTTAACCTGCTACTGCTCTTGTACTAACGGCGACTACTGCTGTTGCTTCTGATGCTATTGTTGTTGTTGCTGCTACTACTGTTGCTGCTGTTGTGGCGGCTGCTTTTGCGGTTGCTGTAGCAGCAGCTGTTATTGTTGCTACCGCTACTGCTCGTGCTGCTGCTGTTATGGTTATTGCAGCGGCGGCAGCTACTACTACTGTTGTTGCTGTTGCAAGTGCTCTAGGAAGGGAGGTCCTCCAGTAGAGGAGGACCCCTCTCCACTGTCGGTCATGGTGCCTCTGTTTGTTTTTTTTCTGTGCTGATCATGTCAGTAATGATGTCAGCAATGACATCTGTCTAGGATGGCTGATGTCAAAAGTTGTTGTGTTATCTACATGGTTGCTACTATTGTTTTTTTGTTGTTGCTAATGTTAGCAGTGACATCAGCCGAGGATGTCTAACGTTAGTAGCGGTTGTTGCTGTAGTCGCTGTTGCATCAGCTGCAGAGCTGCTACTACTACCACTGCTGTTGTTGTTGCAACTATTGCTATTACTGCTGCTATTACTGTTCTGCTGATGTCGCTGCTCCTTCTACTGCTACGGCTGTTGTTGAAGTAGCAGCAACTGCTGTTGCTACTACTGTAGTTACTGCTACTACTGCGGCTGTTGTTGCAACAACTGCTGCTGCTACTACTACTGCTGAGTTGCTACTGCTGTAGTTACTGCAGCGATTGTGGTGGCTATTGCAGCGGCTGCAGGGCCACCTACGAGGTGGAGGATTTTTTTGTGTGTCGTTTTTTTTCTCTTCTTTGTTCGTCAATGTGAGCTGCGAGCTCACTACTCGTTGCAAGCTATGAGCAGCAAGCTCGCTGCTAACTGCTTGCTACAAGCTTCGAGTTGCGAGCTCGCTACAAGCAGCAGGTTGTGAACAGCTGCTACTGCTAGCCACTGCTACAACTGATGCTGCTGGCTGCTGCTGGATGTTGTTGGCTGCTACAACAGCTATTGCTGTTGCTGCTTGCTGCTGCTATTGCTGCTGTGTGCTACTGCTGCTACTGCTTCCTAGTGGCTGCTGCCCACTACTGCTGCTGCTGTTGCTGCTTGCTGCTGCTGCTCCTACTGTGAGTTGCTGCTATTGTTGCTCGCTATTGTTACTAGCTACTAGCTACGTGCTGCCACTGCTACTACCGCGCTGGCAGCAGCAACGTCACTTTCCTGTCCTAGTATCATTGCCATGTGCGTCGACGCCGCTTCAGCGTGGGTTGGTCGTGCCGGCCGCGTGTCCACCACGCTACCATCGTCGTGGGGTCAGTGCTGCCGAAAAACTTTCGACAACATTTCCCCCGCGTCGGTGGCGTTTGGAAGTTGCCACCCGGCGGGTCAACGATGCCGGGAAAAATCCGGCAGCATATCCCCTGCACGTGCGCGTTTTGGGGACCGCCCGCTTTGACTAGACGTGTCCGCCGATGTTCAGCTGCTTCTACTGTGCTCTGGCTCTGATACCAAGCTGGAACTACCTAACGCAGCAGGTTGGGACAGCATCGTTGTTGATGCAGCATGCGGGAACCCACGCTCGTTGCTTACACTGCCCCCTCAGTCTGCTGCACCGGAGCCTTAGTCTGAGAGCTCTGGTTTTGTTACTGAAAACTGCCCGCGCCAGAGTTAGCGCTAGACAACAGCTTAAAACAGGTAATGACTGATTAAGAACTGAGAATGAGACATCATAAGAGACCCCTCCAAGATCTAGCATGCCCCAGCTCTGCAGAGCTTGTTACTTAGTTAACCAGCAAATCAGAAAATAGCTCTATTTTCAGGCAGGCAGGTTTTCTCCGTGAGCCCTGCCAGACGATTGACAACCCAAAACCCGGGCGTCGTCCGTTTTGCCTGAAAACTGGGCCATACCATAAACTCACGCTGCAAATGCACCCGTGCGTTCAGAATCGACTAGACAAATAGTAGTCAAGACTTTTAGCCGCCTAAACCCTGGCCACGTCTTCTCTAGTTCCCGGTGCCCAAAACTCATGAAACTTGGACCCTATGCATGATACAGCGCTATGAATGCAACAGTGCAGTCCGTCACAGCACTGGACGCATGTAGACAGCAAAAGCAGTGGCAGAGACTACCAGCGGCGCGACTGCCGAGGAGGTCCGCCGATGGAGCTGAGCACGTAGAAGAGAGGAGACTCGAACGAACCACGCGTAGGCCTAAGAATGTGTCGGCTCCACCAGACGACACTCCAGCAGCGTCGCGTCTCACCGTGAGTCATCTACACGCCGATGTGCACAAGCCGGGAGGACACAACATAGTACAATGAGAGATGCGTGAAAACCAACACCATTCTGTTGGAAAAGTTCGGATGAGGGATCGGATCCGATCCGATCTTTAAACTCAAAAATCCGGATCCGATTCAATCCAACCGGATGCTAGTTTGGACCGGTTTCTGATCGGAATTGTCGGATTAGAATATATGATACTTTATAGGGCCAAATAGCTCAGATACACATAAAACGCTAAGTGTGACTCTGATCCGCCCAGCACCAGCAGAAAAATAACTAAGAAGCCCAGTCCGAAATCATGCTCGCTTGCGGCATGCGTCGACGCCCGAGCAAAAAAAAATCGCCATGGCCATCCGGCCAATCGACGATCAAGGTCGAGAGGCGCCGATCGCACCTCGCCAGCCGTCGATTGAGAAGGAAAGCCTAGGCAGCAGGTTGGGGCAGCAGCGTTGTTGATGCAGCGTGCGGGCTTCCACGCTCGTTGCTTAAGTCAGCTGCTCCCTCACTCTGCTGCTCTAGAGTCTAAGTCTGGAAGCTCTGGGTTTGTTACTCAGAAATGCGCGCGCCAGTGTTAGCGCCAGAAAGCAGCTGAAAACTGTAAGTGACTGATTAGGAATGAAGAATAAAGAACAATGGGAGACCCCTCCAAGTTCTAGGCCCCCCCCAGGTCTGTCGAGCTTGTTACTCAGCTAACCAGCCAATCAGGAAATAGACCTATTTTCTGGCATGCAGGTTTTCTCGGTGAGCCCTACCACACAGCCGACAGCCCAAAACCCGGGCGTCGTCCGTTTTGCCTGAAAACAGGACCATACCATAATACCGACACTGCGAACGCAGTCGTGCGGTCAGAAACAGCTAGAAAAATAGTAGCAAGGAGTTATGGCTGCCCGAACCCAGGCAGTGCCTACGATGGTCCATGATGCCGAACAGGGCCATGCAACATGCAACAATCATCCTAGGTAGAGCATGAAGATGCAGACGCGATGGGACGCGCTGGACGCATGCAGACAGCAACTGTTGAATATGTTTGCCCCTTGTTCAGTCTTGTACGACGGATCAGGAATGCTCTGCCCCTTGTGGAGGTATGACCCCTGGATTTGTTGTAGGGTGACTCAACTATGCTCTGTCTCATGTGAGATATGACNGCCATTTTGTTGATTTGGCCAAGTGAGAGGTCATGAGCTCGATCCTGGCTCCATGCACATCTTGGTTGTTTTAGAAGCTTCCAAGAAAGAAAGTCCATTGCTTCTGGGAAGCAACACGGCTGATCAGTCACCTTGGCACAAGGATGCTTATGTGTCAAGCCCACAGCGCAAGTCTCTTGGTGATGTGGCAGGGTCAAGCCACTTCTTAGGAATGTGCTTTTGAGTTCTAGGACTGGACAGGCATCTATAAAAGGACTTGTCTTGCATGCTGATCAATCAACCCTTGCTTGATGCTCTCTTGCGTATTGACGACTTGAGCTCTTCTTGAGATGTAATGCTAAGGCGTTAGTACTCTTGAAGGTGAAGTGTATGCCTGATTAAGTTTGGGGTGCACGACACATACCTGCAAAGGAAGAAGGTGTAAAAACCTTTGTGAGCTTTTTTGGTTTCGCGGCTTCTCTGCCGGAGGTGGTTAGCTCAGTAGCTAACAGCAACTGCGGGGGCAGTGACCGCCGGCAGCACGACCGCCTAGGAGGCCTGCCGATGGAGCTGAGCACGTCGCCGGAGAGAGGAGGCTCCAGCAAACTGCGAGAAGACCTCAGCGCGTGTCGGCTCCACCGGACGACACTCCATCAGCGTCGAGTCTCGCCGTCAGTCATCTGCACGCCAAAATACACAAGCCGGGAGGACACAGCAGAGCACAATGAGAGATGTGCAAAAACCAACACTCCCCCATGACTCACAGGCGTAGTGCACATGGGCGGACAGGGACACGGTCAACATCCAGACTCCCCCAGGGCATGCAGAGACGTAGGCAGAGACAAAGGGGGCAACTCACGGACGCACGCCGACTGAACTCATAGCCTTCTTGAACGAGTCCCGCTTCAGTGCCTTGGTCAGGAAGTCGGCCAGCTGCCGTGCTGTCTCAACCCACACAATGCTGACGCTGCCGTCATGCAACAACGAATGCACATAGTGATACTCAACATTGATCTGCTTTGTGCGTGTGTGATGCACACCGTCATTGTCGACGATGGCCATGGCACTCTCATTGTCACAATGCAAGGTGATGGATGTGACAGACTGACGCAACTCGGACAACAGACGGCGCAACCACATACTCTCACACGCGCCGGAGCCAAGGGCCACGTACTCAGCCTCAGCAGTGCTGTGTGCAATACACCCCTGCTGGCCACTGGGCCAGGACACAGATGTGCCGCCGACCAGAAAGATCTAGCCCGTGCGACTCTTACCGTCTGGACTGCCGGCCCAGTCACTGTCGGTGTAGCCGACTGCGACGACGGATGGCTGACGGCGGAACATGAGACCTTGCCGAGGGGTCGAGACGACATAGCGCAGTACTCGGATCGCGGCCTCGAAGTGGAGGTGACGCGGCTCCTGAGATAACTAGGCCAGGAGGTTGACGGCGAACGCGATGTCTGGATGCGTCGTCGTCGCCAGGAACATCAGTGACCCGATGACACGCAGGTACGTGGTCACATCAACTGGCTCCCCCACAACAGCTGGATCAAGACTTTTCAGCTTCACCTGGCCATCGAGTGACATGGGTGAAGATGTGCTAGGCACGAGGGGCAGGTCCTCGGCAAAGCGAGTGGACAGGGTCTGTACATAGGCAGCCTGGTGAACGTACAAGATGCCCTGTGAGCGATCATGATCGAGCTTCATGCCCAGGAAGACTCGGGCAGACCCGAGATCCTTCATCTGGTAGGTGGCGTGCAGCAAGTCCTTGACACGCTGGATGGCGGCCGTGTCTGGCGACGCAATGAGGAGATCGTCGACGTAGACCAAAACTGCGGCGAAGGTCTGACCTCGCGGGCTGATGAACAGGGCGGGGTCAGCGATGCTGCGCTGGAGGCCGCCACGGAGAAGCGTGCTGCTGATCTCCTGGTTCCAGCACCGAGGTGACTGCTTCAGGCCATAGAGGGCCTTCCGCAACCGCCAAACTCTCCCAGTGCCATCATCGATGCCTGGGGGCTGCACCATGTGGAGCTCCTCACCCTCCAGTGAGCCATGTAGGAACGCGTTGCTCACATCCATCTGATGCAGCTCCCACCCATGCTGGGCAACCAGGCTGAAGAGTGCACGGCTAGTGGAGAACTGACCGACTGGGGCGAAGATCTGGTCGCAATCGATCCCACGGACCTGAGCAAACCCCTTTTCTGTGAGGCGGGCCTTGTACTTGTCCAAGGACCCTTCAGGCTTCCACTTGCGCCGAAAGACCCACTTGGCACCCATGGCCTTCCGACCTGGAGGGAGGTCGACGAGGTCATATACGTGGTGCTGCCGGATAGTAGCGAGCTCCTCGGCGCAGGCAGCATCCCAATAAGTGGCCTCGTGAGAGGCTCAAGCCTAGCGCAGGGTGGCTGGGTCCTCCGGGCGTGCTGTGGACCGGACTGAGAGGGCATGTGCATCGCGAGCTCCAGGTGGGATGCGGGCGAGTGTAGCCACGACAGCATGCCGATGCTCGTGATGAAGCATGGCGTAGCCTAGTGCAGAGCCCGGGGAAGGTCTGCGATGATGACCGAAGTGGTCAGGCCGAGAGCCTTTGTGCCAGGGTCCCCACTCACGACCGTGGGAGTGGAGGAGACACGTGGAGCAATAGGGGGTCGAGGTGCCACGGGACGCAGTGCGACGGTCTGCGCGCTCACTGTCGGCCGAGGTCGGAGGCTGCCGCCTGGGCCACGTGTGTAGCGCGGTCGGGCAGGAGATGGCGCTGGATCCGACGGGCCAACGAAGGCGGAGGGGGCTACTGGCCCGGAAGAGTCAGTAGACACGACTGGGGCAGATGGTCCGGAGGGGCCAGCGGACGCGACAGGAGCTGCCGGCCCAGAGGGACCAGCGGACGCGACTGGGGCTGTCGGCCGGGAGGGGCCATCGGAGGCGACTGGGGTTGCCGGCTCCGAGGGGCCAGTGGACACAACATGCGCTGCTGGCCCAGATGGGCCGGCGGACGCGACTGGGGTTGTCGTCCCGGAGGGGCCATCGGGGGCGACTGGGGCTGCCAGCCCGGAGGGGCCAGCGGACACAACAGGCGCTGCTGGCCCGGAGAGGCCAGCGGATGCGACTGGGGCTGTCGGCCCGGAGGGGCCAGCGGACACGACAGGCGCTGCTGGCCCGGAGGGGCCAGCGGACGCAACGGGGGCAGCTGGCCCGGGAGGGCCAGAGGACGCAACAGGGGCTACCGGCTCAGAGGGACGGTGTGTTGTGTCACCCGGAAGCGACAGGACGGAGGACGGACTCAACACTCCCCCACGCGACGGGAGGGACACGGACGCGCCGGAGCGGATGAGGTCACGGGGAAACAGATCCTCGAAGAAGAGGGCAGCGCGGGACTCGACGATACAGTGTCGGGATGGGTCCCAGAAGCGCCAGGCCTTGGACTGATGGGACACACCGAGAAAGGTGCAGGGGCGTCCGCGGGGGGCGAGCTTGCCGCCCTGCTGTGGGACGGGTAGCCACACAATGGCCATGGAGCCCCAGACGCGAGCTGGACGGAGGTCAGCGCGCCGACCGCACCAGTGCTGGTATGGCGTGGACTGGCGGGGAAGGGGACCGTGGGGGATCCGGTTCCAGACCCAGGTCATGTAGGCCATGGCTTCAAAGTAGAAGCCATTGGAGAGACCGGACTCGACCCGCATGGTGCGGACGGTATCGGCCATGGTGCGGTTCCACTGCTCAGATACGCCGTTCTGGGCAGGCGCGTATGGCGGAGATGTCTCATGGTGGATCCTGCGGGAGGCGAGAAAGGTCGTGGCCTCACCCATGTACTCTCCACCGCGATCGGAGCGAAAGCGGCGAAGAGAGCGGCCATACTCGCGCTCCGCGAGGACAAGCCAGTCCTGAATGGCTCGGGCGACATCGCTCTTCTGCCGGAGGCAGAAGACCTAGCGGTAGCGAGAATAGTCGTTCGTAAGGGTGAGGACATAGCGGCCACGCTCGCCGACGGACTCCGTGGGGAGAGGACCCATGACGTCCGAGTGGACAAGGTGAAGAGGGGCGGATGCACACGAGGAGGACAAGGGGTACGTGGACCGGTGCATCTTCCCCTGAGCGCAGTCAATGCACTCAGTGGGGCACGGGAGAGGGAAAGTCTCCGGGTCAAGGCCCTTGGCTGGCTGGGTGCAAAACATGCTGTCTACGGCGGCAGAGTGGACGTGGCAAAGGCGGCGGTGCAAGAGGCGGGTGTGCTGAGGAGAAAGCGTACTGGTGACAAACACATGGCCTGTGGCGGCCGACGGGGAGGAGACGGGGGGAGAAGAGGAGAGGCGAGGAACATGCCACAGGTTGCCACTGGCGGTGGCGTGCAGGACGACAAGACCAGACGGACGCAACGACATAGTGCCAACACCACGCGAGTGTACAACGTCCATGCTCATGCGGTCAAAGGCAGTCATGGACAGGAGGCTGAGCTCGAGACCAGGGACGAAGAAGACATCGGTCAGAAAGACGTCACCGGTAGGACCACGAAAACGAACGACGCCAACACCACGGACAGGCAACACCTGTCCGAAACCCGTCCGGACACCGGAGACATCACCTACAGGACCGAGCATTTTCAAGGCCTCACGAGAAGCCGTCATGTGATGCGTGGCCCCGGAGTCAATGATCCAGGTCCTAGCAGGGTCCTGGACAGGAGTCGCGACATCGCTAACGGTCACATGGCAGCAAGCGAGGGACGCGGACGCGGACGCGGAAGAAGGAGGCGCGAAATGAGACTGACAATCGTCAAGCCACGCAATGTCGTCAAGGAGGGAGGTGGAGGAGACCACGGGAGACAACGAGACAGACGAGGAGACGGGACACGACCGCAGTTCAGTCTCAGTCATGGAGGGCTAGGCGGGAGGGCAGGAGGTGACGCAACTCGCACTTCCCTGGGGAGGAGGGCGAGGCAGGCCAAGCTGAAGCGCAATGAACTGCTCCAGCTGACGCTCACGGGAGGACGGCGCGGGGGTGTAGACGGAGTGCGGAGTGACGGCTCTGGAGCCCGGGTAGTAGGAGGACTATGCCGGTGAAGGGAGCGGAGGCGTCGACGGCTGTGGATAGTACTGCTGCGGCGCGAGTGTCTGCGGGACAGACGAAGCTGTCGGAGTGGCAGAGCTGCTGAACGAGGTCGAAGTGTAAGGGCCAGCAGCAGCGACGGCGGCAGAGGCGAGGCGGCGCTCCCGCTGGCAACGCATGGTGGCAATGACGCGCGCCTCGTCCGTCGGGAGAGGGCACGTGTACCACCCGTGCCCTGGCTGACCACAGTTGTGGCAGACCGAGCCACCACCGCTGGATCCGGTCGACGACTGCTGCTGCTGCTGCGGCAGACCCTTGCCTTTCTTGTTCCGGCTCTTCTTCTTCTTCCCCGACAACGATGAGGTAGCTGCGGCGGGGGAGGCGACGGCCACAGAGGCAACGACAGGGGAGGCGACGGCAGAGGAGGCGACGGCAGGGGATGCAAGCGCCTCCGTGCGATGGAGCTGGGACTCCTGGCGAGCTTCCTCAATGCGGAGAAAGAGCTCGTATGCCCAGGGCATGAGGGTGCCCTGGGCCGCCATGGTGGAGAGGACGTCCTGGGGGTAGTGTACGAAGACGTCCGCGTACTTGCTAGTGGCGTCGCGCTTGATGGTGAGAAGCGCGGATAGAGGGGGCGGAGCAGAT
>SZWC01000125.1:233969-264774 GCA_023375785.1 Penium margaritaceum | reverse complement strand
CTTCCTCTTCCTCTTCCTCTTCCTCTTCCTCTTTCTCTCCGACTACCTCCTCCACATGAAGGAACAGCGCAAGCAAGCAGGCAGAGGCACTTCGGTGTGTCTGTGAGCCAGAGGTGTGTCGCAGGTGCGCATGCATCCACATGCTCGCAGAGCATGTGGATGTGTGTACCATCGTCCTCACTCGTGCAAACCCAGACTAACATGGCCATTGAAGCCGACGCCATGGAAGAGAAGAAAGGCGGGGGAGTAAAAAGGTAGAGTGGAGGGAGATCGAAGGAGAGGAGAAAAAAACGGAGAAGCCCACCCAGCCGTATCCAAAGCACGAGCCAATCTGAGCCGATCTGCGCAGGTGTGCCACCTACAGCAGCCAACACGAGAGCCAGACGTGCACACCGCGAGCAGCACGCCTTCGGCAGCCAACGCTGCCGACTGTGGAAGAACCCCATCGGCCACCAACGCCACCGAGAGCGCCCAACAAGGCTGCGCGTCGACCTCCCTGCCTTGTCCCTTAGGTCCGCTGGTGATTCAGTCGCCGTGAGCGATGAGAGTGTGCCTACCGCGTACTAACACGGGCAGGCACTGGTCGCTGGCTGCCAGTAAACAACGTTGACACAAAGCACATGCCGTCGACAGATCTAGACACCGAATAGAGCGGTTTTCCGCACCACGTTTCCCGCCTAAGCTGCAGAAGACACACAGGCCACGACACCACAAACGCCTTACGAAGAACCCACCTGAACCGGAGGGTTCGGCGACTAGACCACGGCTGACGTTGTCAGCAGCGCGAAAAGCAGGGTGGCCTTCAGGAGCCAACGGCGGGTCCGGTCAGAGGGGAGTCCAACAGCCAGCCTCTCCCTCAAATTCAGACCGAGTCCCGCGAGCCAATTCGCGGGGAGGACGAGCGTAGGGGCTCGGCCGGGGCGGCGGCAGACGCACTCGGAACACACCCTCCTTCCGTCTTTGTCATGGCGGGCCGACACGAAGGTGGCCTCACATGTTGCCCCCAGCACTCCATGGCGATGGAGGCATGTTCGCCGGCGGGCGGAAAGCGAGCCGTGCACTGTCGCTTTGCAGTGCCACACGGATTCTCCAGCCTCCTCTCGGGAGACGGATGTGCGCAGTAACTCCAACAAATGACGTCATTATGTCCAGCGAAGCAAATCATGGAAATCATCGGTACAGTCTGCAAGGTTCTGGTTGTATCCGACGATGCAGCAGTGATTCCTGAAATGAGGGTGGCGGATAGGAATCGGACAACTCTCGCCCTCCAAAAAATTAGGATGTACGAGCACTGCAACCGGACATCACAGCTGACTGAACAGGCAGATGGACAGTATGGTGAAAATGCTTATTACCCCCTGTTTAGTCACCCGTGACCCTCATGTACCCACCCACTTGCCCCTCCGTTGGAACAATGAGCCCAATTCGCCCCTCCGCCAGAACAAGAAGTCCATTCGACCCTCCGTCGTAACAGAAAGCTCCATCCGCCCCTGACCGACAACAAAAAGCCCCATTCGCCCACCCGTTTTCACCATGCTCAAACAGGGATGCATGTCGCTGCTCAAGCATGGTGAAATCGAGCATGCGATGCTGGATCGCGGCCCCCCATCACGTTTGTGGCGATGGGGGGCCGCGATCCAATTGAGAGATGGAGTGGGGAGTGGGACTCGAAAATGCCGGTCGGCACTTCGTCAACCACCCCCCCCCCCCCCCCCCCGCCCCTTCACAGTTTTCGGCCGAACGGAGCGTAGATGGTGAACAGGTAGAAACTGCGAGGCAGAACACGGTTTGAGAATTTGGGACACTTCAGCAATTTACAATTAGCGGTAAGGGTACTTCAATGACAAGTGTCAAAATGACCTCACGCATACATACAAGTGTCGAGTTACAAATGAGACTTAGTCAGGGTCGTCAAGTCGATTGTCAAGCGACGCGTGTGGAGTCGTGTCATGAGTACTCGGATCGAGAAGCTCCTCGCGAGACTTTGAAGATCGACGGCGAAGATGCGAGATGCATCTTTATACTTGTGAATATATCTCAATGCGTCGAGAAGTCGACCAAAAGGTCGTGACGCTTCTTTGGATGATTCTAGGAAGTGGTCGAAGTTGTCAAGAAGTGCAAGAAGGATCATCGGAGGGCCAGGGCAGTTGGTCCAATTTCTCTTAACCACAGGAGTGAAAATCAAGCTCTCAACATGCGGTGGGCTATTTGTGTAACGACAGAAATGCCCACTCGGAAAGATTAGGGACTCGTGTACATCTGGTACGTAACACTTCCCCCCTTTTTAGCCGCGACATTCCAACGGACGTACACATCTGGTGTTATGGGAGCCGTCGGTCGAGGCGATGATTACATCATCATGTTGATTTCACATGCATGTTTTGATGCTCTCATTGTATTCTACGTGAAAACCCGTGCAAAATCGACCCAAGAACCGGGTCATTCGGTGCACGCACGAGAAACATACAACCGTGCAAAGGTGGGGGGCGCACATTAAAAAAAGAAGAGATGTACCGGTTCGAACACGAGCACGGTGGAGCGACTTTCTCGCCCACTGCAGCCAAAGCGCCCCTGGATGGACGCTTAGCCAATGAGACAAGGTTCATTGGGGTCCATGGGCGCTTCGGGATGGCGGCTGGAGTTGCATTCGCAAGGAAGGGCGCTTTGGGCGGTCGTGACCTCCGCTGGCAGTGCTGTCAGCGACAGTCACGCGTGGAGCACTCAAACGGACATAACTTAGCTGTTTCTTCACGCATTGGGGCGTTCTTCGGTGTGTTGGAAAGCTCGCAACGCGTACTACTAAATACGTGTGTTGTTTTCATGATTGCACCTCAGCCGAGGGCTTTGGAGCGCCGAGGGGCTCTCGGCTGACTCGTAGGGGCTAGTACATAAGGAACCCTAGGGGTTGTTTTAGGCATGCCAGTCTTACCCAAAGACTATGTACATTTCTTTGTATTGATCTAAAAAGTCTAAAGGATTCATTCCTTGCCCAACTCTCCTTGTGCTCCAAGTATTGCCTCGCACACGTCCATTCGATCCTATAAGTCTTCCGCAACACACCTTGGTACAAACGCCGCCGGGAGAGTCGCACAGCGGGAACCTCGGTTACTAGCAGCAGTCTTGCTGCTAGGAGAGGGTCGTGCTGCATCTCAGGGGTTGGCCGAACACACCAGCGGGTCGAGGGTGGGAGGTTTATCCCAAGGGCTTGGCGTGTGACTGTCACGCCGGACGCCCCTCCATTCACATTTGGTATCAGAGCGCGTGGACGTTCGCTCGGTTTTGCGCGGACCCAAGGAAGGCAGCAGATTTGCGCGGACCCAAGGAAGGCAGCAGATTTGCGCGGACCCAAGGAAGGCAGCAGATTTGCCACAACTCCGTTTGGCCTGAATTTTTTCGTCACAACCAGAACCATGGCAGCAGCGTACGACCAGGCCTATCTCATGGAGGAGATCCTGCATGCTCTTTACGAGTTGCGTCAAGAGAACCAGTAGTTGCGTGCGGATGTTGAGGCAAGGTACGTCGGCCAAGGGAGCAGTGCATTGGGGGGTTTCGTATTAGCATCCGCACTTGCCTTTTGGCGGCCCAAGCCGAAGGAGGCGGAGTTCTACACCGGCAAGGATAGTGCGCATGAGTGGCTCTTTACAGAGTATGCACCTACGTACTTCACGGCGTTGAACGTTCTCGTGGGAGAAGATGCCACGAGACTAGAGTATGCACCTACGCTGCTCCGGGGAATGGCGCTCTAGTGGTGGTCAGCATTGTGTCGACGGAACGCCGCTGAGTTGCCGGATGGCCTGGGGGCCGGACCACGGCTTCAGCCATTGCTGAGTCTACCATTGGGGCGGGAATTACAGCTCGGTGCGCGGGCGTTGACGGAGAAGCCAGAGACATGGGAGCAGTTTGAGACGATGCTCCAGGCGCGTTTCGACCTCCCCAACCGCAGCTGAGTCGCACGTGACAAGATCAAGCACGTCAAGCAAGGCGAATCGGTTCAGGACTACACTACACGCTTCATGGCTTTGGTGGCGCAGATCGATGACCTCTCGGACGCAAAGGCGTACGACCACTACCATGACGGCCTGAAGCCGCACGTCGAAGGAGAACTCACAATGCTCGGGATGCGGACCTTTGCGGAGTTGGTCTCGGTGGCGGAGGGCATTGATGTAGTAAGCTATAATGCGCGCTGGACCAGCTATACAACACAACCACGGGTGGAGCAGTCGGGTCAGGCTATGCCCATGGAGGTGGATGCAATCGAAGCCGGGTAGCGGGGCGCGGGCGGGCAGCAGGGACCGAGAGGCAAGTACTGGGCTTGTGGCGAGGAGGGACATCACAAGCATGACTGCCCCAAGTGCAAGGCACAGCAGGGAAACGGGCAGCAGCAGTGAGGAGGGGATGCCCTACTACTGCGATTCTTTCATCCGCAAAGGATAGCACCAGCCCTGAAAGGCTTTTGCCGATTAAGGAGCTGCCTCAAGAGCTATTGCGGAATGAAATCATGACCCGACAGTTTCTAGGGATCATCGTGCAGCTGGTTCTTGAGATTCCGGAGGGGAGTTTCAAGGGTCGGAGGAAGCGACGAGGTCTGCTAGACGGCGACGCAAGCAAAAGCTTCTTCAACGACAAGTTGGCGACGAGGTTGGAACTCGCACGAAAGCCAGAGACATCGGCCAAGGCGCGGCAGGTGTCCGGAGTGGTGGAGTGCGGCAGGTCTCTCGTCAAGCACAAGGTCCACATGGGTGAGTTGGTGTGTGACATGGAGTTCCACACTTGCCTTATGGATGATTACGATTGCTTGATCGGCCGGGATTGGTTGCACGCCTGGAATCCGGGAGTGGATTGGAGGTACAACCGGGTGGTCGTGAAGGTGGACGAGACAAATCTCACTTTGCCATTGTGGCGGGGTGAGGGGAAGGAGTCGGAAGTGGCGGAAGCGGGAAAGCAGCTACGCGTCATCAACTTGCAGCAGTTGAAGCGGTGCGAGCGTAGGGGTGGCCAAGTTTACTTGGCATGGATGCGTCCACAACAAGCGAGCAGCAGATTGCAACGGTTGAAGCAACGGAGGGGCAGCCGGTAGAAGACATGGGAGCTCTAGAGTTGCCTCCCGGTATTGGGGGGTACTCAAGGAGTTCAGGGATGTTTTTTCGGAGGAGTTGCCAAAGGGGCTGCCACCGCGGCGCGACATCGACCACAAGATCGAGGTGGTGCCAGATTCGTCCCCAACAGTGCGGTCTTACAACCGCATGAGCGATGCGGAGCTTGCGGAGCTAAAAAAACAGTTGGGAGAGTTGGTGGACCAAGGCTTCATTCGGCTGTTGGTGTCTCCGTACGTGACGCCGGTGCCGTTTCTCAAGAAGAAATCAGGAGAGCTGCGGATGTGCGTGGATCACCGGGCGCTCAACAACATCACGGTGAAGAATCGCTACCCGTTGCCATAGGTCGAGGAGTTGTTCGACCAGCTTCGAGGCGCGCGTGTCTCAACAAACTGGACCTAAGGTTGGGGTACCATCAAATCTGCATCGTGAAGGAGGATGTGGAAAAAAACGTGTTCCGGATGCGCTATGGACACTTCGAGTATCTCGTGATGCCTTTTGGGCTAACGAATTCTCTAGCTACGTTCATGGCGCTGATGAACCGGGTATTCCACCCCTACTTGGACCAGTTTGTGGTCGTATTCCTCGACGACATCCTTGTGTACTCGCAGACACTAGAGGAGCACCAGGAACACCTGCGGATGGTGATGGGAGTGCTAAGAAAGGAACGGTTGTTCGTGAAGCTCAGCAAGTGCGAATTCTTCAAGCAAGAGGTGGAGTTCCTCGGACACATCGTCAGCGGGAACGGGATCCGCATGTACCCAAAGAAGGTGGAAGCAATGAAGGAGTGGTCAGGGCCGGTGTGCGTACGAGACATCCAGGTTTTTTTGGGTTTTACGAACTACTACCGAAGGTTTATCCGGGGGCACGCAGCCATGGAAACACCCTTGACAGACTTGCTAAAGAAGGGGCGCCAATGGGAGTGGGGTACAATGGAGGGGCAAGCCTTTGGTGCAATGAAATCTGCCATGTGTCAAGCCCCGGTGTTGGTGCATCCGGATATGAGCAAGGAGTACGTGTTGGAGTGCGTGACAGACGCAAGCGACTATGCGATTCGCGGGGTGCTGATGCAGGACCAAGGGAAGGGGTTGTAGCCCATTTCGTACTACTCCAAGAAGCTGAAAGGGGCTGAGCTCAACTACCCGATCCACGAGAAGGAGGTGCTCGCGGTGGACCAAGCCTTCAAGCAGTGGAGGTGCTATCTTTAGGCGTGGTGGTGTGTGGTACATACGGACCACTACGCACTCAAGTACCTCAAGTCGCAGCCAAACCTGATTCGTCGTCAAGCACGATGGATGGAGCTACTGGAGGGCGGCTTCAGCTATGAGATCCAGTACAAACCAGGGAGGATCAACCCAGTGGACCCGCTTTGGCGTCGTCCACTCTTGGGCGTGCATGCGATCAAGGTGCTGGCGGGATCTCCAATCATCCGCAGCCTGTTTATGCATGGGTATGCGAAGGACGAGGACTTTACAGGGAGTACGGTGAAGGGGTGCAAGTGGGATGGCTAGTATTAGCAGCGTGAGAAGGGGAACCACATTGTGGTATGTAGAGTGCGTCGTTGCGGCAAGCGCTGTTGGAGGAGGCGCACAACATGCACTACAGTGGTCATTTCAGTCACGACAAGACTTTCAAGTTGCTTGCGCGCCTTTATTGGTGGAAAACTATGGGAGCAGATTGCAAGGATTACATGAGCAGCTGTGACACGTGCCAAAGGATCAAGTCACGGAGGGCAAGCGCGCCAGGAGAGCTGCAGTCGCTACCGGTGCCGGAGCGCCCGTGGACGGACATCTCACTAGACTTTGTGGGGGGTCTTTCACGGGGTGCAACGGGCAACACCATGGTGCTGGTGGTGGTGGACCGGTTCAACAAGATGGCACACTTTATTCCATGTACGGAGAAGGTCACGGCAGCAGAGACAGCTCTACTCCTCTTGCAACTCCTCATCAAACTTCACGGGGTGCCGAAGTGCATGGTCTCAGACCGCGACCCGCGCTTCACCTCCTGGTTTTGGTAGGAACTCTTCAAGAAGCTAGGCACCCGTGTGGCTGTTTCATCGGCCTATCATCCCCAAACGGATGGCCAAACTGAGCGCACCAATCAGACCATGGAACAACTGCTGCGGGGGATCTTGGAGCCGGATGGGGAGGGATGAGAATGCAAGCTCCCAGTGGCTGAGTTTGCCTACAACTCAGCAGTGCATGCCTCTACGGGGCAGTCTCCCTTTGAGGTTGTGTATGGGGTACAACCTACATGCCCCTAAGACATGGCAACGGGATCGGACCTACCCGAAGTGTAGCAGTTTACAAGTGACTTCACTGAGGTGTGGCGCGGCGTACGCGAGGCGCTACACAAGGCGCAACAGTAGATGAAGCGACAAGCGGACAAGCACCAGACAGCCGAGGAGTTCTTCGTGGGATAAAAGGTGCTGTTGAACTCACGGAACCTGCAACAGGTTGAGATGGGCAGCGAAAAGCTCAAGCCTAGGTGGGTGGGCCCTTTTCAGTCAAGGAGAAGCGGTCCGCGGTGAGCTATGAGTTGGAGCTGCCGGACCACTATGGGATCCATCCCATGTTCCACGCTTCTCTTTTGAAGGCTTACAAGGAGCCGGATGTGCAGTTCGCGACGCGGGGACAGGCTCCTCCTCCACCGGTCTTGGTGGAGGGTGAAGATGAGTATGTGGAGGTCAAGATTCTCGAGCACCGTCGGCGCGGTAACGGGTGGCAGTACCTGGTGCAATGGCTCGGCTATGGTCCTGAGCACAACTGCTTGATCCCCGAAGCTGATTTCCACAGAGGTGGTGCTGTCAACACGGTCCTCTTAGCGTACCAGGAGCGCACCAGGATTGTGCACCCTCAGAGGGGAGGTGATGTTATGGGAGCCGCCGGTCGAGGCGGTGATTACATCATCATGCTGATGTAAGGTGCATGTTTTGATGCTCTCACTATACGTGAAAAACTGTACAAAATCAACCCAAGAACCGGGTCATTTGGTGTAGGGACGAGAAAGATACGACCGTGCAAAGATGAGGGGCACACATCCAAAAAAAGGAGACGTACCAGTTCGACCCCGAGCACGGCGGAGCGACCTTCTCACCCACTGCAGCCGAAGCGCCTCTGGAGGGACGCTTAGCCAATGAGACAAGGTTCATTGGGGTCCATGGGCACTTCGAGATGGTGGTTGGAACTGCATTCACAAGCAAGGGCGCTTCGGGCAGCCGTGACCTCCGCAATCGGTGCTGTCAGTGGCAGTCACGCGTGGAGCACTGAAATGGCCATAACTTAGTCGTTTCTTTACGGATTGAGGTATTCTTTGGTGCGTTGGAAAGCTCGCAACACGTAATACATGATATATGTATTATTTTTGTGATTGCACATCAGCAGAGGGCTTTGGAGCACCGAGGATCTCTCAGCTGATTCATAGGGGCTTGTACATAAGGAAGCTTAGGGGTTGTTTTAGGCATGCCAATCTTACGGAGAGACTCTGTACATTGCCTTGCACTAATGTAACAAGTGTAAAATATTCATTCCTTTCCCAACTTTCCTTGTGTTCCAAGTATTACCTCGCACACGTCTATTCAATCCTACAAGTCTTCCGTGGCGCACCTTGTGCAAACGCCGTCGGAAGAGTCGCACGGCGGGAACCTCGGTCACAAGTAGCGGTCTTGCTGCTAGGAGAGGGTCGTGCTACATCTCAGGAGTTGGCCAAACACATCAGGGAGTCGAGGGTGGGAGGTTTATCCCAAGGGCTCGGTGTGTGACCGACACGCCAGGTGCCCCTCGGTTCACATATGGCCTGGTGACGACGATACTACCCCTTGATCAGATGATTGACGTTGCGGAGGTTGTCATGGGGTTCCCAGCTGTTATGCACGGTATCGTAGTTGTGCCACTCAAAAAGATATCATTTTATCTTGCCACATCGTCGATGGCTGAGGATGTCCTTGATGACATAATCTGAGTCCTCGTCCACTTGTATGGGAGGAGGGAGGGTACATCCCTGCTATGGAAGTTCTCGCCAACGTACCATTAGTACTTGAATCTACTGATGTGGTACACCGGGTGAACTTGCCTAGTGTCAAGGATTTTGAGTCGTGCAACCACAGGGATTTACATGTGCTCGATCTCAAATAGGCCCAACCATCAGGGTTTGAGCTTCGAACAGTCGACTTCACGGAGTTTGATGTTTGTCGAGCTCAGGAGAACCTTGTCGCAAGCGGTGAGTACATCATCGCTGAGATGTTGATCAACTACTTGCTTCATCGCCACTCGTGTCTTCACGAGCGTCCGCCGGTTCGACCCCGAGAACGGTGGAGCGACTTTTTCGTCAACTCTATTCGAAGCGCCCCTGGATGGATGCTGAGCCAATGATGCAAGGTTCATTGCGTTCCATGGGCGCTTTGGGATGGTGGCTGGAGCTGCATTCGCAAGCAAGGGTGCTTCGGGTGGCCGTGACCTCCGCTTGCGGTGCTACCAGCGGCCATCACGCGTGGAGTACTCAATCGACCATAGCTTAGCCGTTTCTTCACGGATTGAGGCATTGGAAAGATTGTAATGCACATACCAAGATACACGTGTTGTTTTTGTGATTGCACCTCAGCAGAGAGATTTGGAGCACCGAGGGGATTCCTGCTGGCTCATAGGACTGGTACATAAGGAAGCCTAGGGATTGTTCTAGGCATGCCAATCATACCCAAATACTTTGTACATTGCCTTGTACTGGTCTCTTAAGACAAAAGGATTCATTCATTACCCAAATATCCTTGTATTCCAAGTATTGCCTTGCACACGGCCATTCAATCCTACAAGACTTCTGCTCTGTACCTTGGTGCAAACGCCGTTGGGAGATTCGTACGGAGGGAACCTCGGTCACTAGCAGCGGTCTTGCTGCTAGGAGAGGGTCGTGCGGCATCTCAAGGATTGGCCCACACACCAAGGGGTCGAGGATTTGGAGGTTTATCTCAAAGGCTCGGTGTGTGTGACCGTCACACCGGGCGTCCCTTGGTTCACATTTGGTTTCATAGCCCGTGGACGTTCGCTTGTCTTCACACGGACCCAAGGGAGGCACCAGATCTGCCACAACTTCGTTTGGCCAAAAGTCTTTTGTCACAACCGGAAGCATGGCAGGCTCGGCATACGACCAAGCCTATCTCATGGAGGAGATCTGGCGTGCGCTTGACGATTTGCGTCAAGAGAACCAGTAGCTGCGTGCAGAGGTTAAGGCAAGGTACGTTGGCCAAGGGAGCAGTGCGTTGGGGGGTGTTGTATTGGCACCCGCACCTCCCTTCCAGCGGCCCAAGCTGAAGGAGTTGGAGTTCTACACCGGCAAGGGCAGTACGAGGGAGTGGCTCTTCACGGTGAACTCGTATTTCACGGCGTTGGACATTCCTATGGGAGAAGATGCCACAAGAATGGAGTATGCACCTACGCTACTCCAAGGAATGGCGCTACAGTGGTGGTCGGCATGGTGCCCGCGGAACGCCGCTGGGTTCCCGGATGGGCTAGGGGCCGGGCAACGGCTTCAGCCACTACTGAGTCTACCGCTGGAGCGTGAAGTACAGCTCAGTGCGCGGGCGTTGACGGAGAAGCCAGAGACGTGGGAGCAGTTTGAGACGATGCTCCAGGCACGTTCTGACATCCTCAACGGCAGCCGGGTCGCACGGGACAAGATCAAGCACGTCAAGCAAGATGGATCGGTCCTTGACTACACCACACGCTTCATGTCCTTGGCGGTGCAGATTGACGATCTCTCAGACACGGAGGCATACGACCGCTACCATGACGACCTGAAGCCGCACATCCAATTTGAACTCGCGGTGCTCAGGTTGTGGACCTTTGCGGAGTTGGTCTCGGTGGCGGAGCGCATCGACGTGGTAAGATACAATGCGCACCGGACCAGCTATGTAACACAACCTTGGGTGGAGCAGCCGGGTCCGCCTGTGCCCATGGAGGTGGATGCAATCCAAGCCAGGCAGCGAGGCGCGTGCGGACACCAAGGAGGCAAGTGTTGGGCTTGTGGTGAGGAGGGTCATCCCAAGCGGGATTACCACAACCGCAAGGCAGAGCAGGGAAACGGGTAGCAGCAGTGAGGAGGGGACAACCTACTACTGTAAGTCTTTCGTCCAAAAGGGACAGCACCAGCCCTGCAAGGCTTTTGCCAATTGAAGAGCTGCCTCAAGTGCTATTGCAGAATGAAGGTGTGACGCGGCAGTTTCTAGGGTTCATCCTTGAGCTGGTTCTTGAGATTCCGGAGGGGAGTTTCTAGGGTCGGAGGAAGCTATGTGGGCTGCTGGACAACGGTGCGAGCCATAGCTTCTTCAACGACAGGTTGGCGACAAGGTTGGAGCTCACACGAAAGCCAGGGACATCAGCCAAGGTGCGGTAGATGTCTAGAGTGGTGGAATGTGGCAGGCCTCTCGTCAAGCACAAGGTCCATATGGATGAGTTGGTGTGCGACATGGAGTTCTACACTTGCCCTATGGATGATTACAATTGCTTGATCGGCCGGGATTGGTTGCATGCCTGGAATCCGGAGGTCGATTGGAGGTGCAACCGTGTGGTCATGAAGGCAGACGGAAAATTTCTCACTTTGCCATAGTGGCGGAGTGAGGGGAAGGATTTGGACGTAGCGGAAGTGGGGAAGGAGCTGCGCGTCATCGACTTGCAACAGTTGAAGCCTTATGAGCGCAAGGATGGCCAGGTTTACTTGGCATGGATGTGTCCACAACAAGGAGCCAAGGAGCAGATCCAGTGGTTGAAGCAAAGGAGGGGCAGCTAGTTGAAGGCGGGAGAGCTCTAGAGTTGCCTCCCGGTTGGGGAGGTGCTCAAGGAGTTTGGAGACGTTTTTCCGAAGAAGTCGCCAAAGGGGCTACTACCGCGGCGCGAGATTGACCACAAGATCGAGGTGGTGCCAGGGTCGTCACCAACGGTGCGGACTTACAACTGCATGAGTGATGTGGAGCTTGTAGAGCTCAAGAAGAAGTTGGGGGAGTTGGTGGACCAGAGCTTCATTCGACCGTTGGTTTCTGCATACACGGCGCCGGTGCTGTTCAGCCTGAAGAAGTCAGGAAAGTTGCGAATGTGCTTGGACTACCGGACGCTCAACAACATCACGGTGAAGAACCGCTACCCACTGCCACGGACCGAGGAGTTGTTCGACCAGCTACGAGGTGCACGCGTCTTTAGCAAACTGGACTTGAGGTCCGGGTACCACCAAATCCACATTGCGAAGGAGGATGTGGAAACAACCGTGTTTTGGATGCGCTATGGACATTTTGATTATCTTGTGACGCCTTTTGGACTAACAAATGCTCCTGCTACATTCATGGCGCTAATGAACCGGGTGTTCCACGCCTACTTGGACAAGTTCTTGGTCGTCTTCCTCATCGACATCCTTGTCTCCTCGCGGACTATGGAGGAGCACCAAGAGCACCTACAGACGGTGATAGAAGTGTTGAGAAAGGAGTGGTTGTTTTTCAAACTCAGCAAGTGTGAATCTTCCAAGCAGGAGGTGGAGTTCCTCGGGAACATTGTTAGCAGGAGGGGGATCCGCATGGATCCAAAGAAGGTGGAAGTAGTGAAGGAGTGGCCAAAGCCGGCGTGCGTGCCAGACATCCATATTTTTCTGGGTTTTACGAACTACTACCGGAGGTTTATTTGGGGGCACGCGCCAATGGGAGCACCCTTGACAGACCTGCTCATCAATGGACGCCGATGGGAGTGGGATGGAAAGGAGGGGCAAGCCTTTGGTGCAATTAAGGCTGCCATGTGTCAAGCCCAGGTGTTGGTACATCCGCACACGAGCAAGGAGTACGTGTTGGCGATGGACACAAGACTATGTGATCGGCGGGGTGCTGATGCAGGACCAAGGGAAGAGGTTGCAGCCCATTGTGTACTACTTGTAGAAGCTGAAAGAGGCTGAGCTCAACTACCCGATCCATGAGAAGGAGATGCTCACGGTATTCTAGGCCTTCAAGTAGTGGAGGTACTACCTTAAGGCGCGGCGGTGTGTTGTGCACACGGACCACTACACGCTCAAGTACTTCAAGTCACAGCCGAACCTGAGCCGTCGTCAAGCACAGTGGATGGAGCTGCTGGAGGGCGGCTTTGACTACAAGATCCAGTACAAACCAGGGAGGATCAACTTAGTGGACCCGCTTTCGTGTCGCCCGGACTTGGGCGTGCATGCGATCACGGTGCTGGCGGAATCTCCAATCATCCGCAGCCTGTTTGTCCATGGGTATGCCGAGGACCAGGAATTTTCTGGGAGTATGGTGAAAGGGTGCAAGTGGAATGGCCTATATTGGCGGCGTGACAAGGGGAACCAGATTGTGGTACCGCGGAGTGCGTCATTGCGATATGCGTTGTTGGAGGAGGTGTACAAATCGCACTACAGTGGTCATTTTGGCCATGAAAAGACCTTCAAGATGCTTGCACGCCAATATTGGTGGGCAGAGATGAAAGCAGATAGCAAGGAGCACGTGAGCAACTGTGACACGTGCCAAAGGATCAAGACACGGAGGGCACAGGCGCCAGGAGAGCTACATCCACTACCGGTGCAAGAGCGCCCGTGGACGAACATCTCACTAGACTTTGTGGGGGGTCTTCCACGGGGCGCAACGGGCAACACAATGGTGCTGGTGGTGGTGGATCAGTTAAGCAAGATGGTGAACTTTATTCCATGTGCAGAGAAGGTCATGGCAGCGGAGACGGCTCGAATTCTCTTACAACACGTCATCAAACTTCACGGGGTGCCGAAGTGCATGGTCTCGGACCGCGACCCGGGCTTCACCTCCCTATTTTGGGAGGAACTATTCAAGAAGCTGGGCACCCATGTGGCTCTTTCATCAGCCTACCATCCCCAAATGGATGGCCAAACTGAGCGCACCAATCAGACCATGGAGTAGCTGCTGCTGTGGGGGACCTTGGAACGAGATGGCAAGGGATGGGAATGCAATCTCCCGGTGGCTGAGTTTGCCTACAACTCAGCAGTGCATGCCTCTACGGGATGGTCTCCCTTTGAGGTAGTGTAAGGGGTGTAGCCTGCATATCTCTCAGCCATGGCAACGGGATCAGACCTACCCACTGTGCAGTAGATGACAAGTGACTTCACGGAGGTGTGGCACGGCGTACGAGATGCGCTTCACAAGGCGCGGCAGTAGATGAAGTGGCAAGAGGACAAGCACCGGACAGCCGAAGAGTTCTTGGTGAGACAAAAGGTGCTACTGAGCTTGCAAAACCTACAGCTGGCGGGGGTGGGCAACGGCAAGCTCAAGCCTCAGAAGGTGTGCCCTTTTCCAGTCAAGGAGAAGCGGTCTGCGGTGAGCTACGATTTAGAGCTGCCGGACCACTACAGGATACATCCCATGTTCCACGCTTCTCTTCTTAAGGCCTACAGGGAGCCGGATGCATTGTTTGTGGGACGGGGACCGGCTCCTCCTCACCGGTCTTGGTGGAGGGTGAAGAGGAGTACGTGGTGGAGAAGATTCTCGGGCACCGTCGGTGTGATAACGGGTGGCAGTACCTGGTGCAATGGCTCGGTTATGGGCCTGAGCACAACTGCTGGATCCCTGAAGCCTATTTCCACAGGGGCAGTACTGTCAAAACGATTCTCTGAGCGTATCAGGAGCACAGCGGGACAGTGCGTCCTCGGAGGGAGGGTGATGTTATGGGAAGCCGCCGGTCGAGGTGGTGATTACGTCATCATGATGATTTCAGATGCATGTTTTGATGCCGCCATTGTATTTTATGGGAGAAACTATGCAAAATTGACCCAAGAACTGGGTCATTCGGTGCAGGGACAAGAAAGATACCGCCGTGTTAATGTGGGAGGTGCACCTGCAAAAAGTAGGAGACGTACCGGTTCGGCCCCGAGCACGGCGGAGCGACTTTCTCGTCCACTGCAGCCGAAGCGTCCCTACATGGAGGCTTAGCCAATGAGGCAAGTTTTGTTGGGATCCATGGGCACTTTGGGATGGCGGCTAGAGCTGCATCTGCTAGCAAGGGTGCTTAAGGTGGCGGTGACCTCCGCTGGCGGTGCTACCAGCGGCCGTCATGCGTGGAGTACTCAAACGGCCATAACTTAGCCGTTTCTCCATGGATTGCGGCTTTCTTTGGTGATTTGGAAATATCGCAACGCGCACAATATGATGCATGTGTTATTTTCATGATTATACCTCAGCAAAGAGATTTGGAGCGCCGAGGGGATTCCGGCTGGCTCATAGGAATAGTACAGAAGGAAGCCTAGGGATTTTCTAGGCATGTCAATCATACCCAAAGACTTTGTACATTGCCTTGTACTGATCTATCAAGTCTAAAGGATTAATTCCTTGTCCAACTGTCCTTGTGTTCCCATTATTGCCTCGCACACATCCATTGGACCCTACAAGTCTTCCGCAGTGCACCTTGGTGCAAACGCCGCCGAGAGAGTCGCACGGCGGGAACCTCGGTCACTAGCAACGGTCTTGCTGCTAGGAGAGGGTCGTGCGGCATCTCAAGGGTTGGCCCACACACCAAGAGGTCGAGGGTTGGGAGGTTTATCCCAACATCTTGGCGTGTAACTGCCACGCTGCGTGTTCCTCGGTTCACATACGTGAATGCTGCTTTGGCTGTGAAGTCCGGCTGGTGTGGCGGGAAGTTTGCCATACACCACTTCAAACGATATTTTACCCATTGCGGTGGACGTTGCTGAACTATATGCAAGTTTGGCAGTTGGAAGTTCAACTGCCCTATCCCTTCTGTGTGGTTCGCACAGTATTCGAAGAATTTGTTTGAGTGTCCGATTGTCCGCTCAGTTTGGTCGTCGGTTTGAGAGTGGAACTCTATGGAAATCTTGATCAGACTACCATAATGAGTCATCATTTGATGCCCAAATTGGCTAGTGAATTTACCGTCTCTGTCGCTCTTGACGCTTCTCGGCACGCCGTGTAGCCATACGTGTTGTTTAGAAATAACCGTGTTGTTCCTTTGGCGGTGACGGTGGTCGTGGTAAAAATAAAGTGAGACATTTTAGAAAACCTATCGACAATCATGAGGATTGCATCATTTCCCTCTGGTGTGACTCGTAGTCTGGTTACGAAGTCCATGGAGATGTCGGTCCATGGTTTCGTCCGAATGGAAAGCGGTTGGAGAAGTCCGGGTGGCTGTGTACGATGAGATTTTTGTCGCTGACATGTGTGACAGCATTTACTGAAGTTGGCCACGTCGGTTAGCATCTTGTTTCACCAGTAGTACTTCACCAGATTTTTCAATGTCTTGTCTTCTCCAAAATGTCCACTTGGATTAGTGTCGTGGTACTCATCGAGCAGCATGCGGTGCAGTTCATCGTTCTGGGGAACAACCACTGGCAAGTGAATTGTCACTGCCAATAGGGTGCGTCGTACCAGAACTTGGCTTTGTCGCATCCATTGTACTGGTCGCAGCCACGTGTGAACAGTTGCTTGAGGTATGGATCTCGCTGCATTTGAAGTGTCGCTGCCTCAGCCATCAATTGTGGTCCGCTCGGAGTGCATCTACAAGGTTGTTTTTGCCTGGCCGATACTCAATATTGTAGTTGAACCCTGATTCGAGGAAGTCCTTCCATCCGGTTTGACGTTGACTCAGGTTCGGCTGCGTCTTCAAACATTTCAGCCTGTGATGGTTGGTGCCTACGATACATCAACGGCATTCAAGATAGCACATCCATATCTTAAATGCATGTACAACCGATAGCATGTCCATCTTGTGTATGGCATAGTTGAGTTCCATTCCACGCAACTTTTGCAACATATACGCGACTGGTTGCTCACCGTTACAGTGACCCTGCAGGAGAACCGCGCCAATGGCTCGGTAGAAGGCATCCGTAGCCATGAAGTTATCCGTCGTTGAATCGGCTAATCGTAGGGCCGGCACTGAGGTCAGGGCGTTTTGTAAAGTGGTGAACGCTTCTTTTTTTTTTGTCTCCCCACCGCCACTCCTTTTCTTTTTGAGTGAGATCGGAGAGAGTCGCTGACACTCGTGCATAATGTCATACAAAACGCCAGTAGGAATTGAAGAAGCCGAGGAAAACTTGGATATCTCAGAAGTTAGTCTGTGTCGGACAAGCAGCGACTACTGTCCCTTTTTTCAGATCCATGGTGATCCGTCCGCCGTTGATGACATGTCCGAAAAACTTGATCGAACTATGACCAAATTCGTATTTCGAGAACTTTTTGGAGTGTTTTATCTCTTTGTAAAACTTTGAGAACTTTTTGGAGATGTCCGTCGTGTTCTTCCAAGGTCCGGCTGTACACCAGAACATTGTCAAGGTATACCAGGACAGAATCGTTGAGATACGGGCGGTAAATTTTATTCATCACTACCATGAACGTCGCTGGGGCATTCGTGAGTCCAAACAACATGACCGTGGACTTGAAATACCCATAGCAGGTTCGGAACACCGTTTTCTTGATGTCGACGTCTGCCACATGAATGTGGTCATAACAACTGAATACGTCGATTTTGGTGAAAATTCGAGCTCCTCTGAGCTGGTCAAAACGTTCGTCGGCATGGGGAAGAGGGTTATGGTTCTTGATAATAGGGTCGTTCAATGCCCCGTAGTCCATGGACATCCGGTATTTTTCCGGTTTTCCTTTTCACGAAAAATACCGGTGCGGCATATGGTGACGTAGACAGGCGGATGAATCCCTGATAGAGTATCTTGTTGAGTTGTTTTTTAACTTGGTCAACTCGTGGCTGCTCATTAGATAGGCCCCTCGAACTATGGGTTGGCTGCCTGGTTTCAGTTCAATGAGATGGACGATGTCGCATTGAGGTGGTAAGGTTTTTGAGAGTTTGTCAAGAAGACTTCTGCAAACTCTCGGATGAGAGGTCCGAACTCCTCCAGAACCATCGCAAACTTTGTTGATGCCAATGAGGCTGATGAGGCTAATGAGGCTAGTAAGTCAGCTGCTGCCACTTCTGCTTCCTCCATTGGCTCAAGATGTACAAGCCACACATGAGCCCCTCGTCGCATATAGTGCTTGGCCACACTGAGCGGTATCAGTTACATAGGTTGTCTCTTTTCTATAGCTACGTCTTCCTTTGTTGCTTCTTCCTCTGTTACTTCCACTATCGTCTTCTGTCCCACGCATGGAACTTATTGATTGGCACTGTCGATTTCCACGTAGAGGTTGCCATTGTTCTAGTCAATTTGTGGATTTTGCTGGTAGAGGATTCGCGCGTCCGAGAATGATATTCTGAAAGCTCAATGGATATGACCTCTACTGGTACTGGTTCTCAGAGTCTCCAAATCAGTAATCTCCTATTGATGGTTTTTCATTCAAAACACCCTTGGTTTGTTCTGCAAACCCAACTTTTGAACCATGTCCTTGCTTACAAAACTGTGAGAGGCCCCTCCATCCAATAGTACCGGTATTTTTCTGTGACTCTTGCAACCTCGAAGTTTCACTTTTATCAGTATCACTGGTTGGTCATCCTCGTACCCCTCGTCAAACATTGAGATCTTAGAAACCCTCTATGGCATTGTGAGCTATTCAGTTACGCGATCGTTTGGCGCAGATCGCTCCTCTTGGACAAGAGTAGTGCCTTTCACTCCTGCCCCTTGTTGTTTCCCGACTTGCTTTTCTAGGAAATCCTCCCCTTTTTGGCCTCCTGCTGGTTTCGGGAGTTTTGAACAATATGTCCGACTTTTCCGCAGCTATAGCAGGTGCGTGTATCTCTTTGGTTGACGGTGTCCACTTCCATCGGAGTCGAGTAGTCCCCTGACTGAATTTTTTTGTTTCCACGATAATTGTGGTTGGGAGGTCGCCAGCTCTAGGACTCCTAGATCCGAGTGTTGTAGTCAGCGCTGTCAGTTCTCTCTGTGGTTGTGATCATACGCGGTACATCATTCTGAATGCCAAAAAAGGCAATCACTCACCGGATGGCTTGTTTGAGGCCGTTGTTGTAGTGAAAACAGAGTTCATCGGGGCCAATGTATGCACAAGTGATGATCTCACAAAATCTCCGTGTATACTCTGTAACGCTAGACTCCTAACGGAGACGTTGGAGCTTGTACCAAGTGTCAGAATTCATGTTCTTCCATCCAAAACGCGCGAACACTGCGTGCGTGTGAGCGCAAAAGAACTCGCTCCAGTCGGTTGGTGGCATTAGCACGTCTTGCCATTGCGGGTTGATTTGCTCCAAGGATAGAATGCCTATGGTTGGCGATATGAGATGGGCGCCGTTGGCTGTTGATGAGGTCCGCCAGTCTTGTGCTGCTATTGGATGACCTTTAGGTCATACCACTAACTTAACTCCGTGCCACACAAAAGCGCGGCCGCAAGGTCAATCTTCTTCCGATCGTCGTTGACCCCAGCAGTGGTGAAGTACACCTCCAAGCTCATCAGCCACATCCAAACCGGCATTCTTTTAGGTTTTGCATGATCAAACAGTTTGAGAGGGCCCCGGTGAATCTTGGGTTTATTCACAATTTTGGTATTCATCTCAACGAGCACCACCTCTCGTGCCATTGCATTGCAAAGAGCCTCCATCGCAACGTTGAGTTGTTGGAGCAGATAGTTATTGATTCCCTTGAGCACGGAGATATAGTTTTCCATTTCCTCGTTGATCAATGCCTGTCGTTTGGTACCACCTGTCGTTCTTGCTGTAGACATCAAGGCTGTCAGTAGGGACGGCTGGTTTACCGCCGTCAGATCCGTGACCGGATTGGTCGTCAGAGTCGTCATGGTTGATCCATCTGACGCATAGCCTGCCAGGCCATTTTTCACTGCCGCTTCAAGGTTCGCATGCATAGGCACGTTCTACTCCTCTATCGCCGAAGTCGTCACCGAAGACCCGGTGCTGGTCGTCGATGTGCTCGTTTGTTTCACATTGAAGTCGCGAAGTCTACGAAGTCTTGACGTGCTAGATGCGTTGACGGCTTGTGCGAGATAGTCTTCCGGATGGGTAAAGTAGTCAGATGACTCTCCAACACCCTATGCTCTGTTACCAAGTGTTATGCTAAATGGAGCATAGATGGTGAATAGGTAGAAGTTGCGAGGCAGAATATAGTTTGAGAATCTGGGACACTTCAAAGCGGTAAGTGTACTTCGATAACAAGTGTCAAAATGACCGAATACATGTATACAAGTGTTTGAGTTAAAGTTACAAATGAGACGTAGTTGGGGTCATCAAGTCGATTGTCGAGCGACGCATGTAGAATCACGTCGTGAGTGGTTGGATCGAGGAATCAGGGGACTTTGAACATCGACGGCGTAGATGTGAGATGCATCTTTCTAAATCTCCATATATCTCGATACATCGAGAAGGAAACCGAAAGGTCGTGACACTTCTGTCGATGATTCTTGAAGGTGGTCGAACTTGTCATGAAGTGCGAGAAGGATCACCGGAGGGCAAGGAAATTTGGTCGAATTACCCTCGATCGTTAGACTGAAAATCGAGGTCTTGACACACAGTGGGCTATTTGTGTAATGACAGAAATACCCACTTGAAAAAATTAGAGACTCGTCTGGTACGTAACACGCAGCACACCAGTCCACCCACCCGTATACCGATCGAGGCCCTTGTGATTGAGGGCTATGACGGAACGGGTGAAAAGAGGGACACAGGAGGGGGAGGGGGGGTTTGGAGTGCTGTTGATTCCGGCCGATGCCCTTCACCCGGAATCGCTGGCGCTTTAACAATGGGGAGTTAGAAGCTCCCCATGTGTTTTTGTTTTCATTTTGCTTCGCTTTTTACCCATGTTTGACGTACAAACCATACAAAAATCTGCCCTCTAGTTACACCGAGGATTATGGGAATGTAAATTTGCGATAGTGGGCCCCAACTGTTTCCCTTTCAACGCATGGGGAGTCTCGGATCCTCCATACAAACTCCACGTAAACCACTTCAAAAAAATCACAAACTCCTCCATAAAGGATTTTGTGATTGTTATGCCAAGAAAGGTGATGTCAGCATGTCGACGCCGCATGCCATGCAACATTGACATGGTGTATTTTGACAAATGAGAGGGGTACATTGTTTGTTTTCTACGCCTTGAACCCGTGTCTCTACAGAAGGGGCGAATCAGGCGTATAGTTGTGAGGCACGGGCGAATTAGGCCCTTTTGGTCCAAGGTGGGGGCGAATGAGGCTTATTGTGCCGCGGTAGGGGCGAATGAGGCCTATTGTTCTGAGGTCCGGGAGAATGAAACTTATTCTCTGAAATGAGGGCTATATGGTTATTCCCCCTGTTAGTGTTCAAATTAAAAACTAGACCAAACAAAAAAAAAACGGATATCCCCGAACCCGGTCATGAAGAAAGTATTTGCAGAAAACAAAATAAGGGCATACTAATCCTTCTATCCATTCGGTGAGGGGGTCAGGAACGCCCTACCCAGCACTTGAAAAATAGAACTCCCCCACCCAACGATTAAGAAGAAAAAAAAAACAGACTGCCCACTCGCTTCAGCATACTCGATCAGTGGCATGTGCCGCTGATCGAGCAAACAAGGCAGGGAATCCCCCCCCCCCCCCCCGTGATACTTGGTCTCACGCAAGAATCGGGATCGAGCGATGACGTCTTTGTTTTTTTTTTTTCAAATGAAAACCCCCTAGTCTGATTCAGGGTTTTCTATGTTTTGTGCAGGCTCCGTCCACGCAAAACATAAAACCCTACATCAAACGAGGGTGTTTGCATGTTGAAAAAAAAACAGGCCATCGCTCGATTACGATCGATCAAAAACCCCCGTGTTCGAGACCAAGTGGAAACGCTTGTTCCCTTTTCCTCCGTAACATGCAAAAAACCCCTTTCTGTACATGCAAACCCTATTCAAACCCTATCCTGGACTAAATTCGGGGATTTATGGTTTTGTTTTGTGTGGGATTCCTTTCAACGCATGGGCAGTCTCGGATCCCACATGCAAACCACAAGCAAATCCCACATCGAACATTCACAAACTCCTCAAAAGAGGGTTTTGTGAATGCTCAAAACTATTGCTGACGTTAGCATGTCAACGCTGCATTGCATGCATCATCGACATGCATGATGATGTTCAGGGGTAAAATGTCCATATTCTCAACACAGCAAATATGGGAGTCTTATCCTTTCAAACATTGGGTAAGATGATTTTTTTCTTCCAATTACCAGGTAGGGCATACACACATTTAAAATTTGTTGGTAATCCCTGCACATACCCATAAAACAATGAAGACAAACTATTAATGACATTAAACATTATTTTATGTTGCATTTCTAACACAATTAATTATTTTTCTTGTGCAAATATATCATTTGTTTGTTACATCGAAAACTCTTGGAATTGGCTAATTTAGATAAGAAACAATAGTGTGTCATTCTAAGGGAAACAAAAGTCTCATTTCTGATAGAACCAATTTAATATCACAGAATGTGTGAGATGTTTCATCTGTAGCCCGAGGCATGCTTGCTAACAATGCAAGCAAGCATGCATCCTTGTTTTTGAGTTATGGAGTACCACTTATGAGTGCAGAAAATCATAGAATTGTTTTTCATAGTTTTCCCTCTTTGATGTTCCCCATATCACTCTTGGCTTTGGAATACCTTCTTAAATGCTTCATTTGTGGCAAGGGGAAGCTTTAAGAGAAGGGTCATCTGGGACACCTAGAAGGAGTGAACATTCATCGTGCAGCCAAGATGTTGAAATTGTGTGAACACATTGCTCTTCAGTTTCATCATTTTTCACTCATACGAGTTTGTCTCTACGAGAAAAAAAATGAGACAGATGGATGGATATATGTACATGCATAGATATACCTATCAATCCATACACATAAACAAGCATGGGTAAGTAAAACAAAACAGATACAATTGCAAATGAAAATATAGGTCCTTGTGACTTGTATGAATAGAGATTCTTATTGATAGATGTATGTTTACATATTTTTCTATGTACCATTTTTTAAACTTTTGCAAGAATTCTTACATAGTAGCAAACATTGGATTTAGTCATGACGCAACTTCCTCTCTTCCTTGTGGGTTAATTCATGGCTTCTAGACTAGAGTAATGACCTTGGCTGCATGGAATCTCCCAAGAAACATGATTTATTCTAGTGTCAAAAAAGGAAAATCTTCAATGAAAGACCATACTCTATGTTTCATGTTGTAGCCATTTTTAGTGTAACTTCACAACAATCTGCACTTTGTAACCCTGTGCATGCTTTGCGTGCAATATTTTTTTGTTCTTGTTCTTGTGTTACAAACGTGTACAAGAAGGGAGGGTCACCTAAACACCAAAGAACAATGGGGACTGAACCTGGTCCTCAGAGTCACAACATGCATAACCTAGGATGTCTACATTGAAAGCAACGGGGATGAACAAATTAGAATGAATCCGCCTAGCCTAAATCCTGTGTTGTAAAACTGGGATTTCCTGAGAGAATTCCCTTGTGGACTTGAATAATCTGCAAGCTTACATTCAGTGTAGGTCAAAAGTAAAGGGAAAAGTACTGGTAAGATCTTCAAGGTTGTTTTCAAAAGAGGCCCATCTCTCATGCCACATTTCATACAAGATATTTGCATTAACACTTTATTTCAAGCACAAAATTTTGTAAAAATTAATCCCACAATGGCTGAGTATCTTGTTCAAGAGGGCTAGTGACCATATCATGTGTCTGGATTTGATAATGGAAAATGAGGAGTGGAGAGTATAGAGTCGCTTTGTGAGGGGGTTGAGATGTGGGCTTGTGAAGATGCAGTCATTGATGGTTGCTTCGACGGGGCATCTAAGACATGATGAGAAAGATGGTGAAAATTTTGAAGTGTGTTGACTTCTACATTGCGGAAGAAGATGCGTAGCATGACATCTTGTACACTGAGATTGGTGGGTAGGAGTATCATTCTCTTTTGCCGGGCTTCCAATGTTGTGCCATCAGAGGGTGGTGTTTAAGCCTGTAGATTTTGTATGCTGGGATAGGGTTTTTTCTCTAAAGGTTTTTATTCTAGAGCTTGTGAAATGAGGTACTGTCCATTTTGATTATGTGGTGAGGGATGTTGGGATGACTTGGGAGGGACAACAAGAAAGTTTCCTTTCAAAATAGTGGGCTGAATTGACCTCGGTCCAAACGAGCCAGTTAGAGCTAAGGATAGGACCAAAAACTTTGTGCAATTGGGATATTTTGGATATTGTTTCTAAGAGGGGTTTCTGATTATGTGTGGAAGCTGCACCCAATGTGACGAGTAAACCGCACAAAAACATAGTGATGTTCTTCATGAATGAAAGAGTAAGAACGTGGAAAATGAAGACGTGTTGAGCATTGTCCATTGCCGTGTCAGGGATGGTTGATCAACTACCATGTCTAACGCCATTTTGTGCTGTTGGAAAAAGAGGTGCTTTGTACGAAGTTCCTTCATGAGGAAGTGCTTATTTTGAGTGTGGTTAAAGGGGTTTTACTTGCTCCAGTGGAGATACATCTTTTTGCTAGATGATTTTATGCAATTACAACCTGCATTTATTTTTAGCTCCCCTAGCAACCTGTAAAGCCATCTTGTTGATCGCTTTGGCCTCCGTGATGTACGATAATTCCACTTTGAAGCTGAAAACACAATCTCGATTTCTGCTTCACAATGAGACTGTTGCACCAACAAGAAAGAACACATAGCTTGATGTGGACTTCCGCTTGTCCACATCCCCAGTGCAGTCTGCATCTGTGTGGCAGACCAGATGCAAAGGGTCAGTCCGTCCCTTGCCGTAAAAAAATAGACATGCGTGTCGTATTGCGTGCAGGTTTTGGAGGGTGCACTCGACCGCTTTCCAGTGTAGTGGCCTTAGATCGGTAACATGCCTGCTCACTTAACCCACCGCGTAGGTCAGGTCTAGTTGAGTCACCACCATGGTGTACATGAGGCTTTCCACAGCCCATTGGTAGGGCATCCCTGCCATGTCCTCCCGTTATTCTTTTGTTTGTGGCGCCATCGTCACACTAAGTTCACAGGTCATGGAGAAAGGGCTGCCAACTGGTTTACCGCCCTCCATGCCGTACCGCTTCAGTGCCTTAGTTACGTCTTTGGCTTGCCCCAGCTTGATCGTGCATGCCCTTTGAGTTTACGTGATACTCACCTTGAGGTAGTATTCCATCTCACCCATGTTCGACATCTGAAATATGCTGCTCAGTTACTCCTTCGGCCACTATAGGCAGAACAGGTTTGTCGAGCATAAAATTAGGCCGTCCACGTAGAGTGAGACAATCTAATAGAGCTGCTTTTCACACTGCACGTACACGCTCTGATCCGACTCATAGCGCTTCAAGCCGAGTAGTTTCATGAAGCTATTCATCTATAGATACCAGCATCGGGACAGTTATTTTACCTCATACAAAGACTTCCGCATCTTGCAAACCTTGCCCTCCGGTGCCTCCATTCCCTCTGGCACCTCCATGTATTTTTTTCTATGATTCTGTTGAGGAAGGTTGTCTTCACGCCCATTTGGTGGAGCTTCATGTCTTTTGTGGCTGCCACCATGAGGATCGCCCGGATGCTTGTGAACTTGACAACGGGAGCGAACGTCTCATTGTAGTGCTTGCTCATCCTTACACTGTGGATGTTCCTTCATCACAAGTTGAGCCTGATATTTTTTCAACCACATCTTCCTTTGTAAATTTGGTCTTGACGACCAACTTTGAGCTGATAACCTTGGCATCTTTCGGCCTATCGACCAGCTCCCGTGTGTCATTTTCCACGATGGACGCCAACTATAATTGAGTGGCTACATTCCATTGCTCCCCTTTTGGGTCGAGCAAAATCCTCTTGCACGGACTTTATTTCCATTATTGCAGCTAGTAGGTACCATGTTATGCCGATCCATCGGCCGGTACTTGTGTCGAAGCGCTTCTCCACTCCCCGCAAGCTCCCACTACGATGTGGCAGTTTTGGTGGTGTCTCTTTGCTTTGCTACGATCCCTCCAACTCTGTACTCCGGTGAAATATTACCCGGGCCACTTTCTGAGGGTCTCCCTTGCTCCGAAAAAACATAGCATGGAAAGCGGTACATCCAGTGGATTTTCTACCAACAACCGATGTGTACTCTGCTGAGAATACGCGTCTTGTCACCCTTTGTGCCTCATCCTCCTTATCCTTCCAGTGGATCTCCTCATCCTCTTCATTGTTTTTAGATTCCTTCCCATTGGCTACTGCCTCTACTACACCACCACGCTCCAACACCGCATCCTCAATTTCAGCATCCGCCGGCTCCTTCTCGCATCAAGAATCTAGAACCACTCCCCCGTGTTCAGAGATTCCACAAGGCCCACATCATTACTGCTGATTAATCTCTTGTGTTCATCAAAATCAAAATCTCATGCGTTTTGCCTCTTCCTTCCACTTGTCGTAGAGCCAATATGCCTTATGCACGCTCTCATATCTAAGGAAGAGATATGGCTTTGTTCACGGCTCTAGCTTTTTTTTGTGCCGCTATGCAGCCTGTACCATGATGTGTGCCTTGCACCCAAACTCTTTGAGGTAAGCCATACTTGGCTTGCACCCGCTTCAAACCTCTTGTAGTGTCTTCCAGTAATTGTTCCTCTTCAGCACTGCTATAGGGGAAAGGTTCATGTTTTAGTTCGCCGTACGCACGGCTTCCGTCAAGAATTTCGGATCCACCAACATGGTACATACTATTTTCAGCCGTATCTAGTTAGTCCGCTCCACCACGCCATGCGACTGAGCCAAATACAACGCTTCTTGTTCCCATTTCATGCCTTGATGTGTCAAACATCCACTACAGCACACATACTCTCCGCAGTTATGGCTGTGTAGCGCTCTGACCTTCCGGTCTGTCTACGCTTCCACCACGGTGACATAGTCCTACCAGTCCAAGACCTCGTCTTTCCTCTTCATGAAATACACGTAGAATTTTCTGCTGTTATTGTCAATGAAGGAAAAAAAATGTGTGTATCTCTTTGACGCTGTTTTGTTTGGTCTGTACACGCTGTTGTGCATGACCTCCACTAGGTCCATGGCCTGATTGACGTTCTCGTTGAATGGTTTGCACTGCCTCTTGTCCAAAATGCAAGCCTCATACTTTTTGTGTATTGTTGCATCTATCGCGTACCAGTTTTCACTTTGCCATCTTCTTCATGACTGTTGGTGATGAATGTCCCATTCCTTAGTGCTAGAGCTCCAGATAAGTTCTCCCTATTTTGGCCAGGTTGACAGTGCATTCCTCCGAGACTATTGAATCCATCTCTGTCGGGATCACCTTGATCTCCACAATGTAGATACCTCCCTTGTGCTTGATCTCCAACACGGTCTTGCAACCACCATCCTTGTGTACGACCGTCCCCATCCTCCTGGAGAGCAACTTGTACCCCTTGTCTGTCAAGCGGCTGTCACTTAGGATGTCACCCAAACCAGGTACAAACTACACGTGTTAGATGTCACGTTGCATCCACTTCTCACGGACCACCACCTCCACGTCCACATCTCCTTGGCCAGTTACTCATTCAACATTGTCATTTGCAAAATCCATGGACTTGTTGGACTTGGTGTAGTTGATGAACCCAACTTCCCCAACCTTGGTGTGCTCCTTTGATATGGAGTCAAGACATCATTGGTTGGCCTTCTTCAGGTAGTGTTTCTAAGTTCCATTAAGAAGTGCCTTCTTGCCTTTGGCATCCTTACCACCGGCCTTTGCCTCCTTGGTACACTCACGGGCCCAATGTCCCTCCTTGCTGCAATTGTATTACACACCCTTCTTGGCACCCTTCTTGCTACTTCCATGTGCGCCAACTCCCTTGCCACCACTTTTGCCACCATGAGTTTTGGTGACAAGGTTCAATGAGGAAGATAAGGACTTCTTGTAGATTCGACATTGTACCTTGTTGTAGATGTACTCTACAATTTTTCCATAGGTGAGCCTGTACTCTACAAATCCTCCCAAGATGGCAATGAGAGAGCTTCAATTGTCAGGTAGGTCCATGAGGAGGGCCATCACCTGTAGCTGCATGTTGACCTTCCACTCCATGTCATTGCCGTGTGAGGCAAGCGACGCGATCTGCTGCATGGCGGTGATGATATCATCTCTGTATCCTTGATTCTTACTTTGAGGAGTGACTTCATTGCAAAGCTTTTGTTCATGAGCAACTTGAATTGATGGATGATCCATAGCTTTTGCCAAGCTTGAGCTGCCGACGTGCAGCCCTCAAAGTAGCCCCACAGTGACTCAGCCACACCTGACACGATTAGCATGAGTGTCTCCATGTTCTTCTTTGTGAAGGCCTCCTTCTATGCTTCCATCACTGTCCCTTAGTTGAGGACATCCATTCACTTCATGACCTCCAACAACCTCTTATGCACGAGGTGGATCTCAAAGTATGACCTCCACAGTCCAAAGTCAGGACCGCCCACAATACCTCTAGATGGGCTGGGCTTCCTTCTGTGCCATTGTGCAAACTTTCACTTTGGTTACTCAGTGTTTGACAACAACGTCGTCCGCTGCTACAATCCCTTTCACTGTGAAAGCTGTGAACAATGTGAAGAATGGTCAGGGCCGTAAGCCCATAACCCTTTGTTAGAAGCTGTGTGGTGTTAACGTGGCCTGAGTGGTCCTCTGTGGTTCATAGCTGTGTTTTGTGCAAGTTCCGAGTCTAAGTGTGAGATTTTTGGTCGCCTCACGCTATGTGTGTGGGAGTTGGACAGGGTTGTGAGACAGTCACTTATGAGAAGAGAAGAACGGCATTAGTTTTTTGTCATGGACATGACCTGACAAATTATAGTGCTAATCACAAGCTTTCTAATGTACTAAACCGCGTGTGATTCAGTTAACCATAGCTCCTGCTACTTCTGCCGAGGCATAGAACACCAATCCAGCCACTCAGTTAGCGGCGCGTGTGATCTCCGCCCACCAAGGTGCCCTCGGACATCAAGGACCTATCAAAATGCCATTCCAGAGGCGTAGATGTCCCTACACATAGTGGCGGTATCCCCTGTGCTTTTGGAGTGTATTTTGATGATGTAATCATCAATTTTGGTGATGGAGATTGATGAGGTTTGAAACCTGTCCATGGACATGCAGTCGGAATTTTGACTGTCCTTCAGTAAGAAACGTGTTCTATTGAGTCCTGGACTCTAAGCCAGGAATTTGGCCGTGTCCCCCAGTAACAACCTGTACTACTGATTCCGGTGGATCTTATTCACCAGAGTCATCAGGCGGATAAATCCGCCGGATGCACCTTGTTACTCACGTAGATAAATCCATCGGATGCCAGATTATGGCTAGGTCCCCAACTGTGCCGCCCACTCCAACTTTGAGAGCCCGTAACTTCCTCATTACGTAAAGAATCCCCGAAATTCAAGTTGAAACGGATTCAAAACCCCATCAAATTTCAAGAACATCTATTCATTCTGGATTTAGAGCACGACCCAGGGAGCTAGAGTGAAATGGGAGGATATTTCTCCCTCCTGCGGCTTGTCGGTGCCTCCTGGAGCCACACCCGGACATGCAAAGGGGCTAAAGACAACAATTTGGTACCAATACTAGTAGATGGAGGAGCTCCTCAAAGATTTGTAAGCAATGACATGGTTAAGAAGCTAGGTTTGCAGAATGAAAAGGGGTGTATGAAGGAAATACTGTCGACAGATGATTGCGGATCCGTCAACTTTGTGAACCTCCATGACTACAAATCGGCTATCTGCACAACGTAACGGTTTGGACTACTTGCTCAATGAGCACCCACAATATCATCTTTGGGCAACATTTACCATACCGACACAATCTGCATGTAGAATAGAGCAACAGAGCAGTCTACATTGTCTTTAATGGTAGAAAAGACACATGCCTTGTATCGAGCAACACACATCAGAGGTAACAAGAAGTAGTTGTGGTGGAATCATCAGAGGAAAGTGAATCAGACCCGGAATGCCAACTGATATCGCTGGACGAGGCCAAAATATATCGGTAGCCCAGAGCCCAAGCGTGGCTTGTCCACATGGAGATAGGGGAAGCAAAATAAATCTTTGTAATGAAAGCAATTACATCAGGCTCGTCACCTGACAAGGTCGTCGCTGTTCCAGAGAGTTTTACACCATTTGTCAAGGAGTTTGAAGGGGTTTTTCCTGAAAAACTACCCCAAGAGACCACTAGAAAAGACCTCAAACAGACCAGCAGAACAACAGTGAAGGCGAACTACTGGATGAGTGACCACAAGCTGAATGAACTCAAAATGCAGTTGGATAAGATGTTCAATCAGAGGTTCATCTGATCATCCACGTCACCCTATGAGACACCTGTAGTTTTTGTGTGAAAGAAAACCGCAGAGATGCATTGGTGCATAAAATTCCAAGAATTCAATGACATCACCATCAAGAACCACTACCACCTCCTGTGAGCAGATGAATTTTTTTACCAACTCTGCAGGGCAAGATTTTTCACCAAAATCAACCAATGCAACAGCTATGAACAGATTTATGTATCTGATAAGGACATCAAAAAGACGACATTCCAAACCAGATATGAGTCCATTGAGTTCACAATTATTCCGTTTGGAATCTCAAATGCCCTCAAACTTGTCATGGCGATGATGAAATATATTTTTCTCCCTCACCTCGATGACTTCATTGTCATGAATCTTGATAAGATCCTGGTGCACAACCACACCCTGTAGGGGCACAATGGACACCTCAGAAAGTTCTTGAGGTTTTACACAAACACACACACACACACACACACACACACACACACACACACACACATACACACACACACACACACACACACACACACAC
>SZWC01000125.1:189310-221586 GCA_023375785.1 Penium margaritaceum | reverse complement strand
GTAGTGTGTATGTGCATGTGTGAGTGAGTGAGTGAGTGAGTGTGTGTGTGTGTGTGTGTGTGTGTGTGTGTGTGTATTGACAGGGCCTCGAGTGACAGTTCACCCTCGGTGAAAGTTGAGTGCCGGTGAGCTCTGCTTGCCGGCCAAAGGGTGAGCTCGCATAGCAAGACTCACATCGTAGCTGTGTTTCCTTTCTTAGTACAAAAGCATGGTGACTGCCATGGCCGCTTAGTAAACCCAAGGGTACCTTCCTCATTTCTTCACTATTCCCTAAAATCTTTGTCCCGTTGGATTTGTGCTGTTTTTCTTAGGCGCAAGCCTTATGATTGCCATATCCAATGGTGGACTATATCATGGTGACCGACGCGTGAAATCAAGCAAGTTCTCCTCCAAGACAACAGCGGTGGGGAACAACTGGGTGCATGCATGTCACAAAGATTACGTGGACCGGAGCTCAACTATGTGGTGCATGAAAAAGAAATGCTTGAACTCGTGCACGCATGAAAAACATGGCGGTGTAACGTGGAATGCTAGCAATGCATCGTCCGCAATGACCATCACGTGCTGAAACATCTCAAGGCTCAACTGATTCCAAGCCATCAACAAACTTGATGAAGTGAGTTCCTGGAGTCCAACTTTGACGACGGCATCAAAAGATACATACAGTGGATGCTCTAAGTCAGCGACCAGATTTGATGGCTAAGATCAGCATGCTACTCGTTGAGCAAGACCCCTACGTCACAAGGCTGTTCGCAAATGGTTACAACGAGTTTATCGAGTATGAAAAAAACAAGTTTTAGTTCGATGATCCCTCGTGGAGACTGAGATTCACTTGCCAGGTTTTCGTACCTCCAAACGAGGAACTGCAAAGGTGGACACTTTGGCAAGGACAAGACGCTCAAAAGCTGGCAAAAAACTAGTGGTGGAAGAAGATGCAGAATGATGTGGCAGCCTTTTACAAATTGTGCAAAACTTATTAGCGGCAAAAATCTCATTTCATGAGGCCACAAGGACTACTCCAGCCAGTCCCTGCTCCAACGGAACCGTGGGTCCACATCAGCATGGAATTCCTAATGGGATTGTCCGCCAGTTCTGAGGGTAATAACACCATCCTCATGGTAGTGAACAGATTTTTGAAAGTATCACACTTCATCGCGACAACGGCCACCATCACAACAGAAAGGATAGTACGGCTGTTCTTAAAGAAGATCTTATGGTTATACAATGTACCACATACTTTATTCAAAGACAGTGACGATCGCTTCAATAGCTAGTTCTAACGCAAACTAATGGAAATCGGATCCAGCTATTAACGATGTTTTGTCCTCAAACCGGCGGGCAAATTGAGCAAACTAATCAGATGCTCAAACAACTTCTTCGCATTTTATACGAGCTTCACTACACTGATTGGATAACCAAACAACCGACTACCGAAATCGCATATAACTCCACCACTGCCATTACAACAGAAAAAATATCATTCAAAGTGGTTTATGGCAAACTTCCTTCCACACTGGTAGTAACTGCGAAGCCAGAGCAACATTCCTGCGGTCGACATCCATCGTAGGGATCTCTCCAGTGTCTGGGAAGAAACATGACAAAACCTTGCAATTACACATGTTGGTGTGAAGTGGCCAATAGACATCACAGTAATGACGTGTTCAGTGCTGGTGATTGTGTCATACTCCGCTCGACAAACATCTAACTCCAAGGACATTCGTACGCAAAGATCAGACCCTAGTGGTTGGGAACATTTGGAATCAAGCAAATGCAAACCCTTTTTGTCACTTGCCTTTGCCTGCATGACAGCATGGTGATCCACCCTGTCTTCCACATCAGGAAGCTCAAGCACTTCCGGGACCCCAGCAAGAACTCCACATCCTATTGAAATGGATGGGGATGCGGAGTACGTGGTTAATGACATCCTCGGACATCGATGCCATTGCAAAACAACCGAGTATCTGGTCAAGTGGCAAGGCCGTGGAAAACAGCTGGGAGCCCTATGGCAACCTTTTTGGCTACTAACACCATCTCCGGCTTACGTCTTCTTATTTGCTAGGGGGTCGTGGCTAGAAGGGGAGAAGTGTTACGTCCCTGATGTACACAAGTCAAACTTTACAAGTGGGTACATCTGTCCTTATGTTTGTGGCCTTCTACGCGTGAACCCCAGAATTTTTATGCTGATCAGCCGAGGGTATTTTGGCCACCTGTCTTGACCTCCGTGAGTAACTGCTAGGAAGCTTCCTAGTCTTTCTGCTGCTGGCATGGTGACACAGTCAAGTCAGCTAGCGCACTAGCAAGAAAGTAGGTATAAGAAACAACAAGAGTTAAGCTAGGGAGATGCAGTGTCTCATAAGCTCCAAAAGCTTAGTAATATAGATAGAAATGACAACTGACTAGCACACAACATGAGTACCTGCCCCAGCACACGGCGGGTGACGCACACGGAAGTGTTCGTTTGTCCTAAAACTAGCCCAAAACCACTATTTTGACTGTAACTATGCACACAGGCATTCATACGCAACACCGTTTGAACCTAGAGATGCATAATCTTGGGCCGAACACTACGATTGGTCACACACACAAGTCCATATTGGATTAGAGAACACTTAATTTAAAATATGCAAATCAGGATCGATTCCCAGTCCACTGAGAAAACTCTAACAACTACAAAGAAAAACGCATGCCACCACAGCAAGCACCTGGGACACTGTTGTAGTTGTCTAACAGCTGTGGGTAGATGGAGCTACCACCCGTCTGTGCTTTGACACCATCTGGGTCCACATGAGGGATCTGTACGAACATGGACACGTTCGAGTGGTCATACTAAGTTGTACAAAAAGACAGGAACGACTCACATCACATCATCTTCCCATGATGTGTTGGTACGCATGTCCATTAATGTGCATAACTAACACACGATCATGTACAAAGTGATTGTCAATAGCAATGTGTTGTGTGTGTACATGAAACACACTAGAGTTCTTTGTAATGGCAAGAGCACTCTGGTCATCATAGTGCACAGACTGACGTAACTCACGAAACAAGCACCGTAGCCAAACCGCCTTAGGAGTTCTAGCACCCTGTGCAACATACTCAGCCTGTGATGAGCTACGTGCAAAACATCCCTGCTTACTACTATGCCACGATACAGCGGTGCCATCCAACAAGAACACGTAGCCTATCTCACTGCGTCCATTAGGGCTCCACGCCCAGTCACTGTCTATGTAGCCATTGACTACCATTGAACACTACCATTGAAAGCAGATTCTGAGATATGCTGTAGAGACCACGTATTGCACTGCTCACATGGGCTCATGAAGGGCTCTCGCCTAAGGACACTGTGAAAACTGTGCAAGGAGGTTGACGGCCGAAGTAATGTTGGGCCGTGTGTTAATGGCCAAGTACATCAAAGAGCCAATCAGGTGCAAGTACAAGGTCATGTCTAATGTTTTTTTCCAGAGCATCCTGCCCATCAGGTGTGATGAGGGTGGAGGCTGTGGGAAGTGCGCCAAGGAGGTCAGCAAACTGCTATCCCACTATGCGGGCGCAACGATCCTGATGTAGCCAGAGTGTCCGCCATTGACGATCATGTACGATCTCCATCCAGAGAAACACAACTGTAGAACCAAAATCCTTCATCCTTTGGGCAGCTTGAAGGAATACCTTGGCCTCCTTCACGGTCTCCATAGAAGGAGACGCAACTAGGCGGTCTTTCAAGTAGACCAGGATGGCGGTAAAGCTCTCAATTGTCTGTCTAAGAAAGAGGGATGGGTCGATGTCAATCTACATGTAATCAGCACGTATCAATATGCTAGTGATCTCCAAGTTACAGCACCTCGGTGATTGTTTCAAGCTGTACAAGGCCTTGCGCAAGCGCTAGACCTTGTCACCAACCTTACATCCAGGTGGTTGGACCATGTCTATCAACTCCTCTTATGTGCCATAGAGGAATACATTGTTGACATCCATTTGTTGAAGCTTCCAGTCGTGGTGAGCAATAATTATGAACAAAGTGTGAGCGGTAGTCATGGGACCAATGGGTGTGAAGTTGTCAGTGTAATCCACACCCTCAACCTGTGAGAACCCCTTGGTTGTCAAGAGAGCCTTGTAGGGACCCACCGTGCCATCAGACTTCACCTTATTACAAAAGACTCACTTGGCCTGTACAACCTTCCATCCTAGCGGGAGTTCGACAAGCTCATAGTCACCATGCTCATGGATTTATCTCAACTTATCCTCACAAGCAGCACACCACAACTCCGCATCCTGAGCCGTGAGTGCCTCCTTTAACGTGCCTGGATCGGGCATCGTTGAAGGAGATCTTAGGGTGGCTACGATAGGCACCTCCGGACTAGTTCTGACCACGACAAGGTTGGCAACGGCATTGTAAGCAACAAAGAGCTCTCAGGAGACCAAATCATGATCAAAAGGGCACACTAGGTGCACCTCAATGTCATCAGCCAAAGGCCTTTGTGCCAGGATTGCCACTCTGAACACTGCGAGTGGAGTGTCCAGGTACCGAATCAAGCCCCGTAGGTCAGTGGTCGAATAAGGCCACCGGGCTCATGAGAGTAGCCCGAAGCTGAGGTGCTCACCTTTGGCTGCGTAGCAACCGGCTGGTCCACAGCCGTAAAGATTTTATGCTTGCAAGGAAGGGGAGATGATGCAGGATGATCATGGACAAGTGCTTGCTCGTGCGCTGGGAAAGTAGGTGTAGACAGAGGACCAGGTGTGACCGAGGAGACTGCCACAGGCACGAGACAAGGTGTGCCAAGGCGTAGGCACGGAAGTAGGCGTGCCATGTTAATTCTCCTCTGTACATACTTGCGACACCGTTGTGTCCATGATTGTGCAAGGCATGCTGACCCAGAGAGTGGAGGCGACGCACAGTGAGTGCATGCGCCACCGGTAAGCGCCCACCCCACGCCTCCACACCAGCTCTCCTGTGCTCATCTCCCTCCTGACAGCATTGCTCCAGCTTCATGAGGCCGCCCTGGCTTACGCTCTGATTACCTAGTTTAGTCTCTTATTCTTGTCATGTCATATGCTTATACTTGTGGAAATTGACCTAGAATAGTTCCAAACATGGAACAGGGGCATCTCAGACAAGACTAGGCCATGCTCGAACTTAAACTCGGCCTAGAGCCAAATTAGGGGCTGTGCAAAGGTATTCGCACAAAGGTTTTGTGAGCGCCGGCGAGCTTCACTCGCCAGACGACGGGATAGCTCGACAAGCGAGGCTCACCCGCTAGGACCCATTCTTGCTCGCTCCTGGAACTTGTACGTTTTTCTGTTCCCGCGATCCATGGTTGCGCTTACCCAAGCCTAGCGACCACATACCTGCACCAAATGCCATGAAACAAGTTGCGTTGGAACCGTAGAGTAACTTTTATGGTATCAGAGTCCAGAACTCTGGGCACGAGCGTTGAGAGCAGTCGCGATTTGCAACTTTGAGGGGCGGCCGCTAAAACGAGGCTTGAAGGCAACGGCTCGTGACTGAGCTGCTAAAGCAGGCTGGAGCCATCGAAGCAGGCTGCGGAGGGCTCAGAGATCTCTGCGACGTTGGAGAGGAGCCTAAGGATTGCTGCCAAGATCTCCTAGGATGCGGTGCCCGCCAAGATCTCTAGCGAAGTGAGATGTCCCTAGGCGGGATGACGAGTGACAAAGCACAGGGGTGCCCACCCTTAGCACGCACTATCCAAGAGTGGACAGAGGAGTAAAGTGAGCAAGAGGAGAACTTGTCCTACCTGTCGATGGCGGAAAGACACAAAGGAAAGGAGATAATCACCGCGCCACCATCATGAGCAACATTAGATCTACGTTGCAAGGCAACAACAAACCCAACGGTAGCCGTCCCTCCAACCAGCCCGACGCCACAACGGTGACATGGGAGGAGTTGTCCAAGGTCATGTCTCAAAAGGACCTATCACCTCCGCCGCTCGGCACGCAGGATTTTCTCTCTTGGAAGAAAAATTTCCTTGCATGAACGGCAGAGTATGGGTTCGAGGACGTCTACCTCTCACCAGCTGCGGATGTCGTGGACGAGCGCGTCCTCCTTTGCGCGTTCAACGCTTTGGTGCCCGCGTTGCCCGACGACCAAGCCTACTCCATCCGGCATCTCCGCTTCCGCGGTGAAGGCAAGGATCCCACTAACCCACATAGTGGAGCTCCATGTCCACACAAAGCGTGGCAGCACGTAACCACACGGTAGGAGGAGCGCGGGATGGCACTGGTGATCACCCTGCGTGACAGGTTGCGGGGGCTGTACCCAAAGCTTGGGGCACCCATTCCAGAGTATTGGGATGCAGCGATGGACATCCGCCGCCGCATCCTGGGTCATGGAGCCCCTTGTTCAGTGTTAGAGTGGTTGGATCCGGTCCTCCTACACCTTGGAGAACCGTACAGGGAGTTCCGGTGGACCCTTCTTTGTCGGCTCCGTGTCACTGACATAGAAAGCACAGATGTAGCCGAGGACTTTGAGGAACTTCGGCACTACGAAGACATTCTGCGAGGGGAAGCACGCAAAGCTGGCACTGCTACACCCAGCACGTTCGTGCATCAGGTAGGGTCCAGTGCATCCATAGGCACTGGACATGTGAGTGGTCGAGATGGAGGGGGTAGAGGAGTACAGGCTGGCGGATGGCAAGGTCGGGGACGAGGCACACGAGGACGCACCTGCAACTACTGTGGACAGGCGGGCCACTTTTGGAGAGCATGCCCAGAGCTTCAGCGCCTCATGACCCCACCAGCTCAGCAGCAACAGTTGTCACCGATCTCCTGCCCACACTTCGGCCAGCAGCTGCACCCACCAGCCTGGTCGACTCAGGCTCCTATGGGACCACGTGCTCATACCCTGTTCGGCGCAGCCACCTTTGGGCCGCCCGCACTGCAGCCACCGGTGATGCCCCGGATGGCCTAGGGACTGTTTCAGTTTTATCAGGGCCCGTACTACGCGCCACCCAACTCCACCACCCCTGTACTCACGCCGGCATGGGCACAGCGCGCGTACACCGATATGGCAGACACACAGCAGCCGTATGCAGCACCACCCATCGGCTGGACGACACCCATGGAGCTGCAGCCTCCCGAGCCCACTGCCACACCACAGGGGTCAGGTTTGCGACTTGGTCACACGCATGTCACCACATCACACACGCTGCCCATGCATGAATGGCTGCTTGTTACTGCTGCTTTGCATCACATGTCGCTGCATAGGTTGCTGTTTGTGTTCTTGTATGCCAAGCATGATGTTGAGGGAGTGAAAAATGGCTGAGGGGAAGTGTTGGCAGTTGAGGGTGTGGGTACTGCGGCATTGCAGGCTCCGGGCGGGCTGATCTGGTTGAACGGTGTGTTGTACGTGCCAAAGTTGAAAGTGAACTTGTTGTTGGGAGGACAGCTTGACCGCCAGGCTAACATGTCCTCAGTAACGCAAAAGCAACGGTGCATGCTCTTTGATGCTGCTGGTGCTCTGCTGGTTGACGGGCTGTTGCATTTTGATATGCTCTATCTTCTGACTCCTTTTCCTCTTGTTTCCACACACTCCCAACATTCACAAGCACACATCATGACAGCCACTGATGCACAGCACACAGAACTTCTGCATCGTCGCCTAGCACACGTTCACAGTGACCTCATCACTGCCATGTTGAAACACTCATGTGCACGTGGACTCAGTCCAGAAGACTGTCCACATGGTCTCAAAGCAGACTCATGCCTCGAATTCTGTAAGGGCAAGGCTTGCAGACAGACGTTTCCAAAGTCAGAAAGAGACAGCACAGCTCAACTTGAACTGGTCCATGCTGACCTCACAGGACCGATGCCTGTGCCGTCTGTCCAGTACGGCTCTCTGTATATTCTGACATTGACAGATGACTCAAGTCGGTTCCGCTGGGATTTTCTGCTCAAATCCAAATCAGACACCCAACAGGCAATCACTGAATGGATTCCCCTTGCAGAGCATCAGACAAAAGGCAAACTGATAAAGCTGCGTACCGACAGAGGTGGGGAGTTCATGGGTCCCCTAACAACATTCTTGAAGGCATCAGGGATAGAACATCAGACCACTGCACCGCACACGCCACACCAGAATGGGGTGGCAGAGAGATGGCACAGAACCTTGGGTGACGCATTACGCACTCTGCTCACCGATTCGGGTCTGTCTTTTGGGTTTTGGGAAGAGGTAGTCAAGTATGTTACCTGAGTGTGGAACCGGATCCCACAAGGTCCATTACCCAAGTCAGTCACCCCTTGGGAATGGTGGTTTAAGGAAAAGGCGGACCTTCACTCCGCAAGAGTATGTGGAACCATGGCGTGTGTCTGGTTTGCCAGGCCACAAAGAGACAACAAGCTCAGTCCTCGAGGGCGGTGGTGTGTATTTGTGGGGTATCTCATGATTCAAAGACGTGGCGGTTTTGGGACCCTACTAGTCATGCTTTTCTTGAAAGTCAAGATGCCTCATTCCTAGAGCACATGCCCTACAAACAGTTTCGCACATTCAGACATGTGCCTAATCTGACACCACCCGAGCACTACCCTCACTACGTGAGTGTGCCCGTCTTTGTCTCACGTGAAGCAACAGTCCCTACACACACTGGAAAGCAGGAAAATGGAGGCCAAAAACCCATCCCAGAGGATCTTCTCACACCATCGGATCTGGTTAGCACTGAGTCCAGTGCACCCCAGTCACCCCCTGGGTTGACGGACCAACTCCCACCTGTAAGCAGTGACAGACCAGCACCGCCTGCTCCAGAGCCTCAGCGGCGAGCCTTGTGGAATATCCCCCTCGTCAACTAGAGACAATTCTATCACATGACAGGAAGCACTAACCATGATGCTGTCGAACCCCTGACCCTGACTGAGGCGAGGGGGCGCACTAACGCAGCAGAGTGGGAAAAGGCTATGGTTGTAGAGGTCAACGCCCTACTTGACCACAAAGTGTTTGAACTTGTCCCTCTCCCACCTGGTCGAAAGGCCATTGATGTGGAGTAGGTGTTCAAGCTCAAAAGAAATTTGGCGGGTATGATTGAAAAATACAAAGCCAGATTGGTGGAAAAGGGATTCCACCAGATACCAGGACAAGACTTTACTGACACCTATGCTCCAGCCGGGAAGTATAGCACCAGCTGTGTATTGCTATCTGTGGCTGCACATGAAGACTGGGACATTCATCAAATGGATGTAAAAAATGCCTTTCTTCACGGCCCTTTGGGGGAGGAGCTGTATGTGAAACAACCAGAAGGCTTTGAGGATGGCACTGAACGCGTGTGGCTGTTGCTCAAAGCCCTCTACGGGCTCAAGCAAGCACCTAGGTGCTGGAATAAAGAGATCAGCAGCACTCTGGAGACTGGTGGCTTCATTCACAATGTGTGTGATCCATCTTGCTTTGTCCCCTGGGACACAGGTGTGCCAGTAGTGCTCTTGGTCTATGTTGACGACCTTTTGATCCTGTCCCCATCTCTCTCACTCATCACACGCACAAAGGAACTGCTCACTCAGCACTACAGCATGACTGACTTGGGGGAAGCCAGCAATTTCTTGGGAATAAACATCACCAGGGACAGGGCTGCACACACTCTCACATTGTATCAAGGACGGTTTTTGGTACATCTCACTACACGCTTCCAGCATCTCATCCAGCATCTCCCACTGCAGCACTCACCCATGAGCCCTGATGTGCATGCCCATCTTCTGGATACGCACACCACCGACTACGGACCAGATTGTGACCCTACCCTGTACTGACAGATCACTGGCAGTCTCTCTTCCCTTGCATACACCACTCGCCCAGACATATCTTGTGCAGTCAATGTGCTAGCTCAGTTCGGCCAGCAGCCATGCACCACGCATCTCAAAGCATTGTTTAACTTGTTGCACTACATGCTAGACACTGCTGGCTTTGGTTTGGTCTTTGCTCCCTCACCGAGTCCCCTGTTGGATGGGCTCTGTGACAGTGACTACCCATGTGATTTTCAGGCCCGCAGTCGTGGTGGATATGTGTTTCACGTGTGGGGCACTGTTGTGTCATGGCGCAGTGCAAAACAGTCGTGTGTGGCACGTAGTGTGGCTGTGGCAGAATACATGGCTCTGGGTGAAGCAGCGTGTAAGGGCATCTGGTTGGCACAACTGATTGAAGAGTTGGGTTTGAATGCGTCTGCTGTGCCTCTGCATAGTGACATTTCTGCCGCATGCCGCATTGCCCAGAATGATGGTGTGTTGCACCCACGCACAAAGCACATCGGCAAAAAACACCATTTTGTCCGAGAAGCAGTTGAAGCTGGTGTGGTGCAAGTCCTTCGCATCAGTGGTGATGCTCAGCTGGCAGATTTCCTCACCAAAGCCATCCCCTCCTCTGCACTTCAGCTCCAAATGCATCATATTGGCTGCACACCCTGCACACCCATGGCCAAGGGGGCGTGTTAATTCTCCTCTTTACATACTTGCGACAACGTTGTATCCATGAGTGTGCCGGGCATGCTGATTCAGAGAGTGGAGGCGACGCATAGTGAGTGTATACACCACCGGCAAGCGCCCACCCCACGCTTCCACACCAGCTCTCCTATGGTCGTCTCCCTCCTGACAGCATTGCTCCAGATTCATGAGGCCTTCATGGCTTACGCTCTGATTACCTAGTTTAGTCTCTGATTCTTTTCATGTCATATTCTGATACTTGTGGAACTTGACCTAGAATAGTTCCAAACATGGAACAGGGGCATCGCAGACAGGCCTAGGCCATGCTCAAACTTAAAACTCGGCCTACAGCCGAATTAGGGGCTGTGAGAAGGAATTCATACGAAGGTTTTGTGAGCGCCGGCGAGCTTCGCTCGCCGGCCAACGGGTGAGCTCGACAAGCGAGACTCACCTGCTAAGGCCCTTTCTTCCTCGCTCCTGGGACTTGTACTTTTCTTCTGTTCCCACGATCCATGGCTACGCTTACCCAAGCCTAGCGACCACATACGTGCACCAAATGCCATGAAACAAGTATAGGTGTTCTGGAGAGATATCACAAGTGACAAATACACGAGTAGATGCGGAGGAAGGAGATGAGGCAGGGGAAGTGGTATGAGATACATGATACAAGATATCGATAAATAAGGCACAAAGAACAATGACACGAGTGTCGAGAGTAGTCATAGTGGCAGAGTCAGTGGAGTGCTCAACATAGAGATCCTTCTGGATAAAATCACAAACAGGGAGGAGGCTGAGCTCAAGAGCACAAATGAAGAGTACATTAGAAACATACAAGGGACCAGATGGATCATCAAAATGCAGAACTCCAACTCTCTGAATAGGCAACAAGTGATTAGACCCCGTGCAAAAAGACCAAACGGACACAACAGGACCGAGCACGAAAAAGTTACTACGATAATAAGTCATGTGATAGGTGGCACCAGAGTCAATGATCCAGGTGCTACTTGGCTCACAGCCAGTCCTCAACACTGAACAGCATGCCATAGAACACTCTGCCTCTGCCGAACGAGAAGTAGAGAACTCGGTACAATGATGAACAACATGAGCATATGAACCGTCAAGCCAGTCGGTAGTATCAAATCCATCCTTATCAGGAGCCGACTGAGTTCTCCCACAAGCATCATCACGAGCAAAATACACAATAGGACAAGCTGTCTGGGAATACCTCAGCAGTGACAACATGCTTGCACCTTCCTGAGTACAAAGCGCCAGCACCTGAAAAGGCTCTGTAATTGTGTGATCCCAAGGGTCCATATCACTCTTGCTACCCAGTGATGCAGTTGCGTCTATTGCTCTTGTGGGCATGGTGTGAATCATCTGTGCATTACTGAAGGACTTCCGCTGTACATGTGCCGCCTGGAGGCTGCGCATGATGAGAGTCCAATCAAGGGGCTGGTCATACTCTGTGTAGCGATGAGTGCCTTCAAAACTCTAGCAGCGGACAAAACGTCCATTACCATTGATCATTGGTTCCTACTACTGCTGTTGCTGTTCCTTTCCACGCCTCTTTTTCCCCTTTTCCCTTGTACGTCTGTTGTAATGCCCTGAGTTTGGTCGCTCGGGATAGAGGAGTAGGAGGAAGCGGTGGAGGTGGGACTGGTAAACTGGGAAAGAGGCATAGGAGGGATTACAATCAATGCTGCAAAAAGTAGACTCTGTTGATTGGCGACAGCAGCCTCATGAGTCGATGTCGCATGTAGAAAGTAGGGAAAAGCCTAAGGAAGCAGCTGTACTGACTCCAACAACTCAGAAATAGCTGCACAGTCAAAGCCCATAAAGAGCTTCACTTGGTCCAAGTGCACCCCATCATGATGGCATCGAAATCCCATAGTTGCATCCCGCCAGCAATCCCTAGACGCGTGTAAAGGCACATGACGTGTCTCCAATACTCTGTTGCGAGCTCCGTGGGACCTTGCCAGAGGGAGTGAAACTCGCGCAAGTCAAGTCAAGTCGTCCTCCCGGCAGCGAGCAGTGTGAGGACCAGCTTGCACCTCTTGCGTGGGTCTGCTCTAGTCCCGGTCCCGGCCTCACCTAAAAAGGGGCTAAAGTCAACCACAGTCTCCTGTGGCATGGCGTATAGTAGACTGTGCATCACTTTTGCTTTTGTCTGGAGTTGGTAAGCGTTGCCAGTCTGGTACTGGCTCTGGTAGTAGGGCCAGATGCCCTCAGAGACAAGGTCGCCCAGTAATCAAAGCCCTTCTCGGTATTGTAATAGGGTGAAGGTATCTCAAATTTCTTCAGTCGCCACTCCGTGGGGAGGACAGAGATGGTGGACAAGGCACAGGGAGACCACCACTGATAGAAACACCACCAAATGTGAATGTTGCTCAACGACGTGGCTGGTCATGACAGCGAGAAGATGGTGGGGTGAGAGGCTGTGACCTCTGAGGCAACTCATGAATGAGAGGCTGTGACCTCTGAGACAACTCCTCAAGGTGACGAATCTCATCATCACGTGTGTCATCCTCCATCTCCTCCTCAATCTAAGTGTCAACCTATGATGAGGGATGCTGAGGTTGCGGTGTTGTATAGGGAATAGACTACAGAAAAATTGGTGCAGCTCCAGTAGGTCCTCTTTGTGTCTATTGTGAGGCCCCTTAATGACCCTTCAGCAGCTCCGCGATCTCCTGTAGTACGTCGGTTAGACGTTGCTACTGACGTCTGGATCTCATTCTGCATCCGAAAAAGCTCATCAATCATGAGTGATTGCGACCGTAGACTCATGATGCCCGAAAAGGAGGAAGGGGAGGGGCCTCCTAGCCCCGTGCCCTAGTCACGGACCGGCGGGATCGGTGCTACTTAGTATGGATCCAAACAGCAATGTCGTCAGAATCAAGAAACGTTGATTTTTCTCAAAGAGATGGAATGCTGGGAAAAGAAGATGTTTTAGCCAAAAATCTGGCGAAGTGTTGGTACTGATTTCATCACCTACAATGATGACATGAGTGTGAAGGTTGCCCAAATGAAGCGAAATTTGGAGCAATTATGTGCCAAAGGATGTTGAATGCCATGGCGGTGGTTTTGTGTAAAACAATCTTGAAAAAGTAAACAACTTCACCATATTGTTTTCAGTCCAAAGTTTGGAGAAAATCTAGATCTTGGAGCGTTGTTTTGATTCTTGGAGTCTACAGAATACCAAACCAGGCGGGAGTGGATGCCATGGATAGGTTTTTGCAAGAGCCTTCTAATGATCCCTTACACCCAAAAAAATGGTGGCCAAATGGGGTAGTTGCACTCTCTCACTTCTAGGGGGGTGGTAGGTGCGACCTGAGTGAAGCTTCCAGGAACCTTCATAGACTCCTTCTCAATATCACATACCCCAACTGCTGCTGGAGAGGGTTAGGCAACCCTTGGCTGCCCAGTGTTGGTGGCGTGGTGATGCAGTTGCAAGGGTATCTCTCTTGCTGCAATCTGCTACGACGGGTCACCGTGGCTGGCTGGGTCCCCCGAGGACCATGGCTTTAGCCGTGAATCTCACTGCTGCGACCACTGTTGCGTCTCTACCATGCAGCTCAGCGAGAAATGCCTCGCTATTCTGATACCATGAAAAACGGCTAGGAAGCTTCCTAGTCTTGCTACTGCTGACGTGGCGACACAGTCTAGTCAGCTTGTGCACTAGCAAGTAAGCAAGTGCAAGAAACAGGAAGAATTATGCTAGGGATATAGTTACAAGGAAACCTCCTAGCTAGACATGCAGGTCATGTGGGCGAGAGCTGGAGAGCATCCGGCCGCATGGCTGTGGTTTGGTTGACTTGCAAAGTTAGGTCATGAGAAAGACAAAGAGACTAGGAGGAGGGGAGCGAAAGTGATAGGCCGGTGAGTGCATGCTGGCACCGAGGAGACGCTCGAGCCGATGTGCACCGCCACCCGGGGGTCGAGCCAGCCCGGTCGGAGTAAACCGAGGGTGACTTCTCACCAGTGTACAGCCAACGGCTGACACGGTGGCCCCCAAAGTGTCAGTACCCGAGAAAATCATGCAGCTCCCCCAAACACCAAGAGGCAAGTCACAAGGATGCGGGGATCAGTAGTCAAAATGTACGAACCCTAGCATCAACCACATTAAAGCAAGATAGTCAAATTTTGGCCATTCATGTGCGAGAGGGAACCCCTGGGTAGAGCATTGGCAGCTTCGTGTCGCCAGAGCCAGCAGTCAAGGCACACTCATGTCACGTCTCTCTCACCAAGGACATAGTCATGCAATCTGTACATATGTGTGTACCATGAAGAGTGAGGCAAGAGGGCATTGAGATGTCAGTGGCCAACGAGACTTCAATAATCCCCCATGACCCGTAGGCGAACAACCCACACACACTAGACACGACACAGACACGAATATGAGAGTAGGGAACACAGAGAGACCGACAAGCAACATGCACCTCAGCCTGGGTCATGGAGACAAATGAGACCAGCTCCATGGACATCACTCTTGAAAACTTCCCGGCTGAGAGCCTTGGTGAGAAAGTAAGCTCTTTGAGACCATGTGTCCACCCAAGTAACTCGGACAATGCCAACAGTAATGGAATTACGAACGAAGTGATGCTCCGCGTTGATATGCTTGGTGCGAGAGTGGTGCATGCCGTTATTTTTTGCAATAGCCTTTGTGCTTGTATTATCACAATAGAGAGTGATGTAGTGAATAGGGACACAAAACTGTTGTAGCAGACAACAAAGCCAGACAGCTTCACACGTATCAGCGCCAAGAGCCACATACTTGGCCTCAGTGGTGCTGCGGGCAACACACTCTTGTTTTTTCACTTTTCCATGAGACTCCTGTCCCACAAATCATGAAAACTTACCCCGTTCTACTGCGTGCACCAAACTCATGTGCACATTCGCTGAATCCATCAACAAGCATGGAGGGCTGCACACAAAAGTACAGTCAAGTGCGAGATGTAGAGAGTGCACAACGCACCGCTAGCAATGTTGCCTCAAGATGGCGCTCTCTAGAACATTGGGAGAACTGAGAGAGAAAGTTTACAACAAAGGCCACATCAGTACGAGTGGTGCTAGCAAGGTACATCAGGGAGCCAATGACTCAGAGGTAGCCTGTGACATCCACAGTCTCCCCCAGTTTTGATATGGCTGATGACTTGAGCAGGGTTTTTCCCTACTGAGATGATGGGTGTAGAGGCTGTAGGGACAGTAGGGGGGAGCAGTCTGAACCGCTCCCCCAGGCTACGGACATATGCAGCTTGACGGATGTGTACGGTACAATGTGAGCGATCACGCTCTAGCTCCATTCCCAAGAAGACACGAGCTGGACCAAGGTCCTTCATCTTGTAGGCTATCTACAACAGAGACTTTGTAGCCTTGATCGATGCAGCGTCTAAAGAAGTAATCATGAGGCCATCCACATAGACAAGGATAGCAACAAGTGGTTTGGAGGGAGCACTAAGGAACAGGGCAGGATCCACAATGCTCCTTCTGTAATCCCCTTTTTCCTGTGTTGTTGTATTCTCCGCGTTCCAGTACCGTGGGGACTGCTTGAGCCCATAGAGGGCCTTGCGCAGGCGCCACACTCGAAGGGTGCCATTGGTAAAGTAAAGTGGTTGCACCATGTAAATTTTCTCATCAAATTGCCATGGAGAAAGGCATTGTTGACTTCCATCTCTTCCAATTCCCGATCGTGTTGAGCCATAAGACTGAGTAATGCCCTGGTAGTGGTGTAACAACCTACTGGAGTGAATGTCTTATCAAAGTCTACCCCAGGGATTTGGGAGAAGCCCTTTGTTTTGAGTCGGTATCTATACCAATCAACTGTGTTGTCGGGGTTTAGCTTCTGCGGACACACCCATTTGGCAGCCACAGCCTTGCGCCCCAGTGGAAGAGCAACCAGCTCATAGACACCATGCTTAAAGTGAGCGTCAAGTTCTGCTTTTATGGCTTGCTCCCACATGGGGGAGTCAGATGTTGTGCAAAAATCCTGCACACTGAGAGGCTCAGGTGGAAGAGGGGATAGGACAGCAACAGCAAAACACGAGGCCACATAGCTAGCAGCGGATGAAACAAGAGCTAGTCAAAACTCCTACTCAACGTGGGAGTAGCCAAGTGTGGTACTGGGGTGCACCATGGACGCAACAGTGGAAAAGGAGGTGGTTACGCATGGCATGCGTAAGGAGCCTGGCATGCGTGCCAAGGGAACGCATGCCAGGCTCACCTGAGACAACAAGATGGGATTGAGACGGGAGTGCCCGGAGATGACCACCGCGTGTGTAGGATGAGAGGAGCCAGGCGGGTGTGAAGTGACCAGAGAAGGGAGCTCAAGTACCAGAGCAGGCATAGAGGACGTGGACCCTGCAGGAGAGAACTGTGGGGGAGTCCAGAGTGTGGAGGTGAGGCAGAAGGGCCAAAAGCCATAGAGGAGACGGTCGAGGGTGTAGAGGGGGACGAGGGCTCAGAGGGCGTAGAGGGCTCCTACGAGACAGAGGGCGTAGAGGGGGCCGAGGGCTCAAAGAAGACACAAGGGCATAGAGCAGGCTGAGGGTTGAGAGGGTACAGAGGGCTCAGAGGGCGCAGATGAGGCAGAGGTCTCAGGGTTTTCAGTGGAGATGGGTGACGGACGCACTGAGGGTAGACCATAAGACTGAGAGAGAGGAGTGCCTTCTCAAGCCTGAGGAAGCGGAGAGAGAACCCGTGGAGAAGTGAGGGATATCGCACTCAAACAAATGTTCGAAGAAGAGTGCATCACGAGACTCAAGGACACGACACCGGACTGGATCCCCCAAGCACCAGGCCTTGAAGAAAGGCGAGACGTCGATGAAGACACAGAGACGTCCACAGGGAGAGAGTTTCCCAACCGCTGTTCAACCGGAAGCCAGACCAAGGCAAGGGAGCCCCACACACGAGCAAGACAGATATCGTCATGACAGCCAGTCTTGCTTTCAAATGGGGTGACAATGTGAGGGAGGACACTGTGAGGGACACGATTCCACACCCACGTCATGTAATACATTGCTTCAAAGGTGAACAAAGGGGACAGACCGGAAGAGGAGAGAAGGGAGCGCACCCCGTCGGCCAGGGTGTGGTTCCAGTGTTCGGACACACCATTTTGCTGAGGTGTGTAGGGTGTAGTGAACTCGAGACGAACACCTCGAGACTCCCGGATTTTTAGAGGTGAGACCAAAAAACTCACCAACCCGGTCGCTATGAAAGCCACGCAAGGGCCGAAGACAGGCACGTTCAGCCTGCGGGGGCTACTGCTCAAGGAAATCAATAACTTCACTCTTGTGACGAAGGGGAAAGATCAAGCGGTAGCACAAAAAATCATCAGTCAAACATAGGACGTAACGATAAAGGCCACCAAGGAAGTGATGGGGTAGGGGACCCATGACATCAGCATGCACGAGATCAAGGGGATGAGAGGTGGTAGACTCAGCTGCTGCAAAAGGAGAACATTGCATCTTGTCACTGGCATAGTCAAGACAGGTCAAGGAGCACAAAGGCGCAAATATGGCAGGGTCAAGGTCGACAGTAGGACGAAGGTGCATGAGATGCTGAATGGTAGTAGTGTGAATGTGACAAAGGCGGTGGTGCAGGAGGTGCAAATGCGCAGGGGACAAGGAGGGTGCGACATGAACAAGGGAAGATGTAGTGGAACCGTGGGCAAAGAGAGAGGGATGCGGAAAAGAAGATCATAGTGTACACCACGAACAACAACATGGCAAGAAGAGTGAAGGGTGATAGTACCAATACCGCAACAAGACGAGAAGTCCATGCCCTGGTCGTCAAGGGTGGTCATAGAGAGGAAGCTGACTTGCAGGTCAGGCACAAACAGCACATCAGGAAGGACCAAAGTCCCACCTAGGCCGACAAAACGAACAACACCGATACCTTGAACTGGCAGGAGTTGACCAGAGCCGGTGCGGACAGGACGAACAGACCCAACTAGACCAAGAGAGACAAAAGACGTACAAGAGGAGGTCATGTGGTGAGTAGCACCAGAATGAATCATCCAAAGGCAAGAGGCAACATGGATAGAGGGGAGCACAAGGTAGACAGCAACAGTCCCTGGAAGGGAGTCGGGAGACGTGCGACCAAGACGAGTGGGGAACGTGTGAGAATACCAATCCTCAATCCACGACCAATCATCAGGCAAGGCCCCGTGCATGCACCCGGAGGATGCACCACGGGGGATGGAATCCAACTAACAGATAGACATACGAGACCGGCCACCCACACTCTCACCTCCCTGTGAACAAAGTTGGAGAAGCTCCATAAAACAGCATTCAAGGGTGCGCTCCTCGTCACGGCGGTCTAAATAACAGTCAAAGGAGCAGGCTTTGGAGAAGTGGCCGTCGTCTTTTGTCCAAGGAGGAATGGAGTAATGAGCAAAGGGAGATCCATAGTAGGAGGGTTCGAAAGGGGGTGGAATCTAGCCCCATGTACTGGAGTGGGGTGTTGGGGGTTAAAGAGGTGTAAGAGTGGTGGTGAGAGCCAAAGCAAAGGATGTGGAAGAGGAGGGTGATGTCATGTTTATAGCAGCTCTGGCAGTGGAGGAAGCGACACCAGTCCGGGCCCAATGAGCACGCATGGTAGAGGCCAGAAGAGCATCATAACGAAGCGCGGAGTACTTGGAATCCGAATGACCAGCGGCCCCGCAGTTCCAACAGATGAAGTCTGTAGAAGGTGTACACCTAGAGGAAGACTTGCCACCGCGCCTACGGCCCTTACCTCCACGGTTACACCCACCCCCAGATCCTTCACCCCCACTGCGTGAAATAGCGTGGGTGACGTGAGCAGCTACGGTGGAAGGAGCGAAGGGAGTGGAGGCAGCAGCTACAAAGGAGGAGGATGAGGCAGTAGTAATTGCAGCAAGAGTTGCATGATGGTGACGCTTGTTCGATAGGTTGCTCCACTAGTCGGTGAGCCAAGCAGTTGTGAACTCAAAGAGTGGTCCAATCCCTGGAGGTGAATTGGCAGGGACTGAAGCAGCAGCAAGGCGCTTGAGCTCAGTGTGGGGAACATGCAGGTACAAGTCAGAGAGCTCAGGAATAAGACCAGCGATGATGAAAAGACAAGCACAAAGAGGGCCTGGGGCATCAGTCCCAAGGTCGTGTAGGAGACACAGGTTGTGTGTCCAATACACATCTGCAGACTCATCTGCACGCATGTGGAGGGTTTTGAGCTGCATAGTAAGATCACTTTGAGCAGCATGCCCAGTAACGGTCTTGCGGCAACGAATGAGGGCATAGGTTCCCACAAGATCTATAAGGGGTACCGTGTGTCGGGTCAGCATTGTATGCACCTATGTCATCGAGGAGACCCTTACGCTTGGCATTGATGAGAGCTTTCACAAAACGAGTGGCCTCATCAAGTTGAGGAGCAAGGGATGGCTTGGCTGGGGAGTAGTACTCCCACAGTAGCTCACCCTGAGCCCAAGCGCTGAAGCGGGTCTCCCAAGAGGAGAAGGTCAGCTTGGAGGTGAACTGGGGCGGAGCACTCTCAAAATCGTTCTTCCTGGCCAGTAGGAGTACCCGAGCAAGTGCATCTCCTGACAAAAGTGATGAGGTGGAGTTGGGAGGAGCGTTAGGACGAGGAGTAGACTAAGCAGAAGTAGCAGAGGTAGTGTTATCAGTAGGCAGAACATCCTGAAGAGCAGGAATGGCTTGCAAGTGCTCTATGATTAGGTTGGCCACAGTTGTGGCCAATTCCTGTTGCGCGTCTAGTCCTTGTTGCAACTGTTCCTCTGCTTTGCGGTGAGCTCCCTGTGCCTCACTAAGGGCAGCTTACAAAGCCTCTATAGTCTCCTTTGGTCTAGGGATGATGAACGAGCTGAATGAAAGGACTAGAGAGGAAAGTGAGAGCGGAAAGGAATGTGCTCACCAGGTTAGCGGTGGGGGAGCAGTGCAAAGGACAGCACCACTACAGCAGCGGAGGAGAGTACAAAAGCAGCCCATCCCGCGGCGGCCATCGTCACGCAGAGCAGTTCAGTGGCTGTGGCACCTGCGGCTGCTGCTAATGCAGATGCTATGAGTACACCTATTCTGACGTAGTGGGTGAGATCACGAGGGGCATCGGTAGGGATCAGGACTGTGACTGCATTGGAAGCACGAATGGAGCCGGCTGAGATGGCAATTGTGTCGGTTGTAGAGGTTGCCACTGTGGTAACGACAGCAGCTCTATCGTGTCCTGCGTGGCAATGTTGGCAGCGACAGCAGCGAGTAAGGTGAGGGACGCTACTACGTGCACGTAGGCCTCGGCTGCTCTACCCACCGCGGTCTGTGTTGGAGCCCTACAAGAACATGCCGTGGCTGAGAAGGTTGCGGTTGCACCTGTTGTAGCTTCGAGAACAGCCCCGGCCAGGCTGATAAAGTCAGTGTGGATAGGAAGAACGGGGATCATGCCGGGCACCTCATGTGTCGTGGAGGGCTCTAAAGTGTTAGTTGCAGTAGGGCCTGGCGTAGGGTTTGAGCCTGATATAAGAGTGGATGTCTGGGTGTCCCCGGGAGGTTGCATGCTTGAGGGATGACGTGGCGATGGTGGGAGATTGTCCGTCGTGTAGACTTGGCGATAAATCTCACATTCTTCTACTTTGACTGCGGTGACAAGGTCCTCACGCCAGTAAGAGTTGTGCAGCATGCGAGACTAGAGTGGCGTGTTGTTGCCAGTGGACGGGGACTCGTCAAAGACCCACGGACCCTCCCACCCATGCTCAGCGTAGCGGGCAACCGTGTGTGGCAAGATCAAATCTTTGGCTGGGGGCCCGTCGAGCGACATTGAATCTAGAGTGGAGGCTTTATGGCTGTAGATGTAGTTGGGAGATGTTGTTGCCTCAGGTTGAGTCCCGATGATGTTGACGACGACTGTGTGTGGGAGAAGAGTCCGTCCACCCGATTAAGAGGCTCCCTTAGATGGAGGCAGGAACAGCACAGAGTAGACAACAGATGTGGTGCAGCGAGGTGTTGCGAAGCAACTGAGCGTTGTGAGACAGCCAAGATCAAGACGGCAAAGAGCTACGGCACCGAGAGGCCAGAGAAGTCAGCGAGACTACCGTGTGGCCACAAAAGGTAGAATGCATTGTAGTGTAGACGTAGAGGTGGGGCAATAGAGAGTCCCAGACAAAGAGCTGTAGGTTGTTATGGAGCCAAAGTGCCAAAGAGTTGGCAGCAAGGAACATTTACGGGCTGCGGTGGAGCCTGACTATTGAAGAGTTGGTAGTGAGGAACAACTGCGGGTTACGGTGATGCTGAGTTGACAGAGAGTTGGCGGCAAGAGTGCTGTGGGCTCGTCGTGGCGGCAAGAATACCGTAGCGCATGTCAATCATGGGTTACGGATCAACGATGAGTAGGGGCTTGTCCCTAGTGCTTTGATACCATAAGTTATCAGGAAACTTCCTAGCTAGACATGCAGGTCATGTGGGCGAGAGTTGGAGAGCATCAGGCACCATGGCTGTGGTAAGGTTGACTCCGGAAGTTAGGTCACAAGAAAGACAAAGAGACTAGGGGAAGGGGAGCAAGAGTGTTAGGCCAGTGAGTGCACGGCGGCACCGAGTAGACGCTCCAGCCAATGTCCACCGCCACCCAGGGGTCAAGCCCGCCTGCTCCGAATTAACCGAGTGTGACTTCTCACCAGTGCACAGCCAACCTTGACACGGTGGCCCCCTAAGGATCAGCACCTAAGAAAATCATGCAGCTCCCCCAGACACCAAGAGGCAAGTAACAAGGATGCTAGGATTGGTACTCAAAAGGTACGAACCCTAGCATCAACCACATCAAAGCAAGATAGTAAAATTCCATCCATTCATGTGCGAGCGGGCACTCGTGGGTAGAGCCTTGAATGCTTCATGTCGCCAGAGGCAGAAGTCAGGGCGCACTCATGTAACGTCCCCCCCAGCAAGGCCATAATATGTGTGTGCCATGAAGTGTGAGGCAAGAGGGCATAGAGATGTGAGTGGCGAACGAGACTTTAACAATGGAGAAGCACAAAGTCTTGTAAGCTCCAATAGCTTAGTAACCACCACACAGCATAAATACCTGCCACAACACATGGTGGGTGACGCACACGGCACTATCAGTTTGTTTTAAAACCGGCCCAAAACTATTGTTTTGGTGGTAACTCTACGCACAGGCATCCAAACACAAAATCATCTGAACCTAGAGATACAGAATCTCAAGCAGGATACTACAACTGGTCAGAGGTTCGGCATACAATGTACAAATTGGGCTCAAGACCCAATCCATCGAGAAAACTCTAGTGACTATAGAAAAATCGCACAGCATCCCATTAAGCACCCGGGCTGACGTGGTAGCTATGTAGCTGCTGCAAGTGGGTGGACCCACCACTCGTCTGTGCTCCAGCGCCAGCTGGGTCTGCATCAGTGATTTGCACAAGTATGGAGATAGCCGAGTGGTCAGAGTGAGCTGTACAAGTAGATAAATGGTTCAATACTGTTCGGTCAACCTCTCGGCGACGCTGGAATTTCATTAAACTACACCTCGATGTTCTCGAAGCCCCCTTATTTGTCGCCAGAGCTTCTTGAGCCACTCATGGTGCGACCTCACACGCGTTGTTCGACTCGAGCGGAGAGGACCCAACATATGCCTCTTTGTGATTGTCGTCGTTGTAAGTCTGCGTTCGACTTGTTCAGCGCTTGTCGTTGGATTATATTTACTGCATGATAAACACTGTTCATTTATCAAAAATTTCTAAGGGTTCGGTCACGATATACCCAGGTTTTGGAACTATATAGCTGATATGCCAATGCCGCACACAAAATAACGCATATAACAATGCCACACAAAAAATAACACATATGACAATGTCGCACAGAAAATAACGCATATGACAATGCCGTACATAAAATAATGCATATGCCAACGTTACTCAGAAAATACCTTAGAAACCCATAAATGCTAAAAAAAATGTCATGTTCCCGCCACATACCATGTAGCATTGATGCATGACATGATTTTTGTCATTCACTATGTCTCAGACGGATGCACCATTGCACTTTTTTCCATGTCAGGTCCAAAACACATGCTGTGATCCAACATGAAGAAAGGGGTCGGCGGCTGGTTGATTTTGTTGTGGAGGCTGGGTGGATGGTTTCTTTTACAACGCATGGTGGGCGGATGGTTGCTTTTCTTCCGAACCACGGGCGGATCGTTACTTTTCTTCCGAACGACGAGCGGATGAGAGTCACACTTTGCGTTTTATGGGTATCTGAGCTATTTCACCCATTTTCTAAACCGTCTATTGCTCCATACCTTATCCCTGTGAACCACCTATGTTCCATTTAGCAAAACAGGTTTTAGCAATTGAAACATGTTGATAACGTATCTTCATATTTCAATCGGGGATGTGACCATATACCCACCGATTTTGTGAATAAGCCCCCCAAATCTAGTGACCGCTCTTTCACAATGCCATATCCAACGGATATTAACACTCATGCATCCACAGGTTGGAGAAAATCAACGACGTATAAAAAGCGCGAAAACACCATGTGATTGTTGCATGAAATTCAGCGTCGGAGTGATGACGTTATCAGGCCCCTTGAACAATCACAAACCCGACTTTGAGGGAGGGGTTTGCATTCAGTTTGCGTGAGGGGTCCGAGACACCCCATGTGTTGAAAGGGAATCTGTTGGGCCCGCTATCGCGGGGCCCAGCAGATGCCCGCGCAAAAAATAAAACCCTCAACCACAAATGTAATTTGGAGTTGGGTTTGAAAGTGTTTGTCGTGCAAACCTATGGTGTTTTTTGTGCCGTAAAAAAAAAACTGAAATGGGCATTTTCGCTCAATCGGGATCGAGCGATGACCCCCTCTTTTAAAAAAACCCTCGATCACGATCTTGCGAGGAAGCGAGGGTCGCGATCGAGCGACGGTCACATGACCCTCCTCGCCATGCTAAATCAGAGACGTCCGTCGTTGATCGAGCATGGCGAACGAGACTGGATACCTCGTTCATTTTTTTAACTGCTGGATATGGCAGACATAAATGTCCGCTCCTGGACATGGGAGGGTCCCCCTTTCGAGATCGTGGATATCGCGGACATTTTGCCCTAGGGTACATGTAGGGATTACCCACAAAATTTGATTGTGTGTATGTCCTGCCCGGCATTCGGAAGAATAAAACTAATCTACCCGGCGTTCGGAAGAATAAGACTCCCCTACCCAGTGACCTGAGAACATTAACGTTTTACCCACGAACAACAAGAAACCACATCATGCCGACGCTACATGCGATGCAGCACCAACATGCTGACATCATCAATATCTCTGAACATTCACAAACCCCTCATTCGAGGGGTTTGTGAATGTTTGTGGTGGGGGTTTGCGTATGGTTGGCATGGGGAGTCCGAGACTCCCCATGCGTTGAAAGGGAACCTGCTGGGCCCCGCTACCGCGGGGCCCAGAAGGTGCTCGCACAAAAATAAAACCCTAAACCCCTAATTTAATTATGGGTGTGGCTTGATTACGGTTTTAATTCTAAAACTGGAAGGGTTTGCGTGTGAGGGAAAAAAAAGAGAGTTTCTGGACGTTTTCGCTCGATCGCGATTCGCGCGTGAGAGCGAGAATTGGGAGGGGTGTGGACATGCCCCACCTTGCTTCACTCGATCAGCGACGCATGCCGCTGATCGAGCATGGTGAAGCGAGTGGGCAGGGGAGTCCTATTTTTTAAGTCGCTGGACAGGGTATTGATATTTTTTGTTCGCTAGGTAGGGCGTTCCTGACCCCCTCGCGGATTGGGTAGAAGGGTTATTTGGCCTTTCGCCCTATTTCAATCGTGGATATGGCAGCGACAAATGTTGGGGCGCTTGGATACAGCCTAATTCCGCGATACCCACTGTTTTGGCCTCCGAATTCTGTCCAGGCCACTTCTCGCACATTATACACACGGTACTCACTTTACACAGAAGATGCGTGCAGTACCCACTGTTTTCGCACGTCCATAAAATCATGCATGCTGCACCCACTATTGGAAAGAAATTCACGCTACACCAGTTCCACGTGAATTATTTTGTGAACTATGGGTATCCGACGGATTATTTTTCATTTTTCACCGATTTCAGTCAGCATTTCTACATCGCACAAATTGAAGCCCGACTCATATGCCTTTCCGGTGTCTTCATGAGAAGGTGAACTTTAGACAGAAGGAATATGTGTTGAAAGCAACCCGTCACCCCTACTTTATTTGACGCTTTCAACAGGGGGCTTCAACTTTGGAACGTTCGACAAAAGCACGACGTGTATCACATTCAAAAACAGACGTCACATAGTTTCTTTGTCGAACATGCAGTGAACGTGCCATGGTGTTGCGTTATGCGGGTCTTGCCGTCAACCTGGACAACATGCGAACAGGATCTAATCGTAGCATATGTCGAGGAAGCGATATGTTGCCAAGTGGACGTTGCCTATTGTCGTCCACATGCCACCGGCGCCAACTGGCGGATTATTCGAGGTGGATTGACATGCTAACACCGTCCTTACGTCGAAGCTGACTTGGCTCCCCTCGTCTTACATTTTTCTCCACGTGCATGATAGGATTATTAATTTTTGTAACCTCCTCGGACGTCTTCACACCGGATGCATGGGACGCGACGGTTGTCGTCATGGAAAGTCGGACAACCGCCATGTGATGTGGACGTTCTCTCTCGTCATCCGCAGGGGTCGTGACCGTTGACCCCATTGTTGATGTGTAGTCGACATGTTCTTCCAATGTCGCCGCTTCGTCGTCGCGGGCTTGTGTCTCCGGGATGGCCCTCCTCCTCGCGCTAACAACTGGTGGGTTTTCTAAGTGTAGATGGTGGGTACGATGCATATTACGACAATGTCGTACATTGTCATACCCACTGTTGGCCATCATGGCCGCCACTTTCTATGCTACTGGAGGCGACGACGAGGACGACGACCCACCCGAGGTCCTCGTCTCCCGGTACCACCCGGGGTCATCCTTCCTTGTTATAGAGTGGGAGGAACATGAGTGGAACTGTCACGTCAACGTCGTGGAGCGCATGACTCCTCGCTCCCCAGACCGTGTTGAAGAGCACACGATGCGACTTGCAGGCAGTCAACGTGTCCGTCCGTATCGTGGTTTGCCGTGCCGGTGGGTTGAACCCACGTTGTTTCTAGACATGGCGTCGTCGCCGACGGGGTTGGACCTCCTGCTTGGTCGAAGTACGCTGTCCGCTAGCCATCTCACACAAGTATGTCTTCTGTCTATTTGCCACACATGTGACTGACATGTATCTGTGCACGTCCACTGTGCAGGGTCGTCTAATGAGTCCCCGCCGCCCCCGCCAGAGAACACTGTCGAAGATGTTGAAGCCGCTCCATCCCGTGCGCGTAAATGCAAAGGACGATGCACGGATTTCCCAGGCAATCGTGCCTTCCGCAACATGGACACCTGTCGCGAAGCTGTCTAAGACTACGCAGTCGACCGCGACATGCCGGTGTCATGGGTCCGTAGTGAGCCAACTCGCCTCGAAGTCCGCTGCGGACAGTGGAGGCAAGCAGGCTGCAAATGGCTCCTGAAGGCGCGCTATCAGCGCAAGAACGGCAATGTTGCCGTCATCGAATTTGTGGATGGCCACAAGTGTTCCCCCACCACAAAGAAGGGCAACCAGGCGCGCCAGGCTACATGGGTACTGCGGCACATTGAGCAGACCATCAAGAAGAAGCCCTCCACGGACACCAAGGCGCTGCAGCAGATTGTTGAGGCTCGTACTGGGGAGAAGGTACAGTACCCCGTGGTGTACCGTGCGAAGAAGGCGGCCCAGGAGAAGCTGATGGGCGAGAAGGCGCTGTCGTGGTCCCTGTTCCCGGCGGACATTGCGGAGGTTAGTAGTTGTTTCCTCCGTCGCTGCTTCTCCATCCTTATTTACGATTGCTACACAGCTCTGTGTTCAAGCACCGTCCCCATGGCATGTCTGTCGTGCAACTCAAACGGGTGGACCCCCGGACGTTCGCATGCGCAGAGCAAGACAAGAAGAACGTCCTTCGCCGAGCCTTCGTAGCACCCGGGGCGTGTCGGGAGGGGTGGAACCACGTGCGGTGCATCATAACCAAGGACGCGACTTTCCTGAAAAATGGATTCAATCAAGTTCTACTCATTGCGCAGTTCTGGGACGCAAACAACCACTCCGTGTCCATGGCGTGGGCACCGTGCGGACAGGAGGACAAGGACAATTGGCTTTAGTTCGTGCATCAACTGGTGCAGGTGTATCCCACTGCTCGTGACCGAGGTACTGCCATCATTTCCGACCGCGACGGAGGGCTGCTTGCAGCTGTAGCCCATGAATTGCCAGGTGCGACGCACACGTATTGTGCGCAGCACATCCGCGAGAACGTCAAGTCCAAGGCGGGCCGGGTCGCCGTGGACCTCTTCTGGACCCTGGCGCATGCGTTCACCCCGCGGGAGTTCAAGCGCGCACAGGAACAGTTGGCGAAGGCATCTGTGTCAGGTTTGCAGTACATTTTTGGCAGGGGCACAGAACCGGGCATCCCACTTGCGGCGTGGAGCCGTGTCTACATCCCTGTGCCCCGTGGACGGCACACAACGAGCAACGCGGCCGAGTCTTTGAACGCTCGTATCATGGACGTGAGGCATTTGTACCCCTTCCACTGCTTTGCCCAACTGTACATGTGGGTGCAGAAGCTGTTTGCAGAGCGCCGGAAGCTGGCGCATGACTGTGAGACAACGCTGGCACCCTTCGCTGACGCCAAGGTAACGAACTACACTCAGAAGGCGAGGGAGTACGACATCATTCCGGCCGGCTCACTCTCTGGGACGGTGTCTGGTCCAAAGAGTCTGTCCGGCCGTGAGGTGGATTGCAACGCGAAAAAATGCAGCTGCGGCCAGTGGGCCGAGTACGGATTTCCGTGCCAGCTCGCCGTCAGTCTGCTTCTGGACGCTGGGGTCAATCCCGACATGTACGTCGACATCCACCTGACGAAGATGGCATGGAAGAGAACTTACTGTCACCCCATGCCCGGTGTCAACCTTGGCGAGGTGCAGTACACAGAGAATGGGTGGGGGCCCCCGGGCAAAAAGCGTGGCGCTGGAAGGCCCAAGTCCAAGCACAAGGACCGCTACGCACGTCGCAAGAGGGACCACATCTGCAGCCGTTGCGGCCTGTCCGGGCATGGCCCGCGGAAGTGCACCAACCCACCTGCTCTGTCTGCAGCTAACGTGGCCGCAGCACGTGCCAAACAACTTGCCTCGGGCCGTGGAGTGCGAGGTGATGGTGGAAAACAACTTGGACCAGCAGCAGCAACAGCAGCAGGAGTAGCAGGAGCAGCAACAGCAGCACGAACACGTGGAGCAGCAGGAGCAACAGGAGCATCAGGAGTAGCAGGAGCATCTGGAGCAGCAGGAGCAGCAGGAGCAGCAGGAGCAGCAGGAGCATTAGCGGGAGCAGTAGGAGCACCTGGAGCATCAGGAGCAGCAGGAGCATCAGGAGCACTAGGAGCATCTGGAGCAGCAGGAGCAGCAGGAGCAGCAGGTGGTGCTGCCAGTGGTGTTGCAAGCGCTGTTGCAGGTGATATGGCAGATGTGGCTGACGCAACAGATCCCGCATTTTCATCCCAGGTTGACAACCCTGGCAGTCCTGCGGACAACGATCCCTCGTCCTCGGAGTGGTCAGAGGAGGACAGTGCCTCGAACTATGAGACAACTGAGACAGAAGAATGGGAGTCAATGGATTCCTCCTCCCACTCAGACGCATCTGAGGAAGACGAACCGATCCAACGCAAATGCAAACGCAGAGGCCGTTCTGTGTGAACATAGGTAAAGCAACATTGTATGTCGTCCATTGATGGCCCATGCTGCCTTGTGTACTTTGTTTACTTTGTGAATTCTTAACATTGCTTTGTTCACTTTTGTTCTGTGCAGATGAGGCAGATCCATGTCCTCCTGAAGACCGTGGTCAAGCGGCAACCAAGGCTGAAAGTGCACCGGCACAGGGTCAGATCACATGTGGCCCACGACACGGGATGTGCGATGGAGGATGCACAAGTCATGTGTTCCATGATGGCTAGTCTCAACCTAGGCAAGACAGACGTGGAGCAGGCCAGATATCAAGTGGCCAACCCATGCACGGGCATGTGTGCCTCCCCCTTTGGGGAAGTGTTCTATGATGCATGCCTAGAGTTCAATGAAGTTGTAGAGTGCCCTGCTTGTGAGGTCATATGTTACGTGCACGGCTTACCCGTGCACGTTCAGTTGTGGATCAGTACGTGTGACTTAGCACCTCTGTTATACTGGGCTTGACGTTCACTAAGATGTACATAATGTCATTTGACCAGACCACTCTCTCTAGTGTTTGCTGCACCTGGACACAGGTTTCAAGTGAACTAACCTTTGTGATTAGTAGTCCAATCCTATGAATGACATTAAGCCAGTATAAGAGTGGTGACTTCACTTCAGTGTACAGTTTTCCGCAACTTGGCTGTCAGTTGCACAAGTTACATACTGTTAAATGCTACACAGTGAGGGAGTGTAAGGGTGGTTAACATGCAAAGAAGTCTCCTTGTACATGAAACCGTAAATACATGAACGCCATATCCACTATCTGTATTCTAAAGTATATCGCAAGGAAGTAATGGACACACTGTGAATGTTTTCAACCAATCATGTGCAGCAAGCCCACTACCTGCCGCAAAGAACGTCATAAGTGGCACATAATTGAAGAAAACATTGGAAGATCTTCCACATGTCCACTATGTGTCAATTAGCATTGACATGGCATACTTTGTACACAATTGATGACAACGCGTTGTCCGTGGCACATGCGAAAGTACCAACATTGAGTATGTTGATGGAAACATGATGAAAACATAAGCAAAGCAACCACCGAGAGTATCAAGCCCAAGGCAGCCACTACCCAGGGGTGTGAGGAGGACGTGGAGTTGGCATGCGTTCACCCAAAATCCAGCACATGGTCTCTGGTTCACATGGGTCGTTCACCCAAGTAGGTTGGACCTCCGTGGCAACGAGCGTGTCCCAGCGATGCTTGATCCTAGCCCACGCCTCCTTCACTTGCTGGGGAGTGAGATGTGGCCTGCTGGGTCTGGTAGGTTCACCACCCCATGGGCCAACTTGATCCCATCGGTAGATCCTCGCCATAGTGTCCCATGTGGTTTCGTCATGTCTATATACCATGCGACCCATGTTTTCTGCGGTGTACAACACCGTGAATGGAGATGGCTAACGATGATTGCCACCTCCGTATTTGTACGTGCTCTACGAGCGGTTACATCCGTAGGGACAATTAGGCTCGGATGACATCCATGGCTCCTATGCGTCAGGTCTGTTCAATGGTCTATGACTGGGCAATGGCCAGTCAAGGGTCTGTGCCATGGCTTCAGGAGTCGCAGCCCATGTGGTCTGTGGCGGATGGCGGCCATGCACGCTCCTGGTACGTGCCTTTCTGCGGTCCCATGCTTCCTTGATGGCGACCTATGCTCGGTGGGCAACAAAGGGGTCCACATAATATTCAGTACTCCACCCGGCGCCATTTCCGCCATTCCTGCGACCCTCGGATGACATGTCGATGGTTTGCGATGATTAACCATACAATGTAAGTCATAATAAGGGCGAAGGACAGGACGCACGGCGTTCTGGACAGGACGAGCAGCCGTCCCGACACGGACTGTAACCCTAAAGTCTGTCCCTTCTGTGACTTTGAACTTTTCGGTTCAACGATGTTTACGACGGTTCACGCAATGATTTTAGCATGGTAAAGTAGTTTCCACTTCATGGACGGTGCTCGCGATAGGCGACTTAGCGGCGCCCGCTCATTGGACGTTCAGCAGTATCGCGATTGCACTGGACCAATGCTGGTCCATTAAGACAAAGACGCCAAGTCAGAGAGGTATGTTGAAACTGTGTGGTGCACTGGCACTGTCGACTGCCACGCTGTCTGTGCTGCGCGAGGCTACGTTGGGGTCCTGTTTCAATGCTGTTGTCTTCTGCTGACCCGTGTGGAAAGTGGGTATGCGGAGAATAAGTTCGTCCTCCATACGATTTTTGGCACGGTGGACATCCGAAGTATTTGTTTTTAACAGTGGCCATCGGAAGTATTATTTTCATATTGTGGAAGTTATACGTATGTTTCTGCAAAAGTGGCCCTCCCATACTTTTTCTGCGAAAAGTGGGTACGCCGTTCTTTTGTTGCAAAGACAGTGGGTATGAGGCAAGTCTACCCGCTTGGATACCAGAGCTATAACCCCCCCAAAACGAAGGCAAGTCAGCCGATCAGCCGAGAAGCGAACGGCCAGCTACGGTTCTAATCCACTTCTTGAATCTGCGCCAAGCACGGAGGCAGGGGTATCCGGGGCGGCCTTCGTCTGCGACGCTCTGGCTCGGCCAGATTCCACCAGCGGACGGCGAGGCACTGTCATGCACCGTCATCGTCGCAGGAGGAGGGAGGGCACAATCATCGTCGTGTCGGCGTGAAGGCGTGACAAGGCGGCGCAAGGACAAGGACAAGGAAAGGGGCAGTCGCACTGGCAGGGACAAGGTGCAGGGTCAGGGACAGTTGCAAGGCGCAGGGACAGGGACAGGTACAGGGGCAGGGGTAGGGATAAATACTTGGCGCAGTGATAGGGAGCACGATGCGGCTCAAGGAGCGGTACCAGCGCAAGAGCAAGCAGCGCAAGGTGGCGCGCGTGGTGCGGCTGTGGCGCAGCATACGATGGCTTGCGTTCGTGCTGGTGCTGCTGCTCGTCGTGTGGCCCGCGTGGGTCATGCTGTCGTCGCCCACGCTGCCCTCGTTCATGTCGCTCTCCTCCTCGACCTCCTCGTCCTCTTCGGTGCGTGTGGCTCGGTGTGTGTGTGTGTGTGTGTGTGTGTGTGTGTGT
>SZWC01000125.1:129114-161412 GCA_023375785.1 Penium margaritaceum | reverse complement strand
CACACACACATACACACACACACACACACATACACACACACACACACACATACACACACACACACACACACACACACACACACGCACGCGCACGCACGCGCACTGCTCGTATTTTCTCGGTGGTCGAGACCCAGGCACTCGAAGAGTTGTTCCGGTGTCTCGAAGAGACCACCTTTGTTGTTCTTGTGGTGTATGCAGTGTGTTCTCGTCGCAAACTCGTTTGAGTTCAACGGGGGTGACGGGGCCCGGTGCGACTAGCTGTCGGCGCCCCTACATAAGCATGCTAGGGGCTCATTTGTACACTCTCATTGTTCTTTCATATTGTGCGTCATACTAAGTCAATTTTTTGCCGTTTTGTACTGCACTCACACGAAGCTCATGCTCATTTTTGCATGGGCCTGCATGCCCTAATTTATTTCCTACTTGGTATCAGAGTAAAAGCGGGCGTGTGAGCAGCAGACGCAGCAACAGTGGGCGGAACGCAAAGAGAACGCGCCACGTAGTGCTACGCCGGTAGTAGCGTAGAACAGCAGTAGCGGCTGTTACAACACCATTGGTAGCGGCAGTTGACGCATCAATAGCAACAGAGGTAGCTTCTTTGGTGCACGGCAGGAGGAGTAGAGTAGAGCTCAAAGCAACGGCAGCAGCAGCGTCAACCGCAGCAGCAGCAGCGGCGCCAGCCGCAGTAGCAGCAGCGTCAGCCACAGCAGCAGCAGCGGCGGGCAGCAGAATTCGCAGTAGTTGTGCCCGTGGCTGTAGCAACAGCGGCAGTTGCTGTGCCACGCAGCAGTAGTAGCAGCAACGGCGGTGCACAGCAGTAGCAGCAGTTACGACAGTAGGAAGCAACAGCAGCAGCTGCTGCTGTGCCACGCTGTTGTAGTTGCAGCAGTTGCAATAGATGTGGTGTCGGCAGCAACGGCGGCGCACAGCAGCAATAGCAGCGGCGGCAGCAGCAATCAGCAACAGCAACTGCTGCGCAATGCAGCAACAGTAGAAGCAGAAGTAGCAGCAACAACCGCAACAGCTGCACTTGCCGTTGCAGCTGCTGCTGCAGCAGCGAGGAGGGCCTTGCAGCCCTCCTCTGAGGCCCCCCGTCCTCTCGGAGGGGTTCCTTGGAGCCCCATCAGGGGGGGGCCTCGGAGGGGGGGCACGTCGGGCCCGTGAGCCCCCTTGGCCCTGTCAGCCCCGTCAGCGGACCGACGTAGGCGGCCGACGGCGAAGAGGCCGACCACCCCCCATTTTGACTACGACAACAGTCGAGGACAGTGTAGCAGATCCGTACACGCGGATGGAGTCACCTCGTCAGCAGGAGCTGAGTTCTGCCCTATCGTGTTCACCTGTTGGTGACCTTGCTCATCACATCGACGTTGAGTGTGACAGTACCTGCACGGACGACATTTCCACATGCTCCACAGACTCTGACGACTCCTCCTCTCTCGGCATGCGACCGCTCATCCCTCCTCGTATGACAGACATGAGATGTGGTGTGGATACGACACCTGCAGTTGTATCCAATGTTGCAGCGTCCCAGCACATTGCGAGTTTGGTTGATCCCTAGGTGGATGCATCAGCACCGACTCCATCGTCCTCAGCAGCAGAGATGCAGATGGAGCTGTACTCACGAGTTCAGCAGTCTGCATGTGGAGCACCCAATGAGGTATAGTTTATCCTATGCGAGGCAAACATGCACCACCTCCACATGTCCGAGGCAGATTACGCTGAGTTGTAGGAACGTGTAGTGATGCTGCAGCGGGAGGTGATGGTAGCGCGTGAGCGATTCTCAGAGGAGGGGAGAATCACTACTATGGGTACAACTTTTCCGCCACTAGCATCTAGCACACCCATACTCGGGGAGGATCTCATACCAGCTCCGAGTATGACGTCCGCTGGAGACACTGTCGCAAGAGAGGTGAGCATGCCTTCGGTCTCCGTCATCTTCGTTCCTGTCGACTTCATCATCGCTCCTCCTTCTGTTGTTTCCATCACGCACCTTCATCCACCGGACTCACCTGCCGCATTGTCATCTTCGTCCACGAGTGGTGATTCGGTTCGTCGCTCCAACCCTCCTCTTCGGGCGGTATACCCTTGTGCCTCATGGTACTTTATCTCGCCTCACAGGCCAGCTCCGCCACTTCATCCATGCTTGCGTGCTGCTTGCCCATTCCCGTTCCAACGACGTACACAGATGCATCGCGGCACAACGGAGAGAGGAGAGACTGTGAGTTGAGACCCTTGGAACTCACACGAGGACTGGTACACTCCAGGTGGTGCAGGAGCGACGTGAGGAGTCATAACCGGAGACACCACTTCATCTTTGAGGGTGCGAGCAGACTCGTCCTTGACAGGCGCACCTACATTTTTGTGATGGAAGACCACATGATTTATCGCTCAGGATCTATTCACCTACAGTATCAACATCTCCATCGAGGATTTTGCCGCCAGGTTGATCTGCCCAGGGGGAGTGATGTGTGGACCTCGACCTGACACGATGTCATAGGAGATGCATGGCGATGGGTCCATGCTCTACTATGAGCATACTACAACAGCCAGCGTGTGGCTCATGCCACGTGCCTACACAACTACATGTGGATGGTAGCACTCTGTTGGTCAAGACCCGGACACTTGGTGGATTGTACCAGTATCACGAGGAGACCATGTGATGGTGTGTCTTGGTGTGCGGCTATACTGCGTGTAGCATGTGCATGCGAGCTGGGTTGCTCATGGTGGTCGAGACCCGGACACGTGGTGACTTGCACCCGTGTTATGAAAGGATCCCCCATGATCTTGTGTGTCGATTGATGATGATATTGTGGCCGGCATACGGACACCTGTTGGATTGCTTGTAGCGGTCGAGACTCGGGCACCGGTACCGCCAGTGTCACAAGGAGACCATCTTGTTGTCTGACACGTGTATGATGTGCATTACACTGCTTTTTGCGTGTGCATAACTCCTCTCATGGTCGAGGTCCAGACACTTGGTGGGATGTGCCAGTTTCTAGGGAGACCTTAGATGGGTAGCAGATGTGTGTGTGAGTGTGGTTGACTGGTACAGATTGTGGTTTGGCATACGTTGTTGTTCCATGTCTTCGTTGATTTGTTTTGGCGTTAACGGTTATGTTAGCCAAGGGGAGTGTTGGTTTGTGTGGCTTTCACCCGTCACGACTGACGCCGATGGATTATCCATATACCCATGTTGGTGGTATATGATAGAGGAGGGCATGACTACACGACGGATCTCCGAACCATACCGAGACTTCTCCAGTACCTACGACAGTGCCGGCGAGACGCGGTCGATGCGTTCCGGCAGCCCTGTGGGCTTGTCAGGAGCTAGGAGAGTTTTCTTGGTGGGTTGAGACCCGCGCACCCGGTGGACTGTACCGGTGCGAAGAGGAGACCCGGTGGCTATACCAGTGCTTCCGATGTTCGGAATGTCGTTTTGGATGTCTTGACGCTGATTTCGAGTTTTTTTAGCACTGCTCGTATTTTCTAGGTGGTCAAGACCCGGGCACTCGGAGAGGTGTTCCGGTGCCTCGAGGAGACCACCTTTGTTGTTCTTGTGGTGTATGCAGTGTGTTCTCCCTACCAACTCGTTTGGGTTCAACGGGGGTAACGGGGCCCGGTGCGATTAGCTGCCGACGTCCCTACATAAGCCTGCTAAGGGCTCATTTGTACACTCTCCTTGTTCTTTCATATTATGCGTTCCAGACTTAGCCGAATTTTTACCGTTTTGCATCACACTCACACAGAGCTCATGTTCGTTCTTTCATGGGCCTGCATGCCCTAATTTATTTCCAACTTGGTATCATAGCAAATGGGGGGGGACGTGTAAGCAGCAGACGCAACAGTAGTGGGCGGAACAGAGAGAGAACGCGCCATGTAGCGCCACGTCGGCAGCAGCATGAGGGAGTGCAAATTGACTGCACGTGATCGGCGTTGTTCTACGCTGCTCACAGCCAAAGGGGCGGTGAGCAGCGTAGAACAATAGCAACGGCGGTTACAACAGCATTGATAGCGGCAACAAACACATCAGCAACAGCAGAGGCAGCTTCTTTGTCGTACAGCAGGAGGAGTGGAGTAGAGCAACGGCAACAGCGACGGCAGCCATAGCAGCAGCAACGGCGGGTGGCATAATTTGTAGCACCTGCGCCTACGGCTACAGCAGCAGTGGTACCTGTTGTGCCTCGCAGTAGTAGCAGCAGCAGCGGCGGTGTACAGTAATAGCTACGACAGCAAGAAGTAGTGGTAGCAGCAACAGCTGTTGTGCCACGTAACAGCAGTTGCAGAAGCAGCGGCGACGACAGTAGTGGCTGCACACATCAGTAGTAGCAGCGGCGGCAGTAGCAATCACAAACAACAACTGCTACACAGAGTGGCAGCAGTAGAAGCAGAAGGAGCAGCAGCAACCGTAGCAATCGCAGCAGCTGCACCTGCCACTACAGCTGTTGCTAGCGCAGCGAGGAGGGCCTCGCAGCCCTCCTCTGAGAGTCCCCCCCCTCTCGGAGGGGCCCCCTCGAGCCCCATCAGGGGGGCCCCCTCGGTGGGAAGGCCCGTCGGGCCCGTGAGCCCCCTTGGACCCGTCGGTCCCGTCGGCCGACTGACACATGAGGCTGACGGTGAAGGGACCGACTATCCCCCCCTCTGACTACGGCAGCAATCGAGGACAATGAAGCAGATCCCTACACGCGGATGGAGTCACCTCGTCAGCAGGAGTTGAGTTCTACCTTATCGTGTTCACGTGTTGGTGACTCTGCTGATCACATTGATGCTGAGTGGGACAGCACCTGCACGGACAACATTTTCATATGCTCCACGGACTCTGACGACTCCTCCTTCTCCTTCTCTCTCGGCATGCAACCGCTCATTCCTCCTTGTATGACAGACACAAGATGTGGTATGGATACGACACTTACAGTTGTATCCGATGTTCCAGCATCCCAGGACATTGCGAGTTCGGTTGATCACGAGGTGGATGCATCAGCACCGGCTCCATCGTCTTCAGCAGCAGAGATGTAGATGGAGCTGTACTCACGAGTTCTGCAATCTGCATGTGTAACACCCAGTGAGGTTGAGTTTATCCTACATGGGCCACCTCCACATGTCCAAGGCAGATTACGCTGAGCTGCAAGAGCGGGTAGTGATGCTGCAGCGGGAGGTGATGGTAGCGCGTGAACGATTCTCAGAGGAGGGGAGCATCACTACTATCAGCACGAGCTTTTCACCACTAGCATCTGGTACACCCATACTCGGAGAGGATCTTGTAGCAGCTCCGAGTATGACGTCCGCTCGAGATACTGTCACAAGAGAGGTGAGCATGCCTTCGGTTTCCACCATCCTCGTTCCTCTCACCTCCATCATCGCTCCTCCTTCTTTTGTTGCTGCCATCACGTACCTTCATCCACCTGACTCACCTGTCCCATTCTCATCGTTGTCTATGAGTGGTGATTCGGTTTGTCGCTCCAGCCCTCCTCTTTTGGCGGTACACCCTTGTGCCTGAGGGAACTTTATCTCGCCTCACAGGCCAGCTCCGCCACTTCATTCACGCTTGTGTGTTGCTCGCCCGTTCTCGTTCCTCCGGCGTACACAGATACATCGTGGCAGAGCAGAGAGAGGAGAGACTATGACTTTGGACCCTTGGCAATCACACGAGGACTAGTACACTCCAGGTGGTGCTCGAGCGACGTGAGGAGTCATAGCCGGAGACACCACTTCATCTTTGAGGGTGCGAGTAGACTCTTCCTTGACAAGGGGAGCTATCTTTTTGTGATGGGAGACCACATAATTTATTTTTCCAGGATATGTTCACCTAAAGTACTAGCATTTCTATCGAGGACTTCGCCGCCAGGTTCATCTGCCCAGGGGTAGTATTGTGTGGACCTCGACCTGACACGACGTCATGGGAGATGCATGGCGAGGGGTCCATGCTCTGCTATGAGCATACTACAGCAGCCGGCGTGTGGCTCATACCACGTGCCTGCACAGCTACATGTGGATGGTAGCACTCAGTTGGTCGATACCCGGACACTTGGTGGGTTGTACCAGTGTCACGAGGAGACCATGTGATGGTGTGTCTTGGTGTGCGGCTATACTGCGTGTGGCATGTGCATGCGAGCTGGATTGCTCATGGTGGTCAAGACCCGGACACATGGTGACTTGCACCCGTGTTATGAGGAGATCCTCCCCATGATCCTGTGTGTTGGTTGATGATGCTATTGTGGCCGGCATACGGACACCTGTTGGATTGCTTGTAGCGGTCGAGACCCGGGCACTGGTACTGCTAGTGTCACAAGGAGACCCTCTTGTCGCCTGACATGTGTATGATGTGCATTACATTGGTTTGTGCGAGTGTGCATCACTCCTCTCATGGTCGAGACCCAGACACTTGGTGGGATGTGCTAGTGTCTAGGGAGACCATAGATGGGTAGCAGATATGTGTGTGTGTGGTTTACTAGTGCAGATTGTGGTTTGGCATACGTTGTTGTTCCATGCCTTCAGTTCAATTGTTTTGTTATGGAGGGTTATGTTAGCCAGGGGGAGTGTTGGTTTGTGTGGCTTTCACCCGTCACGACTGACGCCGATGGATTATCCATATACCCACGTTGGTAGTATATGGGAGAGGAGGGCATGATGACACGACAGGCCTCCGAACTGTACCAAGACTTCTCCAGCACCTACGACAACGCCGGTGAGACGCGGTCGATGCGTTCCGGCAGCGCTGTGGGCTTGTCGGGAGCTAGGAGAGTTTTCTCGATGGGTTGAGACTCGCACACCTGGTGGACTCTACCAGTGCGAGGAGGAGACCCGATGGCTGTAGTAGTGCTTCCAATGTTCAGAAAGCCATTTTGGATGTCTAGACGTTGATTTCGAGTTTTTCTAGCACTGCTCGTATTTTCTCAGTGGTCGAGACCCGGACACTCAAAGAGTTGTTCTGGTGTCTCGAGGAGACCACCTTTGTTGTTCTTGTGGTATATGCAGTGTGTTCTCCCTGCTGACTCGTTTGGGTTCAACGTGGGTGACGGAGCCCGGTGCGACTAGCTGTCGGCGCCCCTACATCAGCCTGCTAGGGGCTCATTTGTATACTCTCCTTGTTCTTTCATATTATGCGTTCCAGACTTAGCCAAATTTTGCTGTTTTGCATTGCACTCACACACAGAGCTCATGTTCGTTTTTGCATGGATCTGCATGCCCTAATTTATTTCGAACTTGGTATCAGAGCACACGGGGGCGTGTGTGCAGCAGACGTAGCAACAGTGGGCAGAACACAGAGAGAACGCGCCACGTAGCACCATGTCGGCAGCAGTGTGAGGGAGCGCGAATTGACTGCACGTGATCGCCAAAGGGGCGGTTAGCAGCGTAGAACAGCAGTAGCGGCTATTACAGCGGCATTGGTAGCGGCAGCAGATGCAGCTTCTTTGCCGCACGACAGGGAGAGTGGAGTAGAGCTCAGAGCAACGGCAACAGCGGCGGCAGCAGTAGTAGCAACAGCGGTGGGTGGCAGAGTTCGCAGCAGCTGCACCTGTGGCTACAGCAGTAGCGGAAACTACTGTGCCACGCCGCAGCAGCAGTAGCAGCGGCAGTGCACAGTAGTAGCAACAGCTACGGCAGTAAGAAGCAGCATCAGCAAGAGCTGTTGTGCCATGTACAAGCAGTTGCAGCAACAGTGGCGGCGACAGTAGCGGCGGCGCACAGCAGTAATAGCAGCAGCGGCAGGAGCAATCAACAATAGCAACTATTGCAGAGAGCAGAAGCCGTAGTAGTAACTACGGTGGGCGACAGAATTCGCAGAAGCTGCGCCTGTGGCTAGAGCAGTAGCTGCAGCTGTTGTGCCGAGCCACAGCAGCAGCAGCAGTAGTGGCGGTGCACAGCAGTAGCAGCAGCTACGGCAGTAGGAAGCAACAGTAGCAACAGCTACTGTACCATGCAGAAGCAGTTGCAGCAATAGTGGCGGTGGTAGTAGCAGCGGCACACAGCAGCAGTAGCAGCGGCGGCAGTAGCAATTAGCAACAGCAACTATTGTAGAGAGCAACAGCAGCAGAAGCAGCAGCAGACTGCAGTAGCTACACCTGCCGCTGTAGCTGCTGCTGCCGCAGCGAGGAGGGCCTCGTAGCCCTCCTCTGAGGCCGCCCCCCTCTTGGAGGGGCCCCCTCGAGCCCCATCAGGGAGGCCCCCTTGGAGGGGGGGCCTGTCGAGCCCGTGAGCCCCCTTGGCCCCGTCGGCCCCGTCGGCCGACCGACGGAGGAGGCCGACGGCGAAGGGGCCGACCACCCCTCCCCCCTCGGAGGAGGCCGACGGCGAAGGGGCCGATCTGCTCCATTATCCTCGAGGATAATGGAGCAGATCTGTACACGTGGATAGAGTCACCTCGTCAGCAGGAGGTGAGTTCTGCCCTATCATGTTCACCTGTTGGTGACCCTTCTCATCACATCAACGCTGAGTGGGACAGTACCTACGCGGACGACATTTCCACATGCTCCACGGACTCTGACGACTCCTCCTCCTCCTCTCTCGGCATGCGATAGCTCATTCCTCCTCGTATGACAGACACGAGATGTGGTTTGGATATGACACCTGCAGTTGTATCCGATGTTCCAGCGTCCTAGCACATTGCAAGTTCGTTTGATCCCAAAGGTGGATGCATCAGCACCGGCTCCATCGTCTTCAGCAGAAAAAATGCAGATGGAGCTGTACTCACGAGTTCTGCAATCTACATGTGCAACATCCAATGAGGCTGAGTTTATCCTACATGAGGCAGACATGGGTCACCTCCACATGTCCAAGGCAGATTACGCTGAGCTATAGGAGGGTGTAGTGAGGCTGTAGTGGGAGGTGATGGCAGCGCGTGAGCGATTCTCATAGGAGGAGAGCATCACTACTATCGGCACGAGCTTTTTGCCACTAGCATCTCACACACCCATACTCGAGGAGGATCTTGTACCAGCTCTGAGTATGACGTCCGCTGGAGACACTGTCACAGGAGAGGTGAGCATACCTTCGGTTTCCACCATCCTCGTTCCTGTCCACTCCATCATCGCTCCTCCTTCTTCTGCTGCTTCCATCACACACTTTCATCCATCCAACTCACCTGCCCCATTATCATCTTCGTCCACGAGTGGTGATTCGGTTCGTCGCTCCATCCTTCCTCTTTTGGCGGTACACCCTTGTGACTCAGGGTACTTTATCTCGCCTCATAGGCTAGCTCAACCACTTTATCCACGCTTTCGTGTTGCTCGCCCATTCCTATTCCTCCGGCATACACAAATGCATCGCGACAAAGAGGAGAGGAGAGATTGTGAGTTTGGACCCTTGGCAGTCAAACGAGGACTGGTACACTCCAGGTGGTATGAGATCAACGTGAGTAGTCATAGCCAGAGACACCACTTCATCTTTGAGGGTGCAAGCAGACTTGTCCTTGACAGGGGGAGCTATCGTTTTGTGATGGGAGATGACAAAATTTATCGCCCAAGATCTGTTCACCTACAGTATCAGTATCTCCATCGAGGACTTCGCCGCCATGTTCATCTGCCCAGGGGGAGTGTTGTGTGGGAGATGCATGGCGAGGGGTCCATAGTCTGCTATGAGCATACTACAGCAGCCGGCGTCTGGCTCATGCCACGTGCCTGCACAGCTACATGTGCACGGTAGCACTCTGTTGGTCGAGACCCGGACACTTGGTGGGTTGTACCAGTGTCACGAGGAGACCATGTGATGGTGTGTCTTGGTGTGCGGCTATATTGCGTGTGGCGTGTACATGCAAGCTGGATTGCTCATGGTGGTCGAGACCCAGACACGTGGTGACTTGCACACGTGTTATGAGGAGATCCCCCCATGATCCCGTGTGTTGGTTGATGATGCTATTGTGGCCGGCATACGAACACCTGTTGGATTACTCGTAGTGGTTGAGACCCAGGCACTGGTACCGCCAGTGTCACGAGGAGACCCTCTTGTCGTCTGACATGTGTATGAGGGGGCTTCTTTTTTACCCTCTTGCTGGTTTTGTGCTTTCCTTCTACTTCTACCGCTTCTTTGGCCGCTTGCCTTATCTCTCTCCACGCGCCAAACCGCACTCCGTCTGCTTGCTTGCTTCTGCTTCCTGCTCCTTGCAACCCCGTGCCTCCTTGCGCCCCAGGCGCTACGGTCCTCGCTCCGCGACAACCTCCATCCATCTCCTTGACCTCCTTGGCCTCCTTGACCACTTGGGCTCTCGGACTTTCTCGATTTCTTTCCGTAGTGGCTGAGGCTCGTTTTGCACGGGAGGGGGGGGGGGGGGGGGGGGGGGGAGGGGAGGGGTACATTCCGTGCGTGCATTCCGTGCCTTGCCCTAGTCTCCTGGCACTTTCTCATGAAGGGGCATTTTCCTGCTGTCTACCCAACTCCTTTGGAGATTGGGGTACAAGGGGGGAAATGTTGGAAAATTCATATCGCCCCCATCTGTTACCCGATCTCTAATCCAGTGGCACCAATGGAGAACCCACATCATCATCCTGTTACAGTTCAAGTTTCAGATCAATCCAACGGGTGGATGCAGAGAAACGACCAAACGCAGAAACTGGCATAGATTATGCTACAAACTGGTAAAAGTGGCATAGTCTGTGTCAGGCGGGCTGGGCACGGTAGTCCTGGAGGAAGAGCGAAGGACTACGGCCAGCCGGAGTGATGAGCGTGGCTGGTGACCGGCAAGTGAGGATGGTAATCGACGAGTGAGGGTGGCAGCTGACGGGAAACCAAATGACTGGCAGCGATCAATCCATCGGCGGTATCTGGGATGCTTTCACAGATCAGGACGATGTCATCCGTCGATCTTGCGAGAGAACCCAGCGTCCGTCAAACTGAAAGTCGCTCCATGACTCTCGTCATTGACGTGGTGTCCAGACGGTCAACATGCCGAAGTCGTAAGACACACGACTGACGGACAGCCACTCCTCTTGTCTCAGCCCTCAAGACTAGTATATAGCAACAGCAAACTTCTTTTGTAGATAGCTTCTTGTGTAGTCATCCATTTCAGGTGTGCAGCATAGCGTTGGAAAGATCAAGAGACGATTTAGCCGCATGTGGCCTTGGTTTAGGCTATTGAAGCTCACAGTGTGTGTAGCATTTGGCCAAGTAACACGGCCGTGTGTACGTGTGTAATCAGAGTTAATGGAGTTAATGGAGTTACTGTTTCTTGCTCCTGTTGGGTAATGTGTGTATTGGTTCACATTGACCTCTGAGGCTGATCCTCTTTTTGCAACAGAAACTGGCACAGGATCAGGTATGTCACAGGGGACTAGCGCTCGTACATGAGCATGTGTGCCAGAGGGGACCAACACTGGCCCAGGATCAAGTATGCCAGAGGGGACTGACGTTCGTATGGGATCAGGTGTGCGAGAGGGGACCAACACTGGCACGGGATCATGTGTGTCAGAGGGGACCAACACGAGCGCGGGGTCAGGTGTGCTATAGGGGTCTCACACTGTCACATAGTCAGGTGTGCAAGAGGGGACTGATGAGGCTACTGGATCCAAAGCCACGATGGCCGGATCGTTAGTAGCTAGAGACCAGACCGGAGGTCAGGAGGCCCATCGGACCCATCCGCATGTTGAGACTCCCCCATCCGTCGGGAAGCCACACAGGTAGGAATGTGGTCTGTGGCCAGCGACAGAATGCTGGACAGGTCACGATAGGTGAGAGCCTCAAAGTATAGAGAGAGCATCTTGAGACTCGACAATGCCATGATGAGCAGGGTCCCAAAAGTGCCAGGCCTTTGACCGTGGAGAAATGCCGAAGAAGGTACATATGCGATCCCGTGATGAGACCTTGGACCCCTGCTGGTCCTAAATGTACCACATGTAGGCGAAGGACCTCCAAACGCGAGTGAGACGGAGATCGGTACGACAGCCAAACCACAACTCATACGGTTTGACATGGTCCGGAAGCAGACCATGCGGCAACAAGTTCCAGACCATATAGGAGAAGTCCTCAAAGGCAAAGGACTCAAGAATTCCACACTCAGACTGCATAGCGCGAACTGCATCCTCCATGGTGTTGTTCTAACGCTCAGTCACACCGTTCTACTATGGTGTAGCAGGGACAGAGAGCTAGTGAAAGATACCATTCTTAGCAAAGTAGGCATCCATCTCGCCTAAGAATTTGCCACCACAATCCAAACGGAACGTGTGCTCCTGCACACGTTCCGTTCGGGTGTGACGAGACTAACGCTCAGCCATCACCAGTGACAGGCGGACCGCCAGTGTAGCATCACTATTGTGGCAGAAGCTATAGACCCACCGCATCTAGGTGAAATCATCGGTCAAGGTGAAAACATATCAACCTCGATCTAAGAGGGACTCGACTGGGAGAGGACCGAAAAGGTCCGAGTGGACCAACTCCATAGTTCCCGAGAGAAGGAGTCACGGTAAGAGTAGCAATGCATCTTACCCTGGGCATAAAAAAGACAATCATTGTTGGACGGCTTCTCAAAGAAAGCCGCATCAAGACCAAGGGTCTGGTACTGGCTATGGTAGTAAAGCCAGACGCCCTCAGAATCAGCCCACACCTGAAACAATGTCTCCCAGTATTCAAAGCCCTCGTCGTTATCGTAACGTGATGGAGGTGTCTCAAAGTCCTTTGGTCACCCCTCCGTTGGGAGGTCCACCATCTCAAGCTCGAGAGATGGTGGACAGGGTTTACGAAGACCACCAGTGAGAGAAACACCACCAAAAGTGAACGCTACTGAATGAAGTGCCTGATCCTGACGGCAAGAAGGTGGTAGAGTGAGAGGTTGTGAACCCAGACGTAGCTCATGAATGCGCTCCTCAAGAAGACGAATCTCGTCCTTGCGTGTATCATCCTTTATCTCCTCCTCATCCCAGGTGTCAACCTATGATGAGGGGTGATGAGGCCGCATCACTATGTAGGACGTATACTATTGAACAGATGGTGCTGCTCTAGTAGATCCTCCTGGTGGCTGTTGTGAGGCTCCCAAACGACCCCTTAGCAACTTCACAATCTCATGCAACGCGTCGGTCTGCTCCTGCAGCTATCAGTGTATCTCATCCTACGTCTAAAGAAGCTCGCCAATTGTGAATGACTGTGACCATGGACTCATGATACTCGAAGAGGAGGAAGAGGAGGGGTCTCCTAGCCCTTTGCCCTTGTCACGCATTGGCACCATCATAGTGCTCTATATGGGGTCAAATGTAAACAATCCTCGAAATAGGGAACCGACACTATTTCTTGAGGAGTTGAAACGTTGAGGAAATTTGATGGTTTGACCTCCATTTTGCTGACGTCAGCACAGATGATGATGACATCAGTGTTTTTACGCTAGCAAAAAAACTGGTGTTTTTTCGCTGGCATATTTTACGCCAGCAGTTGTTTTTTAGTCATGCGGACTCCGTGTGACCGGTGGGGGTGATTGTGTCACCCCCTGCTCGGGGCTGTATGGGGACTACACAAGCCTATGCAGCTATTACGTAGTACTATGCCGTTTGTGCGTAGCTATGCTGTATTGTTGCTCTACATAATCACTACTACGCAATAGTAGTGCTCCACAAGCCCGCTGGTGTTGTTGCGGTGAATCTGCTGCTGCTGCAGCTGCCAACACTACTGTTGTGCTACTCTAGTCGCTACTGCTACAACAGTGCTACTGCTGCGGTTCTGCTGCTGCTATTGCTGTTGCTTCTGTCGCTACAGCAGCTGCAATGTTGTTGTTGCACTTGTGAATCGGTAGGCCATCTCCTTCCTCTATGTGTGTCCTCGGGTGCGCAGGGCATGGTGATCATGAGATCAGTGGAGAAATGTACTGAGACCACCCGCTGTTGAGCGGATACCTCATGACATCGCTCTCAAGCCGTGTGACCTCCCTCGGCACGATCCCATGCCCTCCACTCTCATCGGCCGGAAAGACCTGTATCAGAGTATTAACTTCCATCTCATATTGTACTGTGGGCGCAGTTGGCTTTCTCTTGCTCCGTGGTACCTTTTATGCTCCTCGGTGAACATGCTACTATCCAGAATCGCATCAGTCTTGTTCTGGTGGACTTCTAGGACTAGGGAAAAAAATGCTTGGAGGATTTTAGCGAGCCCAGTGGTTGGGGTTGCCCTCGCTCTGCAAAGAGAACCAGCGTTTTTGGCAAGCTTTGCTCACCGACCGCGCCGAGCGAGGCACGTCTAGCGTGCTTTGCCTCTCCCCTCTCTTACCAGTTCGCTTCAAGGACTTAGGCTTTGGCCAAACCGGATCTGCCATGGAAATTTGGAGGTAGCTCATCCTTTACTCAACCATTTTGTTTTATTCCAGTTGCATTAGAAATCTGGTGCAATCCTCATGGTATCAGAGCAAAGCCGTAATGATTCGCTTGCATGAGCCAAAAGATCCGGGGGCGCAAAGTTTGTGGCTGCAAAGGTGTGAGGGAAGAAACTTCAACTTCTAGGGTCGACAAGGCCGTTTTTGCGCCAGAGAGGGCCCTCGTCCACCCGTTGTGAGGTCGCCTAGGCCGTCCAGGGCCGTCGAAGCCGCTGGAGCCGAGAGAGAAGGCAAAGAAAGGAAGAAGGGGAAGGCGGCACTCCTATAGGGAGGCCGCGAGCTGTGACTAAGGGCAATCTGGGGGTCTAGAAAAGAGCCCAGGCCCAGGTTGAAGGTGAGGCTGCGAGCCACAGCCACCTTAAGATGTCGGAGGTGCCAGGAAGTAATGGAAACTGCACCGAAGGCGACGGCCGTCCAAGGGATGACGAAGGCTGGTCCGCCGGCGGACAAGGAGCCATGTCTGCAACAGTGACATGGCAGGACGTTGATCGGCCAGGCTTTCACCGTGATCTCACACCACCCACGCTTGGGACTCGAGAGTTCATCGCGTGGAAATATGTCTTCCTCTCTTGGGCAAAGGAGCATGGGCTTGAAGACTGCTACCTCGAGCCCCCCACCAGGAGCGTGCGTGACCGGACACTCCTCGTTGCCTACAACACCCTTGTGTGGGCCCTTCCAGACCCGCAAGGATATGCCTTGTGATAGTTTTGTCAAGGGGGGTGGGGAGAGGATCGTACCAATCCTCGCAGCGGTGTTGCACGACCGTACGAAGCCTGGCAGCATCTCCTCAAACGCCAGGAAGAGCAGAAAATGGCACTGCTCATCACTATCGGAGACAACTTGCGTACCCTCTACCCCAAACCAGGAGTGCCAGTGTCTAATTACTGGCAAGAAGCAATGGACTTGCAACGTCGCATTGTGGGATGGGGGGCGTCGTGCGCTGTGTCTAAATGGCTGGAAACATTGCTTCTCCGCCTTGGAGAAGCCTACAAGGAGTTTCGTTGCAAAATTTTCCGCTGCGCACCCATTGCTGAGGTGGAGAACAGTGACCTGGAAGTAGTCTACGGGCAGCTTCGGAACGACAAGGACATCCTCCAGGGAGAGCAGTGCGAGTCCCAACGCACCTGCTCCTATTGCCTTCACCCATCAGTCTGCTGCCACAGGAGTCTCGCAGGTGCACGTCAACACTGCTCAGAGCTAGAGCTCTAGAGGTCGTCAGTCCCAGAGCGGGGGAGGGCGAGGGCGCGGCCATGGCCGCAACTTTGGAGGCCGCACTTGCAGCTATTGCGGTCAGGCAGACGACTTCTGGCGCTTGCGCCCTTGTCTTTAGCGCCAGATGCTAGAGCAGTAGCAGCGACAGCAGCAGTCACAGCACATCGAATAGCAGCACCAAGAGCAGCAGTGACAGCAGTTGCAGCCGCAGGTGCAGGTACCAGCGCCCTCGTACCCCCAGAGTGGCTATGGTGCACCTTCCCACATGCACCCACCAGTTGTAGCAGTGACCTAAGATCTGCCACCGCATTCTCCGGTCGCGCAAATGTTCCCACCGGCACAGCTCTTTGCAACACCACCGTACCCAGGGGCATATGCACCTGCCCCCATGCTCGCAAAGACGACCCGCCTCCAGTCTGGGCAGTTTGTGCATGGGAGCAGACGGGTGCTGCACCCTCAGTTGGAGGGACCTCACCAGATCTGGCATGGCCAGGCCCAGGCAAGCAGATTCCACCCACGCCCCCGACTGCACCACCAGCAGCAGGTCAGAGGTTAGGTTGCACGCATGCCACCATTTCACATGCCCTGCCCATGCTTGAATGGTTGTATCACACAGCTGCATCACACCACATGTTGCCGCACTGCCAACTGTTTGTGTCACTACATGCCGCGCATGTCATTGATGGTGTACAGACGGGTTCTGGGGAGATTCTACGGTAGAGGATGTGGGCACAATTGCTGCAAGCGCCAGGAGGGGCGATATGGCTGACTGGGGTGTTGTATGTTCCCCGAGTGAAGGTGAACTTGTTGTTGGGGGGTCAACTAGATCGTCAGGCGGCCATGCCGGCACTGACACAAAATCAAAGATGTTCTCTTTTTTATGGTAGTGGGTCATTGCTGGTGGATGGGCCTCTGCATGCTCACATGCTCTACAGGCTCACGCTGTTTCCATGTACAGGATCACCACGTCCAAAGTTGCACGTTATGAGAGGAACAGATGCACGGCACACAGACTTGGCGCACGGATGTCTTGCACACATCAACAAGGAACTAGTGACAGAACTAATGAAGCATGCACCGGCTCGTGGACTGACACCGGCTGAGTGCCCTCACGGACTGAAAGACAACACATGCCTCGAGTGTCATGAGGCGAAGTCAAAAAGACAGACATTTCCCAGGTCTGAGCATGAAAGCACCGCTCCCCTTGAATTGGTCCATGCAGACCTAACCGGTCCCATGATTGTACCCTCTCTGCAGTATGGATCACAATACATACTGACACTGACTAATGACTTCACTCGTTTTCGTCGGGAATTTTTGTTGCGCACAAAGGCTGATGCTCAGCGTGCCATCACTGAGTGGATACCCTATGCTGAACGGCAAACAGGATTTCACCTCAAGGTCCTTTGCACAGACAGAAAAACTAAAGGGCAAGGGGATTGTGCACCAAACTGCTGTACCATATACTCACCAACACAATGGTTTCGACGAACGGTGGCATCATACACTTGGATATGCTCTGTGCACTCTCCTGACTGAGTCGGGTCTTTTGTTTGGCTTTTGGGAAGAAGGGTGAAATACATTGCCTTGGTGTGGAACAGAACACTGCAAGGTCCAGTGCCCAAGTCAGTCACACCATGGGAACGCTGGTTCAAGGAACGGGCAGATTTGTGGCCGGCACTGGTGTGGGAAACCATGGCTTGTGTGTGGCTTCCAGAACAACACCGACCGCACAAACCGAGTCCTAGAGGCAGGTGGTGTGTTTTTGTCGGGGTGTCTCATGCATCTAAAGCATGGAGGTTTTGGGACCCGATCAGTCACATTTTTCTAGAGAGCCGATATGCCTCCTTTTTTAGCACATGCCATACAAGGCATTTCTTAAACTTAGGCATGCCCCAAAGTTCTCCATGCCCCAACACTATCCTGAGTACATGAACGTACCAGTCTTCATTCCACATAGTCCAGGACCCTTGCGAAAGGTCACGGTGTCACAGCCTGCACCGCAGGCCGGTTCCCCTGTTTCCACGGACCTGCTCACTCCCACAGAACTTGAGACTGGAGACTTAGAAAACTCTCAAGGGCAGAGTACACACTCACCTCCTGGTCTACGACCCCTTTTGTCTGATCAATTGCCAAGTCAATTCAAGGATCCTCCACCAGAGCATGTGCGCAGGTCCTCAAGGAATCTACCTCGGGCAGAGTTACAACATGGTCGGTACACCTGTAGACACTGAGCTGACCACCCTTGCTGAATCAAAGGAGTGTCCTGATGCAAAGGAATGGGAGCAAGCCCTGGTCAATGAAATTAATGGTCTGCTAGAGCATGAGGTATTTTAAGTCATTCCTCTTCCACCAGGACGCAAGGCAATAGACATGAAATGGGCTTACAAAATCAAAAGGAACTTGCCAGGCATGATAGATAAGCCAGATTGGTGGCAAAAGGGTTTCATCAGATTCTTGGCCAAAACTTCACTGACACATTTTCTCCTGTCGAGAAGTACGCAAGCAGTCGTGTCTTGTTGGGGATAGTAGCACAAGAGGATTGGGAGATCCATCAAATGGATGTGAATTTTCTTTCGGTGAAAATGCCGATTACCCCTGTTTTGTCACCCTTGACCCTCATCCGCCCCTCCGTCGGAACAAAAAGCCTCATCCGCCCCTCTGTCGGAACGATAAGCCCCATTCGCCCCTCCGTCGGAGCGATAAGCCTGATCCGCCCCTCCGTCAGCACGATAAGCCTCATTCGCCCCTACACATGAACAAAAAGCCCCATATACCCCTCGAGCGGGTTTCGATGTACAACCATTGAAAATGACGGAAAATAAGCCTAATGTACCCAAGGTTTGTGATGTGACGCAACACTATCAGCGGAACGGAACCTTACCCTAGACATCTGCTGCCGAACGTAAGTGCTTGGGTCTGCGTACAGGCTCGGCATGGTACCGTTTCGGCACCTATGCCTCCCTGCTTCGGTGTGCAGTCGGCCATACATGACAACTGATGCTTTTCAAGTACACTGTCCGTAGTCGTGTCATTTGCGATGTCAAACCCGGACGTATGCTCTGCATATATAACTGGTTTAATCACAATGGACTACTACCTTCTCCCATACTCAAGATTACAATGAGAAAACCCTCTTGCGACATGTCCAATGTTCGAGATACGCGTCCTCTGCCGCCGTTGCAGCGCTGGGGTGGCCATCCAGAACCGGTGTACGGTCCTTGGGGAACCGTGATAATCCCCCCCCCCCCCCCCCCCCGCCCATGGATCACAGAACTGCGGTGGCGGAGTGGGCAAAGATAAAGCGTGCATGGGACATCATCAACCCAAATACACCCGAAGACCCATACACCATGTGTTGGCAGTTGGGCATGAAAGCACCTCATGCTCGACCGCTGTTGTGTCCACCCAATTGGGCACCATGGATCTCGGTCTGGCCACTTCCATGTTCATGGTTGTGATTAACGTCATCCTTTACCTTATGTCTTTACTGATGTTCATAACTATATGCAGGGCATTGTGGAATAAAGTGTCTCCATGAAAATGAACAATGTACCACCCTTTTCCTCATTATTAGTGTGCATTAAAGCAACGGAATGTCCTCTAATGTAGACTACTTCTGGCAGTAGTAAAGACCAATGCAACTGTCAAATGAGGACATTATATGCGCACAATTGCACCGTTCTACTGGTTAATTTGGGATCATGTACCTTCAACTTTCATGTTCAATATGTCCACCTCACTGTTATTATAGTAAGCAACATCATAAGTGAAAGGTCACCTCTTCAGCAACGTATGGTAAGGTTGTCGAGCAATGAACCATCCTGAGTAGGACACTTCATGAACATTGTACCAATGAAATCATTTGTTACTTCCTTAATAAATCATGTACTTACTTCCCATGTGGTGGTTGTGTAGGCTATAACAGACAGTGTTATGTCTTGTGTTTGTACGTCGTACGTGAAGGTTATCCTTCACGTACGACGTACGTGAACGTGGGGTACGAAATTTCCTCGAAGAGTTCACGACTCAATCCCCGGAGAAAATGAACAATGTCATAGACAGGACACAGCTGCTCCCATGGCTGACAGTGTTCAGCATCGTAGAAGACCTCGGCCTGAGTGTCTGAATCTTGGCAGCCATGTCTGCTTCTCGGAACATGCACACTACTGGCCCCTCTCCCCACATGCAATGAACTACTGTGTCTAAGCCTAACTCTGACCTTCTGCCTAACCCGAAACCCCCATCTCCGGGTGAACTGTGAGCCGCCTCTCACTATGGTGTGCTCAATCTCCATAGTCCAGCAAACTTCATCCTGCACATGAACAAAACCAAGTATTAGTCATGACAAACACCCTTAACCGATGGGAGTTCCATGAAAGTGTGTATAACAGGGCATGGCGACAAACAGAACAAGTACGTACCTCACTCTGCCTCCTCTGGCTCTTCCTCGTACATCTCTTGCCACTCTCTCTCCTCCTCATCCAACTGCTGGGTGTGCTCATCCTGCGTCACCGTCTCACCATCATCACCAACAGGAGGGGATTATGCACCAGAGTCATCACTTTCAGCACCAACATCGTCATCATCCTCTTCATCCCGGGGTGGAGCCTCGGGATCGTACTCCACGTCACCACTGGCATACGCTGCAAGTGGAGCATCCACAGCTGTGGAGGTAGTTGCACGTGCCTCCAAGGCTACTGCGGCCTGTGCAGCAGTAGCCTCTAGACGTCCATCGTACCCCTTTGTTGCAGCCTGTGCAGGGCTTGGAGCAGATGGATTTTTGCAGCATGTCCTGGTGTGGCATTTTTGTCCACACCGTGGGCAAATGAAGTTTTTCTTCCGCAGTGTCTCACCGTCTTTCCTTGCGCTGCGCGGGCGTCCCTTCCCACGCCTTGGTCCCAGTTGCAGCCACTGTGGTTTGACGGGCACAATTTTCTTCACCACCGGAGAGGGGATGGGGTTGTTGTATGCACGTCGGAACGCCATGCGCGTGAGTCCAGGGTCGACAAGGTTCTCTGCGTTGATCCGCTTCACGAGCAGGAAAGCGCATGCATGATGACATGGCATTCCAAACTCCTTCCACCGGCCACAGCTATAAGTTTTCTCCAGGAGGTCTACCTATCGGGGATTGTTGGTTGGTCCATCCACAGTTGCAGTGTTTGGGCCCTCCTCAGTCACATTGTACTCACGGGCCACCGCTAGGCAGTTCAGCAGTCGGTCGGTTTGGGCAGGGGCCAAGGACGTCTACATAGCTTCCGCCTGGGCACGCCAAGCACAAAACATGCACTGCACAAAGGGCAGGATGCTCACAAAGCAGTAGTATGGATACATCTTGCGGTGCGCGGCGATGCGTGCATTCCAGCTCTCTGCTGCGTTGGAGGTGGTGTGGCCTCCCCTGCCAAGGGGGCAGTGGAGACGTGTCTATTTCTCCAGAGGTACACCACCGACCACAGACCCATCCCCACCTGGCCTGCCAAACAGATATGCGTAGGCAGATGCACTCACTTGCCGCAGGTGGGTGGTTGCCTTTTGCCACTGGTCGACATTGAGCGCATGCGCACACTTCCATGCCCAGTGTGCGGCTTTCTTCCTGTAGGCAATGCGAACGTTCTCGCGCAAGTGCCATGCGCAGTACGTGTGTGTTGCACCACTTAGGTACTTCTTCACCGCTTTCTCCAGGCCCTTCTCTCTGTCTGTGATGATGCATGTCCCAGGCAGAGCAGCAATGGGATACGCGAGGGCAACCTGTGCGCAAAAAAATTTCCAACTCTTCTCGTCCTCGGTCTGTGCCAGTGCCCACGCCATGGGCACTGCGTGGTCATTGGCGTCAAAACATTGGGCAAGCAGCAGAGTTTGCTTATGCCCGTTTTTCAAAAACATTGCATCCATGGTCAGAATGCGGCGACTGTGCTGGAAACCGATCCTTCCAGCCCCTGGAGCGACAAACGCCCATAGAATAGCACCATTCTTGTCCTTGTGCGCGACCGCATGGGTTCCTGGGTCAACACGTCTCAGCTGCACGCACGAAATGGATGTACACATGTCAATAGAACTGAAACTTGAATGAACACGGCTTTCTTCAAGCTTCCAAGCGGTCATGTTTGTGTACCTCGTCGACGTAAGACCGGAAGAGAATCCACGTGTTGGTTTTCTTGCCCATCAAGTTTTCCTGGGCCTGTGTCTTCGCCAGGTAGAGCGTGTTGTTGGAGATGTTGGTGCCGGTCCGCTCATGGAGTACCTGCCGTATTGTGGCTGTAGACGCAGTGGGGTCACGCTGCAGTGCTTTGCCTATTTTGCGGGCCACCCACTCCTTCTGACGGGCCGGATTGTCGCGGCCAATCTTGGGGACACACTTGTGTCCGTCGGCGTAGTGGGACACAGTCACGGCACCAAACTTGCTTGTCACACGTGCGTGCAAGAGCCAGGTACAACCCTTGTTCTTGGCCTCGGCGCACGTCACGTGGAATCTGGCGGGCTCACTGCGCACCCACTTAAGTCCGAAGCGGTTGTCAACCGTGTAGTCCTCCACAAACGCCCGGGCTGCGTCCATGTTGTCAAGCAACATACCCTCTGCCGGCTCCTTCGGCATCCCTTTTTGCTTCTTCGGGCTGTGGCATGGTTCGTCGTCCGAATCGCCTGTCCATGACAGCACAGCATAAAATGACATGGGAGAGCACGGGTTTAGAATGCAGTCCATGCAAAACCAAGAAGAGGAACCTGTACTTCCATGCACTGTCTCCGTCTTCCTGAAAAAACCAGACATAGGATACATCATGGGCACAAAGTGAGCATTACCGAGGTGGCCATGTGGTACGGACATCACGCGACAGTGCCCCATGCTAAACCTAACCGGTCCGGCTTCCCGGACATCGGGGGACCTGGGAGCACGGGGTGGTTCATCCGGGAGTTGGTTCTGTGGGAGGGCGTCCCACTCGTCCAACTGCCGGGACCACCAATCATCGTTCCAATCCCGAGTGAACCAAAACATAACAACTTCAAACGCGCCTGATGGGTTGTTTGGCGGAGGGTTATCGGGGTACCACCGCGGTGCACATCCGTCAGCAGACCGAGCAGCGTTCTAGTGAGGACTTGGTTGCGTGGCAACGAGCCACGTGTGTTCTTGGGAAGCCATCCGAAACGGTGGGTATTTCGTCCACAAAACATCATCCTATTTATCCCATCTACCCTCCTCATTAGGCTTACCGGCGTCCTCAACGACTTGGTCATCCACCATTCCGGCTTCACGAAGGATGCAGCAGTAGAAGCAACATCGTTGGAGGGAGTGGTGACGGCGTCAATGACGACGACGCAACACTGAATGATACTGGATGAAACTCCACAGGTACCCTGCCGCAACATGTGGTGCAAGTGGCGGACAATCTGAGGATAGGTGTACACGTAGGATGAGGGTACTGTCCACTGATACCTCTCTTCATGCACATACTTTGCGATTGTAGTGCATGTCATCCACTGTCCGCTTGCAACTAATAGTTCACCATGGTTTTGGGTACCCAACGGCATGCCCATATCCACCGGCGGTTGAAAGGATGCGACAGCGACATGTGATTGGCAGCTCGTCAATGCGTGTCGCGGAAGTTGCAACATGGACAGTTGTCGACTGGTCCAACGGCGCAATGTAATTGGCCCGCTTATCGCTTGCTGCGCTGGCCACACAGCTGTTAGGCGAGGCATGACGTTTGGATGCCAGTGCATGAACCATGCCAGCTCAGGGCCGAGGATCCGTAGGGAGTGTTTTGATGTTACGAGGACATTGCATGTGCTGGTAAGACGGACATGCAGACGTGCGGTGTGTGGATTGACGGAAACTCCGAGTCGTTGAAATATTTTGAGAATGAAAGGATACCCCCAGTTAACGAGCGAATGAAGCACGCTGAACCACACATTGTTGAGTACCGGAACATTTTCGTTGTCGACTTCATACTAAACTACAAGTATCGAGTACAAGCATGTGGAGTCGTTGTACGAATTGAGACACAAATTATGGGAAAAGTGAAATAATAATACCAGGATACCCTTCTCCGGCAGAAAAATGAACCATATGTCGTCACATGACGACTTCGACAATTGCAAGGGGTATATGGGGCTTATTGTTCATGGTTAGGGGCGAGTGAGGCTTATCGTGCTGGCGGAGGGGCGAATGAGGCTTATCGTGCTGGCGGAGGGGCAGATCGGGCTTATCGTCCCGACGGAGGGGCGGATCAGGCTTATCGGTCTGGCGGAGGGGCGAATGGGGTTTATCGTTCCGACGAAGGGGCGGATGGGGCTTATTGTGCGAAACTTCGGGTATATAGTCACTCCGCCCATTTTTTCTCAATGGTCTATTGGAGGAAGAAGTGTATGTGAGACAGCCTGAACGGTTTGAAGATGGTACAGACAGAGTGTGGCTGAACCTGATAGCTCTCAATGGATTGAAGCAAGCACCAGGATGTTGGAACAAGGAGATCAAACGAACTCTAGACAAAGGTGTGTTCATCCAAAGCATGTCATTTTTCCTCTGTTTTCCTGCGCTGGACGGCTGAGGGACCTGTTGCTCTCATTGTCTATGTGGATTACCTACTTATTCTCTCTCCCTCTCTCAATCTTGTGGCCCATACCAAAGTACTGCTCACTGCACACTACAGCATGACAATCTCACGAGACAGAAAGGCACGCACTCTCTCTCTTCATCAAGGATGGTTCATTGCACACCTGACAGCACGCTTTGCACATCTTGTACAGCATCTTCCATGACAGTGCACCCCCATGAGCCCAAATGTCTATGCACATCTCCTTGATGAAAGCACCACTACGGACCAGACACAGATCCCATACTGTACCGCCAAATCCTAGGTAATTTGAGCTACCTGGCCACCACAACACGACTGGACATAGCTTGTGCAGTCAACACGCTTTCCCAATTCAACCAGCAATCCCGCACTGCTCATCAAAAGGCTCTTGTGAAATTGTTGCTCCATATGCTGGACACTGCCGCTGCCGGTCTTGTTTTCTCTCCAACACAAGCTCCACTATTTGATGGTTTTTGTGACAGTGACAATGTACGTGACAGAGCAGCACGCAGCAGGGACGGGTGGGTGTTTCGTCTTGCGGGCACAGTAGTCTCATGGCACAGTGCAAAGCAGTCATGTGTGGCAAAGAGTGTGGCTGAAGCTGAGTATGTAGCGCTTGGAGAAGCCTTGTGTGAAGCCATTTGGATGCGATGGCTGTTGGAAGATTTGGGCTTTGTTGTTGATGCTGTTCCACTACATAACGACAGTTCAGCAGCTCGTCGCATCACAGTGAATGACGGATTCTTGCATCCATGCACAAAGCACATCAGCGTAGAACACCACTTTGTGCACGAGGCAGTTGAAGCGGGTGTATTTCAAGTGTGTGGCATCAGTGGCTCAGAGCAACCTGCTGATTTTCTCACCAAGGCAGTCCCATCCCCTGCACTCAATGACCATATGCAACAGCTTGGGTGCATGCCTTGTGCACCCTCGGCCAAGGGGGCGTATTAATCCGTGTGCCATCTCCTTCATCTATGCGTCTCCTTGGATGCACAGGGAATGGTGATCCCGAGATACACACTGAGACCACCCGCTGTTGAACGGATACCTCATGAAATCGCTCTCAAGCCGCATGACCTCCCTCGGCACGATCTCATGCCCTCCACTCTCATCAGTCGCAAAGACCTGTTTCAGAGTGTTGACTTCCATCTCATATTAAACTGTGGGCAAAGTTGGTTTTCTCTTGCTCCGTGGTGCCTTTAATGCTCCTCGGTGAGTGTCTGTTTGTCCTAAATTCTGCCCCAACTCATTGTTGTACCCGTAACTCTATGCACAGGCACCCAAACGTAACACCATATGAACCTAGACATATAGAATCACGAGCCGAACGATACGATTGGTCACACGCACATGTCTGGCATCGATCAGTGGAGACATGATGCAAAGATGCAAACCGGGCTTAAGACTCATTCCACCAAGAAAACTCTAGCGACTGCACAAAAAAAAGCCACAGAGCACCCCAACAAGCAGTCAAGACTCTGTGGTAGCTGTCCGCCACTGGCTGGTGGATGCAGCCATCACCTGTCGGTGCTCCGGAGCCAGCTGGATTCGCATCAGGGATCTACACGAGAATGGACACGGCCGAGTGGTCACAATAAGCTGTACAAACAGAGGGGAACGAATCACATCACAACACTCCCTTATGACCCGATGGTACGCATGTCAATACACGTGAAAAATTGACACAGGTACACATCAAGATGCTCAACATTCCATGCTCACACACCCCACTCTCAGTCATTCTCAGGCAAAGGGCGAAGTCCAACACAACGAATGGCCACCATAAAGTTTCTGCATGCGATTGCCTTGGTCAGGAAGTCAGCCCGCTGCATGTGCGTACTGATCCACATCACGCAGATCACCTTTCACTCCACAAGATCAGGCACAAAGTGATTCTCAACAGCAATGTGCTTCGTGTGTGCATGAAACACAACAGGGTTCTTTGCAAAGATAAGAGTACTCTGGTTGTCACAGCGCAGAGTGATGCAAGGTACACACTGAAACAACTCAAGAAACAGATGTTGTAGCCACATTGGCCTAGCCCCCAGAGAAACATGCATAGTCTCTGATGAACTACGTGTAATACAACCTTGCTTCTTGTTATGCCACGAGAAAATGGTGCCAAACAGCAAGAATACGTAGTGTGTCCGACTACACCCATGAAGACTCCACGCCCAGTCACTATCTCTACAGCCGTTGATTATTACCAAACACTAGAGTCAAAAGTAGAGTTTGAGGTACGATGTGGTGACCACGTACCACACCAGTCTCGCAACCGCACGAAGGGCTCTTGACCGAGGACACCCAAATCTATGCAAGGAGGTTGATGAAGAAGAAAATGTCGGGGCATATGGTAGCGGCCAAGTGCATCAAAGAGATCATCACGGGCAAGTACAAGGTCACGCCCACTATCTCTCCTAGTTGTACTGGATCATCCACCTTCAAAGCATCCTGCCCTTCAAGTGTGATGGGGGTGGAGGTTGTGGGAACTGCACCAAGGAGGTCAGCAAACAGCTCTTCCATAACGTGGGCTCAACGTGCTTGATTCAATACGAGTATCCGCCGCTGACGATCACGTACGATTTCCATCCCAATAAATACAACTAAAGGACCAAGGTCCTTTATCCTGTAGGCAGCCTGAAGGACTGTCTTGGCCTCCTTCAGGGCCTCTATAGAAGGAGAAGCAATCAGGATGGATTCCACATAGATGAGGATGGCGGTGAAGCTCTCAGCTGTCCGTCTGAGAAAGAGGGACGGATCAAAATTACATTGCATGTAATCGGCACGTGTCACTGTGTTATCCCCTGGTTCCAGCACGTCGCAGACCCCTCTTCGTCGTCCTCAGGCATCATGAGCCCACAGTCACACTCACTCAAAATTGACGAGCTTCATCGGTCACATATAAGATACGTCGCTAGCAGCTGCATCAGACTGATGCGCTATAAGATATCGTGGATTTACTAATAAGACATCTAGGAGCCTCACAGTAGACATTAGGAGGAGTCCTGAGAGCTACATCATCTTTCTGACTGTTTACGCCTCCTACCCCACCACCTTCTCGCCATAAGCAACAGCCACAAAGTTAAGTGACGTTCATCTTTGGTGGTGTTTCTCTCACTGGAGGTCTCCTTAGACCTCGCCCACCATCTCCCGAGCGTAAGGTCGCTCTTCCCATGGAGCGGCGACCAAAGGAGACACCTCCACCTTGTTACGACAGTGACGAGGGCTTCGAGTGCTGGGAGAATCTGTTTTGGATGTGGGCCAACTTTGAGGGTGTTTGGTCCTACTACCACAGCCAGGACCAGACACACGATGCTCAGCAGGTCCAGAGAGTAGCAAGAGCGATGTGTTTCCTTCTCTATGCCATGCCACAACAGACCGTGGTCAATTTCCGACCCTTCCTTGGTGAAACTGGGACCACAACTGGAGTAGACCCACGCCAGGGCTCGGAGTTGGCCGAGACACTACTTGTTACCGAGATCCACGCCACAAGGATTTACTTTTGTGAGTTCCACCCTCCATCAAGGTCCCATAGAGGTTGCGGCTGACTACCAGCAATGCGCCATGCATCTTTATACGTGCCTTGGGACTGATGGCGGGTCACAGATGTGGGTCCTTGACACCATCATGATGGGGGCGCATCTGGACCATGTGAAGAACTTCATGGGCTTTGACTCAGTGGCTCTCTCCAAGTATTTTTAGGCACTTCAGCTATTTCCTTGGACCCATTGCTACTTTCTCCGGGTGACATCAGCTTATGAGGCCACTTTCATCCATCAGCATAGTTTGTGCCTTGTAGCAGTAACCGAGAATCCTCTGACGTCCTTGTCCCAGTTCACGAGTTCCACCTCTACCATTTCCTCCTCATCACCCTTTATCCTGAGCAGAAAGGTTCAGGGAATTGTATCTAATGCACAGGGAAAGAAGGAAAAGTAGGAACATAAGAAGGAGCAACAACAGCAACAACACACGATGAGCATTACCAGTGGACGCTCTATCAAAAGCTACAACTACGGGATTACTCACCGCAACATATAGTGCTAGCAACCCCTCAAATGGACTAGGATGTTGTGCAACCTCCATTCGCTGCACACACAGTAGATTTCTTCCAACGACACATGGGCACATCACGTCACAAATACAAGCACAGTAGACGTTGTTACTTTCCCAAACGAGAACAGTGATCAAGACCCTCGGGGTCGCATGATCGTGGAGCTTAGCCAGCAGCTGGCACTTCATACTCAGGGAGGTTTGAGTGTGTTGTTATAACTGTGTGGTCCACAGACAGCTTGTTCTATTATGTTCATTGCCCATGACGATGTTTGTAGGAGTGTTGAGTCTGCTTCTGATTATGATGTATCAGATAGTATTGAGTGGCTTGACGATTCATACATGCATGTTGTTTTTCATTATTCCGAGTCCTCTTCTGAGTGTGTAGCAAAGGCAGAATGTTCTGTGGCCTGTTGCTCTTTGTTGACAACAGGTCGTGAGGCGAGTGGCACTTCGATCATTGACTTTGGAGCCACCCACCACATGACCTATCGTCATAATGATTTTGTCGTTCTCGGTCTTGTTGCGTCAATTCGGTCTGTTCACACAGGGTCTGGTCTGTTATTTCCTGTCGAGGGTGTTGAGGTGGTGCGCTTTGATGGTCCGTCTGGCCCCTTGTACACTTTTGATGTTCTCTTTGTTCCTACTCTTGAGCTCAGCTTACGCTCTATTTGTGTTTGTACGAGGATGGGTCTCTCTGTAGAGCACTCGGTTGACTCAGCCACTATGACTACTCTCGACACTCGTGCCGTTCTTCTTCATTCCTCAATTGTTGATGACTTGTATCGTGTGTCTCGTTCCACTTCCTGTGCTTCCTCTGTTTCATCTGCAGCTACACATGTGTTTTTCACTGGTGTTCTCTCTCTAAAACACCAGCATTTACTTCATCGCCGCCTTAGACATGTGAGACCAAACAATCTGCCCAAGCTTATTCAGACTCAACAAGTCTTCAGTCTTGACGTGACTTTCTTTGAGAAATTGACCAAGACTGGCTGTCTCTTCTAAACTCAGGATAAGATGCATCACTGTACTTACCATGACTCCACTTCCCGGGCACTGCGTCCGCTTGAGTTGGTCCACTCGAACCTTCTCGGTCCTCTCACTGTTGAGTCTCTCTTGGATCAGGGGCGATGTAACCTCACCCTGTTCAATGGATTTACACAGATGAGGTGGGTCTATAGCCTCCACCGTAAGAGCGATGCCGCCTTGGCAGTTTGCCTATGGCTAGTGATGGCTGAGTGCCAGTCTCATTAGACCCTCCACATGTTCTTCTTGGATCATGGTCGTGAGTTCTTAGGCAAGATGGACACCTTCTTTGCTCAACGCGGTATTTTCCACCAGATCTGACGTCGTTCTGCTATCCCACAGTAGGTTGGCATGTGTGAGCATTGGAGCCAATGGAGGATGCAGCCCACGCCATGCAGTATGAGTGCGGTCTTCAGAGTCCTTTTCCTTTGATGAATTTTCCTACATGATGTGTGTGTGGAACCACCTGCCGCACGGTCCTCTTCCCGACCATGTCATGTCGTACAAGTTGTGGTTCAGCCATCACGCCAACCTCAGTCTTTCTTATGTTTGGAGGTCTCTAGCCTCCATCTGGTACAGCGAGGATCGGTAGGGGTTCAAGGTCTTGCCCCGGGATCACATGTATGCCTTCCTCGGTATTTCCCCGTAGTCGAAGGCCTGGCGATTTTGGAACCCGCTCGTCACCACATCGTCGAGTCTCAAGACGCCCTCTTCTTTGATGCTCTCACCTACCATGACTTATCCAGCATTTTTTTACTAGCCGAGCATGTTCCCACCTGTGTGGTTTCCCGGTGGATGGTGGAGTCTAGAATTGCAGATGGGTCCATCCAGGCCTCCACACCTGTGGTCCAATCTCCGTATGATGACGATCCGGCCATTCTGGCTGTTGGTCTAGTGTCCTCGTCGGCTCCTTCTAGCACACCTACTCCAATTCCAGTGTGATTCCCTTCTGGCACACCTGCTCCTATGCTAGTCTCAGTCCCTTCTGGCATACCTACTCACATGCAAGTGTCATTCCCTTCTAGCACACCTGCTCCCGTGTGAGTCTCAGTCCATTCTGGCACAATTGCTCACGTGACAATATGAATTCCTTCTGGCACACCTACTCACGTGCCAGTCTCAATCCCATCTGGCACACCTTCTCATGTGCGAGTGTCTGTCACTTCCGGTGCACCCACTCCCATGCCCCTATCACTCCCTTCTAGTGCACCTCAACTTGTGCCTCTTGCAGTGTCCTCAGTCACACATGGTTCTTTGTCTACACTTGCTTCCCCACCATACAAGCCAGTACCTGTCCATGATCTTCCTACATACTCTCCCCCTCGCTGCGAGCCTGTAGTCCCTGCGGCTATGGACCAGCCCCTTACAACACAACCAGAGGTGAGCACCTCAGCTTTGGGCTACTCCCGTGAGCCTGGTGGTCGTCTTCAACCATTGGCCTCTAAGGCTCAGCGGAAAGTCGATTCGACACCTAGATGCTCCACTCATAGTGTTCGGAGTTGTGAGCCTGGCACGAAGGCCCTTGGCCTCAGTGTCCAGGCGCACTACATTGAGGTGCAACCAGCATACCCTGTCAGTCACGAGCTGATCTCCCCAGATTTCTCGGTTGCTTGCAATGTCGCAACTCACCTTGTCGTGGTGAGACCGAGTCCAAAGGCATGTTTTTAGCCACAAAGAGCTCTCCCTCGATGATGCTTGATCCAGACACGTTAGAGGGACTCTCAGATCAGGATGCAGTGTTGTGGCGTGCTGCTTGTAAGGATGAGCCGAGATCCATCCGTGAGCATGGTGTCTATGAGCTTGTCAACCTCCCGCCTAGGCCGAAGGTGTATTGGTCTGCTTGTACCGACTCATTCTGGATAGTGCGTATATTTTACACCTTTAATGGTATGCCCTCTTGTCCTCTACTATATACACACACGCATGTAGAGGAGATTGAGAGCTGTGAGTGCAAGTGAATACATGCCAGAGAAGACCAAGGACATCGTTGATGCACTTCGTGACTCCAGTTTGTAGTCATGTGTTTCAAGGACCTAACTTATGGCCATATGTTCTCTCTGCCTTTTCTATAACCAACGGTTTTTCTCGTGGTGGAGGCATGACCTCCAACACTATAGGCTATCTTGGTCTGTCTCTTAACATGCATGTTGGTTCTTGGGGAGATCGATTAGTGTTTTCGGCTGCTGATCCTTAGGGGACGACTGTGTCACGTTATTTTTTGTACTTGTGAGCACCCGTCCTCGGTTTTTTCCATGTGGTCGGGCTCAACTCCCTAGTGGCCGTGTGGCTTCCAGGAATGTATTGCGCAAGCGAGGTGCTCGTTTACTAGCCTGTCCATCTCTTCCTCGCCCCTCTTACAATCTCCATGTTACTTGCAAGAAAGTTTCTTAGAAATATGAGCTCTCCATGGCGTTCTTGCTCACGTGGAATCACCCACGCTTGAGTGTACTCTTGCACATCATTCTCTTATTCCATTCATGATAACAAGGAGGGATAAATATTAATATCGGAGCACGGAGGGGGAAATCCCCCTCACAATCTCACTCATGTGAAGCAACCCAATCATGTACCAATCTTGGGCTCGCCACATTACTTCAACATTAGTGCTATAACTGCTCCCTATCTCTGGGAAGTGGAGAGATAGAGAGAGAGAGAGAGAGAGAGAGAGAGAGAGAGAGAGAGAGAGAGAGAGAGAGAGAGAGAGAGAGAGAGAGAGCATGCGATCAAATGTCACGTCTACACTGAAGATGAATTGCACAAGTGTCCTCCAGTTGTACAATCTTAAACTTCACAGGCCGCCCCTGATAGTGCTCCAAACGAATCTCCAGCACCTGCTCCAACTCTGCCTAGTACAGCAGCCAATATCGCAGAACAGTCCTGGCGTATTTGAGCATTTTCCTCACTCACCGATCCTGTCAACTTTTCTAGTGCCTTTATTGATATGGATTTTGTTACAGCAGCTATATTTGCAGCCATAGTAAAGGTGAGCAGGACGTCCACAGAGAAGGTTGTCGGCCATGCTGTGATCGCTTATACAGAGACCGCTGCTACCCTCGCCCTCCTTGCAGCTTCAGCAAAAAACCTCAATGCGCAGGTGACAACATCTTCCTCTATTGTAGCTTCTGCAGCTGCCATAACTTTTGATGCCACATCCATTGCTGT
>SZWC01000125.1:84991-112922 GCA_023375785.1 Penium margaritaceum | reverse complement strand
ATACACATACACATACATATACATATACATATACATATACATTTACATTTACATATACATATACATATACATGTACAAAAATCGTAAATGTATATATGAAACGTTTTTGAACGTAGTCCATATCATTATCACGTTCATTTCCATGTAATATTGTACCTTTTCATTCCATCACCTTCCTTAGGTTCTCCTCTTCACTCCCATGATATTGGCCCAGGTTCAATCTTAGCAAAGTAGTAAGGCCTTGGAAAAAAACGAAGAGGAGTAGTCATCTTTTTTTAATGTTGCGTAGGAGTGCACGTTCCACAACGTTTGCATGGCATCCACACCGATTGCACTAATCCACAACGTTTGTAATTATGTGCAACGTTCTTTCAAACTCTCGTTTCATGCCACAAGGTTGCAGTGTCATCCTACTAACTAGTGTATCGTTTCGCAACGTCGTGTGGACGTGGTACAATCCACGACGACTGCGTAACGAAGCACAAATGCAACGTCTACCTCCATCCACGACGTTTTGCAACCTAGCAGAAAACGTAATGCCACCACGTTCGACTAACGCCACAGAAAACGAGGAAATTCTTGCGATCCACAACGTTGTGTGGACGTTATATGATGCTGCGGCGATTACACAGTTCCACCACGACTGGGTGTCGGTGCGGATTGTCCGGATATTGACCGGTTATCGTGCCGGTATCCGGTTTCTGTCCGCGAACTGAATTGACTAATTTATTCTTGTTCGTACGGATTTTTTTTTGCAATTATTAGTCCCCGATGATGCTAACGTAATTTCGCGCGATTGGCTTTTATTGTTTTGTCGCTTGTTGTTCAATAGTAAAGATACGGCACCCGAATCTGCGCGCACGCCGCGCAGATTCGGGTGATGATGTTCACGATTAAACTAGAGTCCAAGGACTCGAGGCACACCGCTCCAAGCCGCTCGCACAGCGGCGGGTGATCGCACGGCATAGATATTTAGGGTACGTTTGGATTAATCAGCATTAGGGTTCACGGTTGCGATTCTATGCGATTCAACGCAAAACGATAGAATGTCGGCACTAAACGATAAAAGGACGCGACCGTGTTGGCAAGGTCCTGGACCGTGTTGACTGTTCATGTATGCGGCCGTGAGAACTGCACGGACTGCGATTGCGACTTCTTGCCATCCGCCCCCAGAATGCCCGACTGACTGGTGACGCGACACAAACGTGGCAGGACAATCCGGACGCCAGGACCTGTCTGATAAGCGGTCGCAGTGCAAACCAAACAGAGAGTCGCTTCCACGGTCGCAGTGAACCAATGCGTTTCGCAGAAAACTGCGACCGTGAACCCTAATGCTGATTAATCCAAACGTACCCTTATCTAGCTTCATCACCACCTCAAGCTCCGACTGACGCCATATGTAGGTGTCCAAGTTGTCGACGCTCCTACGTCGCTGCGTCATCCCCCGTCAATATGGCCGCCCGCACCTTCATCTCCATCCTCGGTCTTCTCCTCATCATTGCAGCTGGTTGGTGTTCGGACCACCGTCGGGAAATTGCAGTCGGGAAAATTAGCATGATTCTAACAGAGGTTTTCCTGTGTGCTGCTCCGTGTCCAGTGGCCGAGGGGGCCGTCACGAAGAAGTTCACCCTCATCGAAAACTCGCTCCTAAGCCGAACGGTGTGTGGCACAGTCGTCCATGTACAGTCGACGATGGGTCCCCACATCCCTTTCTGCGACTCTCCCTTCCACATTCCTCATCTGCGCGATCACAACCTCACCGTTTATGGTGCTTCTGGTTCTGGACACGCCCTAAGGTCTCACATGTCGCGTTCCTTCCTTTCTTTTCGCAGGTGAGGTGGACCAAGGACGGAAAGACAGTCGTAGCTCCTGCTGCTGGTGACTCACAAGTTTTCGTAGGCGACCTTCTCCACCCGACCACAAAGGAGAAGGTGAACATTCCTCGCGTTGACAGAGAGCGGTTCATTCGATAAGCTCTGCCGCGGAGACGTCCTAACGTTTTCTTGGGTAGCGCTCCACACGCAGATCGGCACTGACACTGGCTACTGCATCTATACGGACAAAGTAATCAACATTTGCACAGTGACGGCGACCCTGAAGGACGGAAGCATCACTTATTCAGGTAAGCTGTCCAGTGTCGATTGTCCTCCTGTCCTCCAACCTCGACTCTCATGCAAGGAAGAGCAGTACCTGAGTATTCGGTTGAAACGGGGACAATCATGCACACTTGTAATACGGGGTCGTGACCATATATCCACAGAATTCTCAATAGACCTGACATCAAATAATCACTCTTTAATGACACCACATACATTACTTTTGCACTAAGAAGCTAAAACACCCACAAGTCGAAGAAAAGCGACGAGACATCCCGAAAATAGTGCGTGAACACCATGTTGATGTTGCATACAATGTAGCATCTGATGTCATTAATTAAGTAAAACAGTCACAAACCCTTCTTTCGAGGGATTTGTGACTGTTGGGAGGATGGGTTTGCGTGGGATTTGGGTGGAGAGTCCGAGATACCTCATGCGTTGAAAAGGAATCTGATGGGCCCCGCGGTTACGGGGCCCAACAGGTGCCCATGCAAAAAAGAGAAACCCTCAACCCCGAATGTAATTCGGGGTAGGGTTTGAACTTTTCATAGGAAACAGGTGGGATTTGCGTGAGGAGACAAAACATTGGACACGTGTTTTCGCGCAGTCGCGGTCGGTCCGGAAAGGAAAATGGGGGGGGGTGGGGGGGGGAGGGGTGGGAAAGAGGGGGGGTTTCACCGCTTGATCGTGATCTCGCGAGGGAGCGAGAGTGGCGATCGGGCGACGGTCTCATGGCCAATCTTCGTCATGCTCGATCAGTGACACATGTCGCTGATCGAGCATGGCGAATGAGCCGAATACCTCGTTTATATATTTTAAAGTGTTGGACATGGCAAACATAAAATTCCGCTCATGGATATGGCAGGGTCAACCCTTCGGGCGCGTGGATATCCTGGCTATTTCGCCCTTTGTAATACATTGTTGAAGCAAACCCATCCCCCCTTTCCACCCTATTGTTGTCCATGGTATGAAGTCTGCCATGAATAGATGACCTGGATCAGACCCGGTCATGTACATTGGAAATGAATACGTATTTAGAGAGCTCCATGACATGCAAAGACAATGGAATGAGGGACAAACTTGTACAATGGAGCTTGCTAAGGGTGCGTGCACATGTAACAAGGTTGGCCATGCATGCACTTACATGTGTATCAAAGATGGATAGACAACATACCCAACCAGTGTTGTGAGATCAAAACAAACCATTCTCTCTGTATAAGATTGTACCAAAGAGGCATTGGTTCATGTCAAGCAGGCCCCTTTCGTGCTCTTGATTGCAACTTGTTGGTGTATGAGTCACGATGATCTCTAGACTTATAGACATGACTCGCCGTTATGCGAGGACACTCGACGGTCTACTCTGCCAGATTCAGCACCAGTCGGCGTGCCCTCACATGATCTCCAAGGTTTTCTCGGTGAACACCTCCCCGGGTCCATTTACTCAGCAGCACTATCCTTGGGCGTTCATGATCTGGTATCGTGGAGTTTGTGTTTCTGCACTTTGCGCTTCTTTCGATTTGTCATTTGAACAACCGAGGAGCCGCTACGTTTGTCAGGTTCCCTCTTGTTATTTTCGAGCTTGCAGCCGGTTAGCCTATTTGTCTAAACGTGAGACTATATGTCTAAACGTGTGTGCTGTTTCCTAGCTTAACTTCTATGTTCCAAAACATATCTTTGTCGTCTCTCCACCTTTCAGAGTATTGTTTGTCACGCTCTGTTCTGTAGAGCGTGCCCTCTCCCACAGAACATTACTCAAGGATTTCCTCTATTCCCTCGTGGGAACAGTAGAGAGAAACGACCTTTTCCTCTACCACACAGTACGCAACAGCTGCACCGAAGGCATCTGGGTTGTGCTGGGCTGGGCTACGTGGGGCGTATAGGTCCTGGCAACGTGTAGGCCCTAAGCTGAGGGCTCATGCCACATAGTCTTCTGGTAGAGCCAAAGGCCGAATGCTGCCTGAGTAGATCCGCAACTTCATGGCGCCAGAGCCCCCAGTCGTGGCGCTCTTGTATGACGTCTTCCCAGGTAAGGCCATTATCATTTAATTTGTATATGTATGTGCCATGCAGAGTGAGACAAGGGGGCATAGAGATTTGAGTGGCCAACGAACTTCAACACTCCTCCATGTCGTGTAGACAAACAACTCACACACATGGCACACTCATAAAGATATGACGGACAGAGATAGGAAAACATCATGTAACTCGGCCTGGGTCGTGGGGACACACAAGACCATCAACATGAACAACACTCTTGAAAACGTTTCAGCGGAGGGCCTTGGTGAGGAAGTCAGCTCACTGAGATAGTGTGTCCACCCAAGCAACTCAGACAATGCCTGTTGGCTTTCGCGCGTCTCTCATTGTACTCTATTGTGTCCTCCCGGCTTGTGTACATCGGCGTGCAGATGACTGACGGCGAGACTCGACGCTGCTGGAGTGTCGCTCGGTGGAGCCGACGCGCGCTGAGGCCCACGCACCGTTTGCTGGAGCCGCCTCCCTTCGGCGATGCACTCAGCTCCATCGGCAGGCCTCCTCGGCGGTCGGGCCGCCGGCGGTCACCGCCACTGCATATGTTGTTTCCATGCACCCAGCTCTGTTTCAGGTTCTGGCATTGCGTCTGCAGCGTCATGCTGTGCCTAGGGTCCATGTCTCCTGCCGTGTGGCCCTGTTTGGCATCACTGACTGTCATAGGCACTGCCCGGGTTCGGGCAGCCATAACTCTTTGCTGCTAATTTTCTAGCTGATTCTGACCGCACGACTGCGTTCGCAGCGCTAGTATTATGGTATGGTCCAGTTTTCAGGCAAAACGGACGGCGCCCGGGTTTTGGACTGTCGTGCGTCTGGCAGGGCTCACCGAGAAAACCCTACCTGCCAGAAAATACGTCAAGGACTACTTTCTCATTGGCTGGTTAGCTGAGTAACAAGTTCTACACTAGTGGGGGGAGTTAGAACCTGGAGTGGTCTCCCATTGTTGTTCATTCTTCATTGTTCATCAGTTACTTTCAGTTTTCAGTTGCTTACACTGGCGCGTGCACTTCTGAGTAACAAACCCAGAGCTTCCAGACTTAGTCTCTAGAGCAGCAGACTGAGGGGGCAGCAGACTTAAGCAACGAGCGTGGAAGCCCGCACGCTGCATCAACAACGTTGCTGCCCCAACCAACTGCCTAGTATTTCTGTCTTGGTATCAGAGCCACAGCGTAGCAGCAGCAGCAGAAGACTGACGAACAGGTGCGAGACAACGCTGGCGGACCCCCATACGCGCCAGTGCTGGGGAAATGCTGCCGGATTTTTTTTCGGCAGCATTGACCCGCCTGGTGGTGGCGTCAGAATTTTTCCCACGGCCACTGGGCCAGGGGAAATGCTGCCGGATTTTTTCCGGCAGCACTGACCCCCATACTTGACGCGAGGAGGTGAGTGGCAGGCCACGTAAGGCGCTCGCTAGCGACGACGCATGCGGCGACGTCCTCCAGGTGTGACTGACAGCAGCAGCCAGCAACAGCAACAGCAGCTTGTCGCGGCAGCAAGCAGTGGCAGCAGCAGCCAACAGCAGCAGTACACGGCAACAGCTGGCTGTGGCGGCAGCTCGCAGCAGTAGCAGCCCGCAACAGCAGTAGCAGCAGCAGTAGCAGCGAGCAGCAGCCGGCAGCAGCAGCAGCTCGTAGCAGCTCGCAGCAACAGCAGCCGGCGGCAGCACTAGCACTAACAGCGGCTGCATCGACAGCCGCAGCTATGTGCAGCCCGTTGCTCGCTGCGAGCAGCGAGCTGCTGGCAGGGAGCTCGCTGCTCGCAGCGAGCAACGAGCAGCGAGTAGTGAGGTCGCTGCTCGTGGCTCGTCGCTCGCAACGAGCAGCGAGCTTCCAGCGACGAGTAAGAGGAAAAGGAAAAAAAAGGGTTCCCCGCAGCCATAGCAGTAGTAGCAGCCGTAACAGCAGCAGCAACAACAACAGCGGTAGCAGCAGCAGTAGTAGCAGCAGCAACAGCAGCAGTAGCAGCAGTAGAAACAACAGCAGCAGCAGTAGCAGCAATAGCAACAGCGGCTGCAGCCCCGCAACAGCGGCTATATCAATCGTTGCTGACATCAGCGGTCGTCCGCTGACGTCACTGCTGACATCATCAACAACAAAAAAGGGGCAGTAACACTCCTACAAAAAAGGGGGGCAGTTGCACTCCTCTGCTGACGTCGGTCATCCTAGGCTGACGTTACTACTGACATGAGCAACACTCAACAAAAAAAACATAACAAACAAAAGGGGAAGAGGCACCATAAAGCACTATGACTAACAACCCCTCTGAGGAGGGGTCCTCCTCTATTGGGGGGACCCCAAGCCCCCCTTTCCTACAGCAGCTGCAGCAGCTGCAGTAGCAGCAGCCGTAGCAGCAGCAACAGCAACAGCAGCAGCAACAGCAGCAGTAGCAACAGTAGTAGCAGTAGCAGTAGCAGCAACAGTAGCAGCAGCCCTCTTCCGTCGCTGGTGGCAACCCTGACCCCGTGCCTACTCTTCAGCAACAGCTCGCCGCCTTGACGCAGCAGCTCGCAGCGCTGCAACCATTGGCATCCCAGTCAGCGACCAGTCTGCTGCCACCATTCATCCCTCCCGGGCATGCCAGCCCCGCTGTGTCTGCTGCTACGCATTACCTGGCGCAGCAGCAGACTCAGCACCAGCAGCAGACGGTAACCTCCGTCCTTGGCCCCACTCTGGGCGCCGGCCGCAGGTAGAAGGACTTTGAGACGCCGCCCCCGCCACTTCAGGCCGGCGAGTAGTCCCGAAGCTGGGAGCTCAACTTTCGGATCTGGGCACAGGGTGAGGGCCTGTGGGCATACTACACCCTCCCTTATGAGCCCACCCAGGCCGACCAGTTGTATGACACTGTTCGCGCCGTCCGTGCCCTAGTCCCAGTCGCCCCTCCAGCCTCCCGCCTGGCCCTCGAGCCTTTCCTCGGCGACTTCACCGCTGGCGCCATCCCAGACCCTACAGCCACGTGGCACGTTCTCACCCAGCCCCATCGCCTGTCCAGCGACGCCGAGACTAGCCGTCTGCTCCGTGAGTTCAACTCCCTGTACGTGGGGGAGACCGAGACGGTCACTGCGTACTGGCAGCGGGCGGAGGACAACCTTTGTCGTCTCGGCAGGTCTGCCCCACCCCCTCTGGCCACGCTCCTTATCATCAAGCGCGACGCCACCAGCGCGTACGCGGACGTCTTCGTGCACTACTCCCAGGACGTCCTCTCCACCATGGCGGCCCAGGGCACCCTCATGCCTTGGGCATACGAGCTCTTCCTCCGCATTGAGGAAGCTCGTCTGGAGTCCCAGCTCCAGCGCACGGAGGCTCTTGCATCCCCTGCCGTCACCACCCCTGCCGTCGCCTCCGTGGCCGTCGCTTCCCCCCCCCACAGCTACCTCATCGTCTTCGGGGAAGAAGAAGAAAAGCCAGCACAAGAAAGGCAAGGATCCGCCGCAACAGCAGTAGCAGCAGCCGTTGACCGGGTCCAGCGGTGGTGGCTCGGCCTGCCACAACTGTGGCCAGCCCGGGCACGGGTGGCACACGTGCCCTCTCCCGACGGACGAGGTGTGCGTCATCGCCACCATGCGTTGCCAGCGGGAGCGCCATCTCGCCTCTGCCGCCATCACTGCCGCCGGCCCTGACACCTCGACCTCGTCCAGCAGCTCTGCCACTCTGACAGCTCTGCCACTCTGACAGCTCCGCCAGTCCAGCAGACACCCGCGCCACAACAGTACTATCCATAGCCGTCGGCGCCTCCGCTCCCGTCACCGGTGCTGTCTCTCCCTTACCCGGACTCCGGTGCCGTCACTCCGCACTCGGCCTACACTCCTGGATCGTCTTCCCATGAGCGTCTTCTAGAGCAGTTCATCGTGCTCCAGCTCGGCCTGACACGCCCTCCTTCCCAGGGAAGTGCGAGTTGCATCACCTCCTGCTCTCCTGCCCAGCCTTGTATGATTGAGACTTAACTACAGTCGTATCCCGTTTCCTCGTCTGTCTCGTCGTCTCCCATGGTCTTCTCTACCCCCTCCTATGACGACGTTGCGTGGCTTGACGATTCGTAGTCTCGGTTCGTGCCTCCTTCCACCGCGTCCGCATCCCTTGCTTGCTACCATGTGACCGTTAGTGATCTGGCGACCCCGGTCCAGGACCCTGCAGAGACCTGGATCATCGACTCCGGGGCCACGCATCACATGACAGCCTCTCGTGAGGCCTTTAGTATGCTCGGTCCTGTAGGCAATGTCTCCGGTGTCCGGACGGGCACCGGACAGGTGTTGCCTGTCCGTGGTGTTGGGGTCGTTCGTTTCCGTGGTCCTACCGGTGACGTCTTTGTGACCGATGTCCTCTTCGTCCCTGGTCTCGAGCTCAACCTCCTGTCCGTCACTTCCCTTGACCGCATGAGCATGGACGTTGTGCACTCGCGTGGTGTTGGCACTGTGTCGTTGCATCCGTTTGGTCTCGTCGTACTACACGCCACCGCCCGTGGTAACCAATGGCATGTGCCTCGTCTCTCCTCCTCCCCTTCCGTCTCCTCCCCGTCGGTCGCCACAGGCCATGTGTTTGTCACCAGCACGCTTTCTCCTTCGCACACTCGCCTCTTGCACCGCCGCCTTTGCCACGTCCACTCTGCCGCCGTAGACAGCATGCTCCGCACCCAGCCGTCCAAGGGCCTTGACTCGGAGACTTTCCCCCTCCCGTGACCCACTGAGTGCATTGATTGCGCTCAGGGGAAGATGCACTGGTCCACGTACCCTTTGTCTTCCTCCCGTGCATCCGCCTGTCTTGACCTGGTCCACTCGGACGTCATGGACCCTCTCCCCACTGAGTCCGTCAGTGAGCACGGCCGCTACGTCCTCACCCTCACTGACGACTACTCTCGCTACCGTTGGGTCTTCTGCCTTCGGCAGAAGAGCGATGTCGCCCGAGCCATCCAGGACTGGCTTGTCCTTGCGGAGTGCAAGTGTGGCCGCTCTCTTCGCCGCTTTCGCTCCGATCGCGGTGGTGAGTACTTGGGTGAGACCACTACCTTTCTCGCCTCACGCGGGATCCACCATGAGACATCCGCACCCTACACGCCCGTCCAGAACGGAATCTCTGAACGATGGAACCGTACCATGGCCGAAGCCGTCCGCACCATGCGAGTCCGGTCCCTCCGATGGCTTCTACTTTGAAGCCATGGCCTACATGACATGGGTCTGAAATTGGATTCCACACGGTCCCCTTCCCCGTCAGTCCACGCCGTACCAGCATTTGTGCGGTCAGCGAGCTGACCTCCGCCCGGCTCGTGTCTGGGGCTGCGTGGCCATTGTGTGCCTGCCTGCCCCGTAGCAGGGCGGCAAGCTCGCCCCTCGCGGACGTCCCTGTACCTTCCTTGGTGTCTCTCCTCAGTCCAAGGCCTGGCGCTTTTGGGATCCCTCCCAGCACTACATCGTCGAGTCACGGGATGTCCTCTTCTTCGAGGACCTGTTTCCTCGTGACCTCATTCGCTCTGGCTCGTCCATGTCTATCCCGTCACATGGGGGAGTGGTGAGTCCGTCCTCCATCCTGCCGCTTCCGGATGACACATCCCTCAGTCCCTCTCAGCCTTCAGCCCCAGTCGTGCCCACTGGTCTCTCTGAGCCGGCAGCCCCAGTCGCGTCTGCTGGTCACTCCGGGCCAACAGTCCCAATCGTGTCCGCTGGTCCCTCCGGGCCGGCAGCCCCAGTCGTGTCCGCTGGTCCCTCCGGGCTGGCAGCCCAAGATGCGTCCGCTGGTCCCTCCGGGCAGGCAGCCCCAGTCGTCTCCGCTGGTTCCTCCGGGCCGGCAGCCCCACACACGTCCGCTAGTCCCTTCGGGCCGGCAGCCCCAGACGGGTCCGCTGGTCCCTCCGGACTGGCAGGCCCAGTCGCGTCCGCTGGTCCCTCTGGGCCAGCAGCCCCAGTTGCTTCCTCCAGTCCCTCCGGGCCGGCAGCCCCGGTCGCGTCCGCTGGTCCCTCTGGACCAGCAGCCCCAGTTGCGTCCGCTGGCCCTTCCGGACCAGCAACTCGAGTCGCGTCCACTGGCCCCTCCGGGCTAGCAGCTCCAGTCGCGTCCGCTGGCCCATCCAGGCCAACTGCCCCTGTTGCATCCGCTGGCCCTCCGGGCCAGCAACCCTGTCTACCTCCATTGGTCGGTCGGACTCAATGCCATCTCCTGCCCTGCCACGCTACACACGTGGCCCAGGCGGCAGCCTCTCACCCAGACGGTCGGTGAGCGCGCAGACTGTCGCACCACGCTCCGTGGCGCCTCGACCCCCCGTGGCTCCACGTGTCTCCTCCACTCCCACGGTCGTGAGTGGGGACCCTGGCACCAAGGCCCTCGGCTTGACCACCTCGTCCATCATTGCAGACGTGCTCCCGGGCTCCGCACTGGGCTACGCCATGCTTCATCACGAGCATCGGCACGCTGTCGTGGCTGCACTCACGCGCATCTCCCCTGGGGCTTGAGATGCACACGCTCTCTCGGTCCGCTCCACAGCACGCCCGGAGGATCCCGCCACCCTGCGCGAGGCACGAGCCTCTCCTGAGGCCGCACACTCGGACGTTGCCTGCACCGATGAGCTCACTGCTATCCGACAGCACCATGTGTACGACCTCGTCGACCTTCCTCCAGGTCGGAAGGCCATCGGCGCCATGTGGGTCTTTCGGCGCAAGTGGAAGTCCGACGGGTCCTTGGACAAGTACAAGGCCCGCTTTACAGCCAAGGGGTTTGTCCAGATTCCTGGGGTTGACTACGACCAGATCTTTGCCCCAGTTGGCCGGTTCTCCACTAGCCAGGCTCTCTTCAGCCTGGTCGCCCAGCATGGGTGGGAGCTACATCAGATGGATGTGAGCAACGCTTTTCTCCATGGTTCACTTGAGGGTGAGGAGCTCTACATGGTGCAGCCCCCAGGCTTAGACGATGGCACTGGGAGAGTCTGGCGACTGCGTAAGGCCCTCTATGGCCTGAAACAATCGCCTCGGTGCTGGAGCCAAGAAATCAGCAGCACACTCCTTCGAGGCGGACTCCAGCGTAGCACCGCTGACCCCGCACTATTTGTCAGTCCGCGAGGCCAGACTTTCACCGATCTTCTGGTTTATGTCAACGATATCCTCATCGTGTCGCCAGACACGGCGGCCATCCAGCGTGTCAACGACTTGCTGCACGCCGCCTACCAGATGAAGGATCTTGGATCTGCCAGAGTCTTCCTGGGCATGGAGCTCGAGCATGATCGCTCCCAGGGCGTCCTTCACATCCACCAGGCCGCCTATGTTCAGACTCTGTCCACCCGCTTTGCGGAGAACCTGCCACTCGTGCCGAGCGCATCCTCACCCATGTCACTCGATGGCCAGGTGAAGCTGAAGAGTCCTGACCCAGATGTTGTGGGGAAGTCAGTTGACGTGACCACGTACCTACGAGTCATCGGGTCACTGATGTTCCTGGCGACGACGACGCGCCTAGACATCACGTTCGCCGTCAACCTCCTGGCCCAGTTTTCTCTGGAGCTGCGTCACCTCCACTACGAGGCTGCGATCAGAGTACTGCGCTACGTCATCTCGACTCCTCGACGAGGTCTCATGTTCCGCCGTCAGCAGTCTGTTGTCGCGGTGGACTACACTGACAGTGACTGGGCCGGCAGTCCGGACCGTAAGAGTCGCACAGGCTGGATCTTTCTGATCGGCGGCACAGCTGTGTCCTGGCGCAACGGCAAGTTGGGGTGCATTTGACGCAGCACTGCTGAGGTTGAGTACGTGGCTCTTGGCTCAGGCGCGTGTGAGAGTGTGTGGTTGTGTCGTCTGTTGTCTGAGTTGCGTCAGCCTGTTGCATCCATCACATTGCATTGTGACAATGAGAGTGCCATGGCCATCACTGACAATGACGGAGTGCATCACATACGCACGAAGCACATCAATGTTGAGTATCACTATGTGCGTTCGTTGTTGCATGACGGCAGCATCAACATTGTGTGGGTTGAAACAGCACAGCAGTTGGCTCACTTCTTGACCAAGGCACTGAAGCGCGGCTCGTTCAAGAAGGCTGTGAGTTCGGTCGGCGTGCATCCGTGAGTGGCTCTCTTTGTCCCGGCTTGCGTCTCTGTGTGGCCTGGGGGAGTCTGGTCGTTGACTGTGTCTCTTCCCACACATGTTCACTATGCCTGTGAGTCATGGGGGAGTGTTGGTTTTTGCGCATCTCTCATTGTACTCTGTTGTGTCCTCCCGGCTTGTGTACATCGGCGTGCAGATGACTGACGGCGAGACTCGACGCTGCTGGAGTGTCGCTCGGTGGAGCCGATGCGCGCTGAGGCCCACACACCGTTTGCTCGAGCGGCCTCCCTCCGGCGATGCGCTCAGTTCCATCGGCAGGCCTCCTCGGCGGTCGGGCCGCCGGCGGTCACCGCCGCATATGTTGTTTCCATGCACCCAGCTTTGTTTCAGGTTGTGACATTGCGTCTGCAGCGTCATGCTATGCCTAGGGTCCATGTCTCCTGCCGTGTGGCCATGTTTGGCATCACTGACTGTCATAGGCACTGCCCGGGTTCGAGCAGCCATAACTCTTTGGTGCTATTTTTCTAGCTGATTCTGATCGCACGACTGCGTTCGCAGGGTCGGTATTATGGTATGGTCCAGTTTTCAGGCAAAACGGACGACGCCAGGGTTTTGGACTGTCGGGCGTCTGGCAGGGCTCACCGAGAAAACCCTGCCTGCCAGAAAATAGGTCTAAGACTATTTTCTGATTGGCTGGTTAGCTGAGTAACAAGTTCTACAGTAGTGGGGGGGAGCTAGAACTTGGAGGGGTCTCCCATTGTTGCTCATTCTTCATTGTTAATCAGTTACTTTCAGTTTCCAGCTGCTTTCTGGCGCTAACACTGGTGCGCGCACTTCTGAGTAACAAACCCAAAGCTTCCAGACTTCGTCTCTAGAGCAGCAGACTGAGGGGGCAGCAGACTTGAGCAACGAGCATGGAAGCCCGCACGCTGCATCAATAACGCTGCTGCCCCAACCTGCTGCCTAGTATTTCTGTCTATGCCAGCAGCGAAGTACTTACGAACAAAGTGATGCTCCACGTTGATATGCTTGGTGCAAGATTGATGCATGCCACTGTTTTCAGCAATGACCTTTGTGCTTTGATTGTCACAACGCAGGGTGATGCAACGGATGGGTTCACGCAATTGTTGCAGTAGACGGCAGAGCCAGACTGTCTCACACGTGCCTGTGCCAAGAGCCACATACTCAGCCTCAACAGTGTTGTGGGCAACACACCCTTGCTTTCCAATTTTCCACAAGATTGTCTTCCCACCAACCATGAAGATGTATCCTGTTCAGCTGTGTGCATCAGAATCGTGTGCCCAGCCGCTGTCCATGAAGCCGTCAACCAAGATTGAGGTTGTGCACGAAAGTATAACCCGATGCGAGGTGTGGCCTCAAGATGTCGCTCACGGGGACACTGTGAGAACTGAGATAGAACAGCAAAGGCAACATCGGCACGCGTGGTGGTAGCAAGATACATCAGGGAGCCAATGACCCTGAGGTAGTCTGTCACGTCAACTCTCTCCCAGCTTGGATGGCTCCAAGGATTTCAGCAGTGATTGGCCGGCTGGGGTCATATGTTTAGAAGCTGTAGGGACGGTTGCAAGGAGTGGTCCAAAGCATTCCCCCAAGCTGCAGATGTATGCAGCTTGGTGAACATATAAGGTACGACGTGTGCGATCAGGCTCTAGTTCCATACGTAGGAAGACACAGGCTGGACAAAGGTCCTTCATCTTGTAGGTTGCTTGATGAAGAGACTTTGCAGCTTTGACAGATGTGATGTCTGGAGACGCAATGAGAAGATCATCCACATAGACAAGAATGGCGACAAGTGGTTTGCTAGGAGCACTGAGAAATAGGGCGGGGTCCATGGTACTCTTTTGGAAGCCTTCCTTTTCCAGGGTGGCATAATCTCTTGGTTCCAGTACTGTGGGGACTGCTTTAGACCATAGAGGACCTTGCATAGGCGCCACACTCGATTTGTTCCTTCAGAGAAACCGGGTGGCTGCACCATGTAGATTTCCTTGTCCAGTTTGCCATGTAGAAAGGCATTGTTGACATCCATTTGTTCAAGTTCCCAGTCATGCTGAGCAACCAGGCTGAGCAGTGCCCTGGCAGTGCTATACCGACCAACTAGGGCGAATGTCTCATCAAATTCATCCCCGAGGACTTGTGAGAACCCCTTTGTCCTGAGGTGCGCCTTGTACCGTTCGACGGTGTTGTCAGGATTCAACTTGCAGCGATATACCCATTTGGCTGCGACAGCTTTACGACCCGGTGGAATATCCACGAGCTCGTAGACACCGTGCTTTACCAATGCATCAAGTTTGACTTTCATATCCTGCTCCCACGAAGGGGAATCTGTCGCTGTGTGAGCAGCCTGCACAGTTAGAGGCTCATGTGGAAGGGGAGAGAGACTAGCAGTAGTAAAGCAAGAAGCAACATACCCAGTCACAGACGAGGACAGGGCTGAGCGGAACTCCTGATCAATGAGGGAGTAGCCCAAGGTAGTGTTGGGATGCACCACAGAGACAACCGTGGACAACGCAGATGTTGCAAGACCAAGAGCTCGAAGTCTAGGGTCAGCAGAAGCAATGGGATTGGAGTGCGACAGGAGTGCCCGGAGGCGACCACCACGCATGTAGGGTGAGACAGGAGGAATAGATGGAACACGCGTAGATAGCGGTGACGACACCACAAGGGAGTTGGAGCGTGTGGGCATAAAGGGAGAAGGTGCAGCAGAGGAGGCGGATGGCTCAGAAGGATCCGGGGACGCAGAGGGAGCGGAGGGTTTTGAGGCAAAAGAGGATGCATAGGGAGCAGAGGGCTCAAAGGAGGCAGAAAACTCAGAGGAGGTGGAGGGCTCTAAGGTAATAGGGAGCTCGTGTGCAGAGGAGACAGGGAGATCAGAGGGCTCAGAGGAGGTAGAGGGCTTCGCTTAGGTAGAGGGTGCCGACGGACGCACCGAGGGGAGAACAAAGGCCCAAGAGGGAGAAGTGTCACTCCCACCTCAAGAAGGCGAAGGGAGGGAACCGCCCGCGAAGCGGGGAACATCCCGTTCAAACAAGTGCTCAAAGAAGAGCACGTGATGGGACTCGAGGACACGACAGCGGGAGGGGTCCCAGAAATGCCAGGTTTTGGAGAACGAGGAGACACCGAGGAAGATGCACAAGCAACCACGGGGAGAAAGCTTACCATCCCGTTGGTCCGCGGGAAGCCAAACAAAAGCAAGACACCCCCATACAAGAGCAAGGCAAAGGTCGGCGTGCCCGCTAGTCCGCGTTCAAAAGGCGTGACAGTGTGAGGAAGGGGACCATGAGGGACATGATTCCAGACCCACGTCATGTAGGACATGGCCTCAAAGGGAAAATAGGGGAGATTGACCAGAGGCAGAGAGAAGAGAGCACACACCATCAGCAAGTATGCGATTCCATCGCTCGGACACGCCATTTTGCTACTGTGTGTAGGGGGCAGAGGACTCAAGACGAACACCGCGGGACTCAAGAAAACAAGATGTAGGGCCAAGGAATTTACCCCCTTGGTCACTGCAAAATACACGCAAGGGATGAAGGTAGGCACGCTCAGCCTGAGGAAGCCATGCTTCAAGCACATCCGTGACATAACTTTTGTGACGAAGAGCAAAGTTCCATTGTAATAAAGGAATTCATCTGTCAGGCAGAGCACGTAGCGGCCGAGGCCACCAAGAAATTCATGAGGGAGAGGACCCATGACATCAGCATGCACGAAATCCAGAGGATGAGAAGTGGTGGACTCAGCAGCGGTGAACGAGGAATGATACATCTTGCCACTAGCACAGTCAAGGAAGGCAGATGAGCACGGAGGCGTAAACAAGGCAGGGTTGAGGCCAGTAGCAGGGCGGAGACGGAGAAGACGCTGGATGGCGGCAGTGTGAATATGGCAGAGGCGACGATGCAAGAGGTCAGCATGTGCAGGAAACAAGGATGGCGCAATGTGCACAAGAGAAGATGCAGCGGAAGACGGAGGCAACGTGAGACGTGGCTTGCGGTGGTGATGCTGAGTCGACAGAGAGTCGTGGATGACGAGAGTGCCCCGGGCCCACCGCGGCGAAGATATCGTTTGGCGGGAATCACAAGTCCGGGATCGGCGAGGAGCGGGGGAGTTCCCCCATTGCTCTGATACCATTAGTTGCTAGGCAGGTTCCTTGTTAGACAAGCAGGTTATGTGAGTGGAAGGAGCTTGGAAGCCACGGGGGCCATGGATACGGCAAGGTTTGCCTTATAAACAAGTGTTATACTGAGACAAGAGGTGGGAGGGGGAACGAGCGTCTAAGACACCGGTGAGCACGCACCCACACCGAGCAACTGCTGGGATGAGCACACACCGCCAACCGGGGGTCAAGCCCGACCTCTCGGTCTTTAACCGAGGGTGGCTTCTCACCAATACACGGCCAACGACCGAAAAGGTTACCTCCTAAGGATCAGCAACCGAGATAACATGCAGCTCTCCAAAAACACTCAAAGGCAAACAAGCATGATGCAGGGATCGTCAATGAGCCTTAGAATCCACCACATCATCATGAGATAGTCAAAAAATGACCATGTATGTGACAGAGGGCACTCCTGGGTAGATCAGTAGCTTCATGGTGCCAGAGCCCCCAGTCGTGGCGCGCTCGTATGACGTCTCCCTAGGTAAGGCCAATATTATTTGACCTGTATATGGGTGTGCCATGGAGAGTGAGACAAGTGGGCATAGAGATGTGAGTGCCCAACGAACTTCAACACCAACAACCTCAGTAGCCATTGGCGCCAGCAAAGCTTGTGCCAAAGACGGACCCAGCTGCATCGGGTCCACGTTTCAACCAGTAGTAGAAGCAACAGTAGTTGTTGTAGCAGCAACAGCAATATTAGCTTTCGCAGCGGTGGAGCTCCTGCACAAGTGGTTGTAGCCATAGCAGCAGTAACAGTAGTAGCAGCAGCCCCGGCATTTAACATGTTATGCGAGTAGCCATAGCAGCAGTAGCAAACTAGTAGTGCAAGCAGAAGCGTCAGCAGTAGCAGGTTCACGAGAGAAATAGCAGCTGCAACATCTGACAGAAGCGCAGCATGCGAGAAGCTGCCTCATAGATTTTACAGCGGAGATAGAGGTCGTGGATGGGCCAGACGACGGACCAGGGGATGACGTGTTGGGTGCGCCAAACGACGGACCAGGGGATGATGTGCTGGAGGAACCAGACGACAGACCAAGGGATGATGTGCTATACAAGCCAGACGACGGACCAGGGACCGAGGCTGCGGGTCGTTGCGGTGCAACCGTAGGGCCCGCAGAGGGACCAGGCCCGACTGCCCCCCCCCCCAGCCGAGAGAGCGGGAGGAGGGAGTCACCAAGAGGCAGACGGTCTAGGTCACGAAGAAAGACAGACTCGAAGAATAACGCCTCGCGAGACTCAATGACACGACGACGCACAGGGTCCCAGAACCGCCACGCCTTGGACTGGGAGGAGACACCCAAGAAGGGACACAGACGAGCACGCGGGGTAAGCTTGTCGTCATGAAGGTCATCAGGCAACCAGACAGCGGCAATGCTGCCCCAAGCGCGGGCCAGGCGAAGTTCGGCACGTGCGCCAGACCAACGCTCAAAAGGCGTGACGGTGCGAGGAAGCGGGCCATGAGGAACCCCGTTCCACACCCAAATCATGTAACACATAGCCTCGAAGGAAAAGAGAGGCGGGAGACCGGACTCAGCGAGGAGGGTGCGAACCTCCTCGGCGAGGGTGCGGTTCCAGTGCTCGGAGACACCATTTTTCTGGGGTGTGTATGGAGCTGACGTCTCCAGACACACCCCCTTAGACTCGAGGAAATGGGCGGTGGGGCCAAGAAACTCACCGCCGCGATCACTACGAAAGACTCGCAAGGAACGCTGGCACACACGCTCAGCCTGAGCGAGCCAGGTGACAAGGACAGAATGGACATCACTCTTCTGACAAAGAGCAAAGATCCAGCGATGACGCGAAAAGTCATCAGTGAGGCAAAGCACATAGCGTCCAATATCACCAAGGACGTCATGGGGCAGGGGGCCCATGACATCAGCATGCACACGGTCAAGAGGGTGAGAAGAGCGGGAATTGGAAGCAGAAAATGGGAGTGCAGTGCATCTTACCTTGTACACAATCCAAGCAGGAGGCACGACAAGGGGACGGAAAATATGAGCGTGAGAGCCCAAGGGCAGGCTGCAAGCACAGCATTCTGGTGACAGCGTCAGTATGCACATGAGCAAGGCGACGATGCAGCAGGCGCACATGGTCGGGCAAGAGAGAGGGTGCAACATGAGCAAGTGCGATACCAATGACATGTGCAGACGAGAGCAGGAGAGGCACGCGATACAGCTTGTCGCTTTTAACACCACGCAAGACAATGCGGCCAGTGGAACGCAGACAAACAGTGCCAATGCTATGACTAGCAGAGAAGTCCATCCCTTGATCGTTGAGGGACGGAACCAAAAGCAGGCTGAGTTCCAAGGAGGGGACAAAGAGAACGTCAAGCAGGAACAGTGCACCACCGGGGCCGACAAAACGAACGACACCGACGCCCTGAATAGGAAGGAGCTGACCGGACCCAGTACGCACCAAACGGACCGAACCGACCGGACCCAACGAGACAAACGACGAGCTAAAAGGCGTCATGTGATGGGTGGCCCCAGAGTCCAGGATCCAGAAACCACCCGACGCACGCACTAGGGGAAGGACACCACAAGTTGCCACAGTCCCGATAGGGGACGACGCAAGGGAGGACGAGTCGCAGGCAGCAAGACAGCGGGGCAGGATGACAGACTACCAATGCTCAACCCAGGGTACGAACACGCACATAGAACCAAGAACATGACCGGGGGATTCACCACGAAGGACGGCATCAGTCTGACAAGCATGACCTCTGGCCAAAGATGCACCACTCTCACTTCCCTGATCGCGGAGGCAAAGGAGCTGAAGAAGGGACTGCTCTAGATGACGCTCGCTTTCACCATTGACCGAAGGGGCAGGGGACGGGATCGACCCCCCCGACGATGACGGGAACCACAGCGGAGCGGTGTAGCCTGTGGAGGAGGGCCCGACGTAGACCGGGGCACCGTAGGGTGGTGGCCAGCCCCACAGGTACGGAACCGGTGGCGGAGCTGAAGGAACGGCGGTAGTGGAGTAGGCGCGACAGAAAGAGGCGGATGACGCAGATGTGGAAGTGTTGGAGCCGGAGCCGGACGGCGGAGGTGTGCTGGAGGTGCAAGCCCAATGAGCGTACATGGCCCGAGCGAGGTGAAGGTCATCTGGTGGAGCGGGACAGGCCCGGGCAGAGTGCTCATCGGATTCGCAGTTCCAGCAGGCAACAACGCCAGGGGCACAAGCAGCGGAGATAGAGGGCTTGTCCGTGCCCTTTGCCCTTGCCCTTACCGCGGCTACGTCCCTGGGAAGCAAGAGCAGAGGCGGTGGTATTTATCGATGAGGTAGAAGGAGGAGACTACGTCGAGGCCGTGGAGGGTGCCGATGTGGTGGTAAGGGCGGCAACCCCCGTAACAGCGGAGCGATGCAGACGCTTGTTCTGTAGGTTAGTCTACCAAGCAACAAGTCGCTCAGAGGTGAAATCCCAAAAGGCTCCTACGCCACGAGGGGACCGGGGTGGAATAGGCAGGGAAGCGAGGCGCTGCAGCTCAGCAGGGATGACGTCACGTAGAAGGTCGGAGAGCTCATGAATGAGCTTGTTGACCATGGTGAGGACGGCAGATAGCTGACCAGGGGCTGCATCGAGCCCGAGTTCGCAGAGGAGCTTGAGCCCCCATGCCCAGTAGGCGTCCGTGGACTCATTGGCCCGCATGAGAAGGGTGTTGAAATTGACTGTGAGGGCACTCTGTGCGGCCTGACCAGTGAAGGTAGTGCAGCGACGCACCATGGCATATGCGCAAACAGGATCTGCTAGGCACCCAGTGGAAGGATCAGCATTGAAGGTGCCGACATCTTCAACCAGGTTCTTAGGGGCAGCGGGAATGAGGGCGCGGACGGCGCGAGCAGCTTTTGCAGGGAGAGGAGTAAAAGAAGAGGAGGGGTCAGGGGGAGAGTTATACTCCAAGAGGTGTTTCCCCTAAGCACAGGTGCTGAAGCACACTTCCCACGAGGAGAAGGCGAGGCCTGGGGGCTGAGAGAAGAAGTCATGTTAGCGGGGTGCGATGGCAGCAGAAGCGACGACAACAGAGGACTAAGAAGAAGAGGAGGAGGTAGCGGAGGTAGCAGCGGTTGTGCCAGCAGTGGAGCCGGCAGGGTAGACAACAGACGCAGTGGGCAGACCCTTCAGCACGAGTGCAGCGACTTCGTCAGCAAATGCTGCATGATTGTCTTCAGCGAGTTTGAGACGGTCCTCAACTTTGCGCTGGGAATCAAGAGCTCGGTTAAGCTGACGCTACAGGTCAGCTATGACCGAATCTTCATCACCATGCATGGTGACGAAGAAGGGACTCCGCCGAAATTCTTCAACAGAGTTTTCCCTGCCCCAGTGGGCGTAGAAACACGGACCGGTGCTCTAAGCACACGAAGGTAGTGCTGCAGGACAACCCCAGTCCCAGGCTAGCACAAAACAGAAGGAGAAGACAGAGAGGAAATGCAGAGCATGCACGGGAAACCCTCAAGAGGAGGGTGGAGGGTGAAGAAAGGCAAGGAGAGGTGGGACAGTGGCAGCCACAGCGGTTGCAAGGCTGGACACTCCTACGACAGCTGAGACCAAGAAAAGTAGGGTATCAGTCACAGCTGTTGTCCCTGGAGTGGCAAGGACAGCACAGACGGAAACAGCTGCTGTCACAAGGCAGATGGACGCTGAGGATGAGGATGCGGCTGATGTGGCTGCTGCTGACGTTGAGGCGCGAAGAGCTACGGTGGCGTTTGCTGCGGCAGATGCAGCAGAGGAGAGAAACAAGGCGAAGGCGGATGCAGCAGCTGAGACTTGGGTGGTGATGTCAGCAGTAGCTGTGGCAACGGGCCCACTCACTATGGCAGCCTCGGTGTAGGCTTCCGTTGCACGGCCGGCCGACGTGGCCACAGGAGCACGTGCCGCCCGAGCTGCAGCGGCAAAGGTGGCTACTGTTGCTGCGACGGCGTCGATGACGGCAGCTGACGCGCGGATGAGGGCATTGGCCAAGTAAACGGCATCGCGGCAGAGCGCGACGTGGAAGTTGGCCGTGGCAGTTTCCACAGCAGCAAGGTCGTCAGTCCCCCCAGATCCGTGATGAGCGGGAAGGGGAGGAGAGCTTACCGGAGTCTGCCAAGGTGGTGCTGAGGAGTCTGACGCAGGGGATCCGACGCCAGTGCGATGTCGGCGACGTTCCAGGTGTGGTGCCCGCCGCTCCTCGTGTGCGGCGTCGGCTAGGACAGGGGCGAAGTCCACGTGGTGCGCCAGCGTGACTTCAGCCGCCAACGTGGCGGCTAGTGGCGGCGTGGCTGCAGTCTGCCGCGGAATGCCACAAGACCGTCGGTTGCCACAGTCGTTGCAGGGGTGGAGCAGACGACGACCGCTGCAGTGTAGAGGAGTCCTACTGTTGTGGACGGCCGGGCATGTGCGTTCACGTTGTTGGTGACGATCGGTAGACGTGAGACAGGCCGCCGAGTGGGAACGCATGCTTAGACCGATCCCAACGTGATCGGCCGCTGCATGAAGTTGTCGCCCTCGGATGGACAGGGCTGGAGAGAGAGGGAAAGCCGCAAGAGGGCCGTGGTGAAGGCGGAAGCGGGCCGTGGAGAGTCCGACGGCGGTCCCAAGGACTTCGGGGCGGCGACCAGATGCGACGCTCCTTGCTACGCTAGAGCTGCTCCTCCCACACGCTCGGATACCAGTAGACAACGAAGAGAGGTCTAGGAACGAGTGGAGTGGGATTGGGATTAGCCATGGATGGACTTAGAACGAGCCATTGAGCGTGAGCAAGTTAGACGTGAAGTCAAAGTGACGAGTCGTAGCCTGAGTCACGGCCACAGCAGTCTTAGGTGGCGGGAGAGGAGCCGAGAGCAAGCGAGCAGCGAGCTCGATCTCGCTCTCGGTTTATCCCCTCCCTTGGGCTCGAACATCACACACACCCCATTGTGACCTTTGAGCACAAATCATGCCACGCATGAGTAAGCCAGAACCCAGCTGGCATAGAACATGTCACAATCAAAAGCAATGTCCCTGCATCACTTGGTCCTTGCAACTGCTGGTCCTCCACCACGATGGAGCCGTCGACTGAAGGTGGTCTTCATACTTAGTCACCTGCGACAGTGAAGGTGGAGTGTGAAGCGAGGCCAGAGGCCACAACATGCCATAAACCAACAGGTCAATGGGCTCACCGACCGACAAGTCCGTCAATCGAAGAGCTCATCCGAGCATATTCGAGCTTGCTCGCCTCCAAGCAAAAACAAATCAGTTGGTCAACCCCTCCTTGGCGCACCAACACCCGTCCTGGATGAACCCAGATGCTTTTGACAGGCGATTCTCTTGCTATTCTGCTAGACTATTTTGTTTTGTTTCTTCTTTTCTTTATTTTTTATTCCATTTTTCCTCTCTTTTGCTCCTTCGTTGAGATCCGGGTATCCGGGGTTTGTCCCCGTGCCACAGGGAGACCAGTTTCTTTCATTCTTATGGTCAAGACCCTTGCATGTGGGAGTCTGACCCCGTGTAGTGGGAGACCACCGTCTTCATGACGTCCATTGTTCCAACTCTCACGTCGAATAACTCGTCAGTGGCGGTACCTAACCGAGGATGGTGTTGGCTTCCACCACCATACTATCCCACGGTCTATGGGCAGCCTTCAAATGGAAAGCCTAGGCAGCAGGTTGGGGCAACAGCGTTGTTGATGCAGCGTGCGGGCTTCCACGCTCGTTGCTTAAGTCAGCTGCCCCCTCAGTCTGCTGCTCTAGAGTCTAAGTCTGGAAGCTCTGGGTTTGTTACTCAGAAACGCGCGCGCCAGAGTTAGCGCCAGAAAGTAGCTGAAAACTGAAAGTAACTGGTTAGGAATGAAGAATAAGCAACAATGGGAGACCCCTCCAAGTTCTAGCTCCCCCCCACTAGTGTAGAAGTTGTTACTCAACAAACCAGCCAATCGGAAAATAGTTGTGGACCTATTTTCTGGCAGGCAGGGTTTTCTCGGTGAGCCCTGCCAGACGCCCGACAGCCCAAAACCCGGGCGTCGTCCGTTTTGCCTGAAAACTGGACCATACCATAATACCAACGCTGCGAACGCAGTCGTGCGGTCAGAATCAGCTAGAAAAATATTAGCAAAGAGTTATGACTGCCCGAACCCAGGCAGTGCCTACGGTGGTCCATGACGCCGAACAGGGCCATGCAGCATGCAACAAGGACCCTAGGCAGAGCATGACGATGCATACGCGACGGGATGCGCTGGACGCATGCAGACAGCAATTGCGGTGGCAGTGACCGCCGGCAGCACGAACGCCGAGGAGGCCTGCCGATGGAGCTGAGCACGTCGCCGGAGAGAGGAGGCTCCAGCAAACTGCGAGTAGACCTCAGCGTGCGTCGGCTCCACAGGATGACGCTCCATCAGCGTCGAGTCTCGCCGTCAGTCATCTGCACGCTGATGTACACAAGCCGGGAGGACACAACAGAGCACAATGAGGGATGCGCAAAAACCAACACTCCCCCATGACTCACAGGCGTAGTGTACATGGGCGGGCAGAGAAACGGTCAACATCCAGACTCCCCCAAGGTACGCAGAGACGCAGGCAGAGACAAAGAGGGCAACTCACGGGTGCACGCCGACTGAACTCACAGCCTTCTTGAAAGATTCCCGCTTCAGTGCCTTGGTCAGGAAGTCAGCCAGCTGTCGTGCTGTCTCAACCCATACGCTGCTAATGCTGCCGTCATGCAACAAGGAACGCACATAGTGATACTCAACATTGATGTGCTTTATGCGTGTGTGATGCACACCGTCATTGTCGGTGATGGCCATGGCACTCTCATTGTCATAATGCAAGGTGATGGATGCGACAGACTGATGCAACTCGGACAGCAGACGACGCAACCACACACTCTCACACGCGCTCGAGCCAAGGGCCACGTACTCAGCCTCAGCAGTGCTGCGTGCAATGCACCCCTGCTTGCCACTGCACCAGGACACAGCTGTGCCACCGACCAGAAAGATCCAGCCCGTGCGACTCTTACCGTCTGGACTGCCGGCCCAGTCACTGTTGGTGTAGCCCACTGCGATGACGGACGGCTGACGGCGGAACATGAGACCTCGCCGAGGGGTCGAGACGACATAGCGTAGCACTCGGATCGCGGCCTCGAAGTGGAGGTGACGCGGCTCCTGAGAGAACTGGGCCAGGAGGTTGACGGCGAACGCGATGTCTGGGCGCGTCGTCGTCGCCAGGAAAATAAGTGACCAGATGTCCCACAGATACGTGGTCACATCAACTGGCTCCCCCACAACAGCTGGGTCATGACTCTTCAACTTCACCTGGCCATCGGGTGACATGGGTGAAGATGCGCTAGGCACGAGGGGCAGGTCCTCAGCGAAGCGAGTGGACAGGGTCTGCACATAGGCAGCCTGGTGGACGTGCAGGATGCCCTGGGAGCGATCATGCTCGAGCTCCATGCCCAGGAAGACTCGGGCAGACCCGAGATCCTTCATCTGGTAGGCGGCATGCAGCAGGTCCTTGACACGTTGGATGGCGGCCGTGTCTGGCGTCGCAATGAGGAGATCGTCGACGTAGACCAGAACCGCGGCGAAGGTCTAACCTCGTGGGCTGACGAACAGTGCGGGGTCAGCGGTGCTGCGCTGGAGGGCGCCACGGAGAAGTGTACTGCTGATCTCCTGGTTCTAGCACCGAGGCGACTGCTTCAGGCCATAGAGGGCCTTCTGCAGCCGCCAAACTCTCCCAGTGCCGTCGTCGAAGCCTGGGGGCTGCGTCATGTAGAGCTCCTCACCCTTCAGTGAGCCATGGAGGAATGCGTTGCTCACGTCCATCTGATGCAGCTCCCACCCGTGCTGGGCAACCAGGTTGAAGAGCGCCCGGCTAGTGGAGAACCGACCAACTGGGGCGAAGATCTGTTCGTAATCGACCCCAGGGACCTGAGCAAACCCCTTTGCTGTGAGGCGGGCCTTGTACTTGTCCAAGGATCCGTCAGGCTTCCACTTACGCCTAAAGACACACTTGGCACCAATGGCCTTCCGACCTGGAGGGAGGTCGACGAGGTCATACACGTGGTGCTGTCGGATAGCAGCAAGCTCCTCAGCGCAGGCAACATCCCAATGTGCGGCCTCAGGGGAGGCTCGAGCCTCGCGTAGGGTGGAAGGGTCCTCTGGGCGCGCTGAGGACCGGACTCAGAAGGCGTGTGCATCACGCGCCCCAAGTGGGATGCGGGCGAGTGCAGCCACAACAGCATGCCGATGCTCGTAATGAAGCATGGCGTAGCCCAATGCAGAACCCGGGTGAAGGTCTGCGATGATGGCGGAAGTGGTCAGGCCGAGAGCCTTTGTGCCAGGGTCCCCACTCACGACCGTGGGAGTGGAGGAGACACGTGGAGCCACAGGGGGTCGAGGCGCCACGGGACGCGGAGCGACGGTCTGCGCGCTCACTGTTGGCCGAGGTCGGAGGCTTCCGCCTGGGCCACATGTGTAGCGCGGTCGGGCAGAAGATGGTCCTGAGTCCGACGGGCCGACGGAGGCGGACGGGGCTACTGGTTCGGAGGAGCCAGCAGACGCGACAAGAGCTGCTGGCCCGGAGGGGCCAGTTGGCCCGGAGGAGCCAGCAGATGCGACAGGTGCTGCTGGGCCAGAGGGTCCAGCGGACGCGACTGGGGCTGCCGGCCCGGAGGGGCGAGCGGACGCGACTAGGGCTGCTGGCCCGGAGGGGCGAGCGGACGCGACTGGGGCTGTTGGCCCGGAGGGGCCAGCGGACGCGACAGGAGCTGCGGGCCCAGAAGGGCCAGCAGAAGCGACAGGGGCTGTCGGCCCGGAGGGGCCATCGGAAGCGACTAGGGCTGTCGGCCCGGAGGGGCCATCGGAAGCGCCTGGGACTGCCGGCCCGGAGGGGCCAGCGGACACGACAGGTGCTGCTGGCCCGGAGGGGCCAGCGGACACGACTGGGGCAGCTGGTCCGGAGGCGCCATCAAACGCGACGAGGGTAGCTGGCTTGGAGGGGCCAGCGGACGCGGCTGGGACTTTGGCCCGGGGGGGCCAGCGGACGCGGCTGGGACTGTTGGCCCGGGGGGGCCAGCGGACGCGACCGGGGCTACCGGCTCAGAGGGACGGAGTGATGTGTCATCCGGAAGCGACAGGACAGAGGACGGAATCACCACTCCCCCACGCGACGGGAGGGACATGGACGAGCCGGAGCGGATGAGGTCGCGGGGAAACAGGTCCTCAAAGAAGAGGGCATCGCGGGACTCGACGATGCAATGTCGGGATGGGTCCCAGAAGCGCCAGGCCTTGGACTGACGAGACACACCGAGGAAGGTGCAGGGGCGTCCGCGGGGGGCGAGCTTGCCGCCCTGCTGTGGGGCGGGCAGCCACACAACGGCCACGCAGCCCCAGACGCGAGCCGGGCGGAGGTCAGCGCGTCGTCTGCACCAGTGCTGGTAGGGCGTGGACTGGCGGGGAAGGGGACCGTGGGGAACCCGGTTCCAGACCCAGGTCATGTAGGCCGTGGCTTCAAAATAGAAGCCATCGGAGAGACCGAACTCGACCCGCATGGTGCGAACGGCGTCGGCCATGGTACGGTTCCACCGCTCAGAGACGCCGTTCTAGGCGGGTGTGTAGGGCGCAGACGTCTCATGGTAGATCCCGCAGGAGGCAAGAAAAGTCGTGGCCTCACCCAGGTACTCGCCACCGCGATCAGAGCGAAAGCGGCGAAGGGGGCGGCCACACTCGCGCTCGGCGAGGACAAGCCAGTCCTGAATGGTCCGGGCGACATCGCTCTTCTGCCGAAGGCAGAAGACCCAACGATAGCGAGAGTAGTCGTCCGTAAGAGTGAGGACATAGCGGCCATGCTCACCGACGGACTCGGTGGGGAGAGGGCCCATGATGTCCGAGTGGACAAGGTCAAGAGGGGCGGACGCACGGGAGGAAGATAGGGGGTACGTGGACCGGTGCATCTTCCCCTTAGCGCAGTCAATACACTCAGTGGGGCACGAGAGAGGGAAAGTCTCCGGGTCAAGGCCCTTGGCCAGCTAGGTGCGGAGCATGCTTTCTACGGTAGCAGAGTGGACGTGGCAAAGGCGGCGGTGCAAGAGGCGGGTGTGCTGAGGAGAAAGCGTGCTGGTGAAAAGCACATGACCTCTGGCGGCCGACGGGGTGGAGACGGGAGGGGAAGAGGAGAGGCGGGGAACGTGCCACAAGTTGCCACGGGCGGTGGCGTGCAGTACGACAAGACCAGACGGACGTAACGACACAGTGCCGACACCACGCGAGTGCACAACTTCCATGCTCATGCGGTCAAGGACAGTCACGGACAGGAGGCTAAGCTCGAGACCAGGGACGAAGAGAACATCGGTCAGAAAGACGTCACCGGCCGGACCATGGAAACGAACGACGCCAACACCACGGACAGGCAACACCTGTCCGGAACCCGTCCGGACACTGGAGACATCGCCGACAGGACCGAGCATACTGAAGGCCTCGCGAGAGGCCGTCATGTGATGCGTAGCCCCGGAGTCGATGATCCAGGTCTCAGCAGGGTCCTGGACAGGGGTCGCCAGATCACTCACGGTCACATGGCAGCAAGCGAGGGACGCGGACGCGGTGGAAGGAGGCGCGAAACGAGACTGCCAATCGTCAAGCCACGCAATGTCGTCAAGGAGTGGGGTGGAGGAGA
>SZWC01000125.1:70392-81095 GCA_023375785.1 Penium margaritaceum | reverse complement strand
CAGATGTCAGACGCCGCCTGCCGCTCACCTCCTCGCGTCACGCGTGGGGGTCAGTGCTGCCGAAAAAATTTCGGCAGCATTTCCCCTGGCCCAGTGGCCGTGGGAAAAAATCTGACGCCGCCACCAGGCGGGTCAATGCTGCCGGAAAAAATCCGGCAGCATTTCCCCTGCAGTGGCGCGTATGGGGGTTCGCCGGCGTTGTCTGGCACCTGTTCGCCAGTCTTCTGCTGCTGCTGCTACGCTCTGGCTCTGATACCAAAATGGAAAGCCTAGACAGCAGGTTGGGGCAGAAGCGTTGTTGATGCAGCGTGCGGGCTTCCACGCTCGTTGCTTAAGTCACCTGCCCCCTCAGTCTGCTGCTCTAGAGTCTAAGTCTGGAAGCTCTGGGTTTGTTACTCAGAAACGCGCGCGCAAGAAATAGCGCCAGAAAGCAGCTGAAAACTGAAAGTAACTGGTTAGGAATGAAGAATAAGCAACAATGGGAGACCCCTCCAAGTTCTAGCTCCCCCCCACAAGTGTAGAATTTGTTACTCAACTAACCAGCCAATCAGAAAATAGCTGTGGACCTATTTTCTGGCAGGCAGGGTTTTCTCGGTGAGCCCTGCCAGACGCCCGACAGCCCAAAACCCGGGCGTCGTCCGTTTTGCCTGAAAACTGGACCATACCATAATACCGACGCTGCAAACGCAATCGTGCGGTCAGAATCAGCTAGAAAAATAGTAGCAAAGAGTTATGACTGCCCGAACCCAGGCAGTGCCTACGGTGGTCCATGACGCCGAACAGGGCCATGCAGCATGCAACAAGGATCCTAGGCAGAGCATGACAATGCAGACGCGACGGGACGCGCTGGAAGCATGCAGACAGCAATTGCGGTGGCAGTGACCGCCGGCAGCATGACCGTCGAGGAGGCCTCCCGATGGAGCTGAGCACGTCGCCGGAGAGAGGAGGCTCCAGCGAACTGCGAGTAGACCTCAGCGTGCGTCGGCTCCACCGGATGACGCTCCATCAGCGTCGAGTCTCGCCGTCAGTCATCTGCACGCCGATGTACACAAGCCGGGAGGACACAACAGAGCACAATGAGGGATGCGCAAAAACCAACACCTTCTTCCTCCAACACCCCTCTATCGTGGCTCTAGCCTACAGCTCCATCCTTCCTTATGCCACCAGCTCAGTCCTTCCCCGAGCTACCGCATCGTCCATGCATGTCTGCACCGGCCTCCCCACTCCCTTCCCATCCTCGACCTCTGGTTGTCTCCTCCGGTGTGAGTTTGACTACCGAGTCCGGGTTTCACCATTGTTTGTCGGGTGGAGCCCTTTGGCGCCTGTCGGATGATGGGACTGTGTCTTCTATGGAGTGGGTTGAGCATTGGCAATCGTTCACCCTTCCCCGTCTCCTTGCTGTGAATTTTGGCCGTACTGAGCCCTTTCCTTTCCTAGCTTGTCGTGTCGCACACCGTCATGTGCCGCTCTGTTGTTGAAGTTCGTTGGTCACTCACACATCTCTTCACATTGTCTCCACCCCTGTGCACACAACTGTACAGATTGATGGACATGGCCTCACCTGGAGAGACGCCAAGCTATCCTACCATGGCTGACATCTCAGGCGTGCCTCATCCAGGAGTGTCATTTGACACTTGCATGACCATGGATTGATTCTAGTGATGAGTGGGACAGATGCTAGGGCCCGTACACTTTAATTGTCGTGCCCTGTATCATGCTTGCCATGAATGCCTTGTGTAGAGCTGCACTACCCGGGTGCTGATCCTTGGGGGCCACCTTGCCGGGCTTTACCCGTGCATTGGTGAGTAGCCGCCACTCAGGCTTATGCCGAGCGGTCGGGCTCGACCCCCGGGTGGCGGTGTACACTCACTTGGGCATGATGCCCGAGGCGAGTGCACACTCACCGGATACTAAGTCTCGCTCGCTCTACTCACTCTCTTGTCTTGGTTCTATTGACCTAATGGAGGCAAGCTTCCCACTTCCATGGCGTCAGCAGCCCCTTGTCCGTGAATGTGTGCTCTTGCGTGTTTGCCCTAGGAAGCATCCTAGCAACTACTGGTATCAGAGCAAGCGAGATTCTACTCCGCAGCTCATCGATCCTCGGGACAAACCTGTGCATCTTTCACGTCCATGACGTTTGTCGCCTCTCAACGCCGTCGCAGCGGGTGACTATTGTCATCATCTCCTGGCACCAAGCAGCAGCATCTAGCCATGTCTCAGTGCCTCTCGCTGCCTCATTCGCTGTAGGCCGCACAAGTCGCTCCGCTACCGCTCTTGGCAGCTTGTCTGCAATTGCCCTCAGCGGCACCCAGCTTAGTGCACCCACCCAGTGCACTCTAGCCCACTGATCTCTTCTCAGCCACTCTTGGCAACCCGCGACCATCCTCACCTCTCTTCAGTCACGGTCTTCCAAGCAGCCACCGGTGCTGCCTCTGTGGACGCCGTAGGTAACACTGCCCATCTCTTGTGCAGCGGCCATCCCAGTTTGTTTTTGAAGTCGTCACACTGGATTCTCCACCTTTGGATGGGCAACACGACGAGGAGCTTGATCCTCCTCGAGCAACAGCCCGCCACGCTGACGACAGGTGGGAGGACTACCACTCTCCCTCTCCTCCGGACACAGATACACCGCTGTGGGTGCGCATGCTAGACGCTGGCTACTGGCGTGATGAGTTAGCCGAACTGGGCGAGCGGGCAGCTGCTGTGCGGGAGGAGGAGATCAATCACGAGGTGTACACACCCGACGACGTACCTCCATCTCCACCTCCTCCCTCAACTATGCAACCGCCCACTGGCACGCAGGCCTCCAGCCCGGCATCTGCACCGACCCCTGCCACAGCAGCAACTCCGGGACCGTCATCTCCCCCTGAAGTCCCTGGCGTGATCCCGGTTCTTCCGGTCCACACTGACTCTGTCGGCTTGGCAGGCGCAATCTTAGACGCAGCCGCAGGTGCCGCAGCAACATTTGCAGCAACTACTCGCGCTTCCAGGGCACCGGCCCAGACAGCTATTGGACGCGCTGCCGAAGCTTATGCTCACACAGCAACCTCGCTCACCCTCCTTGCCACTGCAGCGGCTAACATTGCTGCTCAGGTCACGGCGACAGCAGCAGCTGTTGCCACTACCGCCTCATCTGCAGCAGACTCCACCGCAGCAGCTGTCGCCTCCATTCGTGCATCCACCGCATCAGCAGTTCTGACTCTGATGGGTGTGCAACGGGAGCTGACCCCGCACATCACCACCGGAGTTCTGGTTGCGTCGGCATCTGTAGCTGTAACTGGGGCTACGGTTACCGGACTGCTGTGTCTCACAGTTGCAGTCGCGGGGTGGGTGGCCGTGCTGTTCTCCTCGGCCGCAGCAGTGGTGGCACCTCTCTTCACTCTGCTGCCTTGGCACTAGAACGGTGAGCCACTCCTCACCCCACGCACTCTGCATTGCATAATCTCCTTACCTCCCGTCCTCTCTTCCCACACTCTTCCAGCATGCCAGGACCAGAGGAAACCATAGAGGCTCTCCAAGCCGCCCTCAGTGAAGCACAGGCGGCACGACGCAAGGCAGAAGATGAACTGTTTAGAAACAGTGAGGCACAGCAAGAGCTAGCTGCTACAGTGGCGACCTTAGTTATTGACCGCTTGCGGACCATACCTGCTCTTGCTACTGTGCTTCCTTCTGACGACACCGTGTCTGCCGAATCTTCTGTGCCACCTGGCGGCGTTGTACCCAATTCCTCTTCCCCTGCTCTCTCAGCAGCAGCCATAGCACGGGCACTTCTACCTACACGTCATAGAAACTTTGAGACCCCACCACCACAGTTCACATCCAAACTCACCTTCACCTCCTGGGAAACGCGCTTCTGCGCGTGGGCCCAAGGTGAACAGCTGTGGGAGTACTACTCACCTGCCAAGGCCCCATTTGTTCCACAACCAGCAGAAGCAGCCCGTGCAGTTCGAGCCCTCATCACAGCTGGTCCAGAGAGCCTGCTTGACGACATTGGAACGTATAATGCAGACCCTATCCGCGGCACCCTAGCCGATCCTGTTGGAGCATACGCCCTCATTCGTCGTTGCAAGACAGTCACTGGGCATGCTGCGCAGAGTGCACTGACAGTTCAGTTCAACACCTTGCAAATGCGTGCTGATGAAACGGCCGACGAGTATTGGGCACGAAGCCTGCGCCTGCTGCGCGACCTAGGCAAGGCGGCACCTGGCCCTCTCTCTGCCTGTCTGTCCATTGTTGCCGGCCTGATCCCTGAACTTTCAGACCTTTACCTTCACGTCTCCCAAGCAGAACTCGAGCGTCTAGCCTCTTCTCCCCTTCCCCCGGACACTCCTCCAGGAATAGGACCACTTTACGACTTTACCGCCTCCCGCCTCACAGACTGGTGGAACAGTCTCCAGAACAAGCGCATGCACCGCGCTGCTCTTCCTGCTGTCACAACCTACTCTGCCTCTCCCGCAGTTGCTCCTACTGCCTCCTCCTCCGGCTCCTCTGCAGCCTCTCATGTGACCCAAGCGACCTCCCGTGGTGGGGGTGGTGGCTCTCACCACACTGGGGGCCGAGGTGGCGGCAGAGGGCGTGGGGGTGGACGCAAGGGCAAAGGCAGCTCTCCTGCTGCATCCGACGGTTCTGAGGTCACATGCTGGAATTGTGGTGCTGCTGGTCATGCTGCTCCCAAATGCCCAGCCCCACGTGACGATGCCCGTCTGGCTTCATCCATGCGAGCTCATTGGGCCCGCACTAGCGTCACACCCTCTACTGCTGCAGCGGCAGCAACAGTGGCCTCTCCATCCTCTTCCAACCCAGCCACTGCACTCTCCTCCACATCCGCACCGCTCCATCCCTCCACCTCACCTCCCAGCACTTGGGGCTGGATTCCACCTCCCGGTGGGCCCCCTTACTATGGACCGCCTTCCTCGCACTAATCAACACCATCGTGGACGTGTGATGATGGACCCCCTTCTGATCGCTCATCCGACCGCTCCTCCGACCGCTCCTCGGACCGTCGTGACGAGGAGCGCGCCCTTGAGCGCCGTCTCGTTGAGCTTCTCCACCTTCGTTCTCAGGGAGGTGAGAGTGTGAGTGGCCAGTCTCGTCTTTATGTCTGTGAGTCTGATGCCACCCTCCGGGGTGCAGCGTCGGGTGGGGTTCAGGGAGATATGCCTGATGTGCGTGACTGGATTGAGGATTGGCAGTCTCACACGTTTCCCACACGTCTTGGNCTCGCACTACTCAACACCATCGTGGACGCGTGATGATGGACCCCCTTCTGATCGCTCATCCGACCGCTCCTCCGACCGCTCCTCGGACCGTCGTGACGAGGAGCGCGCCCTTGAGCGCCGTCTCGTTGAGCTTCTCCACCTTCGTTCTCAGGGAGGTGAGAGTGTGAGTGGCCAGTCTCGTCTTTATGTCTGTGAGTCTGATGCCACCCTCCGGGGTGCAGCGTCGGGTGGGGTGCAGGGAGATATGCCTGATGTGCGTGACTGGATTGAGGATTGGCAGTCTCACACGTTTCCCACATGTCTTGGCACATCTTCCCCTATGTCGTTCCATGGCACTGTTGCTGTCTGCCTTGTCCTCCCAACTACACGTGCTACTCCTGGCCTGTGGATCATCGATTCCGGGGCCACCCATCACATGACATCGTGTCGCTCCTCCTTTGTGTCCCTTGGTCCCACTGGATCTGTGCGTTCTGTACGGACTGGCTCCGGCCAGCTCCTCCGTGTTCATGGCCTTGGTGTTGTGAAGTTTGTCGGCCCCGGTGGCACCGTGTACCTTCCTGATGTGTTGTACGTTCCCGACCTGGAAGTCAGTCTGCTCTCTTTCACAACCCTTGATGATCAGGGCATGGACTTCTCGTCCAGCCGCGGCATTGCATCCATCTCTCTCCGCTCCTCTGGCCATGTTGTACTTCATGGCATCCGTTGTGATCGTCTCTTCCGCGTGCCGCTGTCTCTCCCATCGTCTTCCGATGCCTCTGCCTTTGTACATGTGGCAACATCCCTGTCTCCTGCTCACGCTGCACTCCATCGCCGCTTGTGTCATCTCCACACTGCTGCCATCCAACGTCTTCTGCGTCTCCAGCCTGCAGTCGGCCTTGACCCAGCCACGTTTGCTCTTCCCTGTTCTTCCGACTGCCTTGACTGTGCCTCGGGCAAAATGCACCGTTCTCCCTTTTCTTCCTCTGAGTCCACCACCTCTCACCCCCTTGACCTCATCCATGCTGACGTCATGGGTCCTCTTCCCCACACCTTTCTGGGTGGTTTGGGACGCTATGTGCTCTGTCTCACTGATGATTTCTCCCGTCACCGCTGGGTTTTTGCTCTTCATCACAAAAGTGACGTCACAGAAGTCATTGAGGACTGGCTTCCCCAAGCAGAACGTGCCTGCCTCCGTCCCCTTCGCGTGTTTCGCAGTGATCGTGGCGGTGAATTTCTTCGCCCCACATCCCGCTTTCTTGAATCTCGTGGGGTCCGCCTTGAATGCATAGCTCCCTACACCCCCCAACAAAACGACGTCTCTGAACGCTGGAACAGAACGCTTGCAGATGGTGTCCGTTCTCTTCTTGCTGTATCCGGTCTGTCTCCCCTGTTCGCTTTTGAAGCAATGTCCTACATGACGTGGGTCTGGAATAGGATCCCTCATGGGCCTCTTCCTCATACTGTCACTCCTTTTGAACGTTGGATTGGTCGTCGTGCTGACTTGCGCCTTGCCCGTGTCTGGGGTTGTCTTGCTCCGGTTTGGCTCCCCGCCGATCACCGCGACAGCAAACTCTCTCCCCGTGGTCGTGTCTGCATTTTCCTCGGTGTCTCTCCCTTCTCTAAGGCCTGGCGGTTTTGGGACCCCACGCGCAGCCGCGTCATTGAGTCTCGCGATGCCTTGTTCTTTGAGCACTTGTTCGAACGCGACGTCCCTCGCTTCTCCGGGCCTCCTTCTCCGCTCAATCGGGCTGGGGGTGGTCTGTCTCCTCCTCCTGAGTTTTCTTCTCTTCCCTCTGCGCGTCCCCTTGCCCCTTCTCCTCCCGTCGCGTCCTCTCCTCCTCCCAGTGTGCAGCCTGTCTCCCCTGTCGCATCCCCTGCTGCCTCGGGGCCCGGCTCACCCTCACCTTGTGCTGAGGACGCCTCCCCCGCGACTTCTGCACATCCAAGCACCCCCTCTGTACCTGTCTCTCCTTCTCCTGCTGTGCAACCAGACTCCCCCATTCACACTCCATGTGACACCACCTCTGTCCCGGTTCTGTCTGTCCCAACGAAACCTGTCCCACCTGTGTCACCTTACACACGAGGAGGCCGTCTCCGTGCTCTACCTTCCCACTCCCATCCTGTCGTCTCTGGTGACCCGGGCCTCCGTGCCCTTGGTCTTGTGGCCTCTGGCCTGTCTGTCGCAGCCTCTGTTGTCAATCCCAGCACCGCTCTTGGTTACTCCCTGATTGAGCAAGAGTTTCACTCTGCTCTCTCATCCTCAGTTGCCGGGTATGTTGCCTCCTGCTTTGCCACGGCCGGCCTCTCTTCTCTTCCACCAGAACCTGTCACAGTGCAGGCAGCACGTGCAGCCACAGACTCCTCTCTCTGGGAGCAGGCTATGAAGGCTGAGCTTGACGCATTGTCAGAGCACCGTGTGTTCGAGCTGGTGGATCTTCCCCCAGGCCGCAAGGCCGTTGCGGCCAAGTGGGTGTACCGCCGCAAACTTCGCCCGGACAACACAGTGGAACGGTACAAAGCACGACTCACTGCTAAGGGATTCTCCCAGATTCCGGGAGTGGACTTTGACGAGACATTCGCACCGGTGGGCAGATACACCACTGCCAGAGCACTGCTCAGCCTGGTCGCTCAGCACGACTGGGAGTTGGAGCAGATGGACGTCAACAATGCCTTCTTGCACGGCAAACTGGATGAGGAGATTTACATGGTCCAGCCGCCTGGGTTCTCAGATGGCACAAACCGTGTGTGGCGACTGTGCAAAGCCCTCTATGGACTTAAGCAGTCACCTCGGTGCTGGAACCAAGAGATCACAGCAACCCTGGAAAAGGGTGGCTTCAGAAGAAGCCCAGTGGACCCTGCTCTGTTCCTCAGTCCACCCTCACAACCGTTGGTCGCCATCCTTGTGTACGTCGATGATCTCCTCATTGCCTCGCCCAACATGTCCGCAGTCTCTGCGGCCAAGTCACTTCTTCAAGCCACTTACAAGATGAAAGACTTGGGACCAGCTCGAGTCTTTTTGGGAATGGAACTCGACCGGGACCGGGCACGTCGCACTCTGCACGTGCACCAGGCTGCATACGTCCGCAGCCTGGGGGAGCGCTTCCAGGCTCTCCTCACCTCAGTTCCCTCCGCCTCTACACCCATTACCCCAGCAGGGCAGTCATTGCTAAAGTCCCAAAATTTTCCCACTCTGGGGGAGAAGGTCGATGTCACTGACTATCTCAGAGTCATAGGGTCACTGATGTACCTGGCCACCACCACACGCGCCGATGTGGCGTTTGCTGTCAACTTCCTGTCTCTGTTCTCTCAGTGTCCACGAGAGCGACACTTGGAGGCAGCATTGCGAGTTGTGCGCTATGCTCTCTCCACGCCACGCATCGGTCTCTTCTTCCGGGCACAACCCTCTCTTGTGGTTGACGGCTTTACTGACAGTGACTGGGCACATGACTCTGATGCACGCAGTCGCACGGGTTACATTTTCATGGTTGGTGGAACAGCGGTCTCATGGAAGAGTGGCAAACAGGGCTGTGTCGCTCGAAGCACTGCGGAGGCTGAGTATGTGGCACTTGGCGCTGGCACATGTGAGGCAGTTTGGCTGTGTCGTCTTCTTCAGCATCTGCGTGTGCCCATTCGTTGCATCACTCTACGCTGTGACAATCAAAGCACCAAGGCCATCGCTGAAAACAGTGGCATGCATCACTCGCGCACCAAGCACATCAATGTAGAGCATCACTTTGTTCGTGAGTGCATTGCCGCTGGCATTGTCCGAGTTGCATGGGTAGACACCCAATCCCAAAGAGCAGACTTTCTTACCAAGGCACTCAGTCGCAATGTCTTCAAAAGTGCCACTCACGCTGTTGGTCTCATCTGTCCCCATAACCCTGGTTGAATGTGTCTACACAGTTCTCTATTCTCATGAGCTTGTATGTGTGTGGGGGTGATTGTCTGCGGGTCATGGGGGAGTGTTGAAGTTCGTTGGTCACTCACACATCTCTTCCCCTTGTCTCCACCCCTGTGCACACAACTGTACAGATTGATGGACATGGCCTCACCTGGAGAGACGCCAAGCTATCCTACCATGGCTGACATCTCAGGCGTGCCTCATCCAGGAGTGTCGTCTGACACTTGCATGACCATGGATTGATTCTAGTGATGAGTGGGACAGATGCTAGGGCCCGTACACTTTAACTGCTGTGCCCTGTATCATGCTTGCAATGAATGCCTTGTGTAGAGCTGCACTACCCGGGTGCTGATCCTTGGGGGCCACCTTGCCGGGCTTTACCCGTGCATTGGTGAGTAGCCGCCACTCAGGCTTATGCCGAGCGGTCGGGCTCGACCCCCGGGTGGCGGTGTACACTCACTTGGGCGTGATGCCCGAGGCGAGTGCACACTCACCGGATACTAAGTCTCGCTCGCTCTACTCACTCTCTTGTCTTGGTTCTATTGACCTAATGGAGGCAAGCTTCCCACTTCCATGGCGTCAGCAGCCCCTTGTCCGTGAATGTGTGCTCTTGCGTGTTTGCCCTAGGAAGCATCCTAGCAACTACATCCGTCTCCAGTGTCGAGTGGCGTCTAGATCATCGATTCTGGAGCCAGTGATCACATGATGTCGTCTCTTGCCGCATTCGACACGTAGGGGCCTGTCGGTGACGTACACTCTGTTCGCACTGGCTCTGGCCACATGTTGCCAGTTCAGGGCATTGGTGTTGTGCGTTTCGTTGGTCCGTCGTGGTCGATGTGGCTAAGTGTGTTGTGGCTATGTATGATTAGACAGGATTGTTGCGTAGTGATGCTGGGCTACTGATCCTACAAGACCACGCACCTACTTTGTTCTGGAGTGTGAGAAACCACCGGCAGCATTTTCGCTGGTTGGTCTGGTTAGATGCCGGGGTGGCCGACGGGCCCCACGTTAAACAGCTCGCGTGGGCAGTTTGGTCAATCCATTGCTATTATCCTGTCGTTCTTTCTCTCTAGTCACTCACATGTGCACTGGATTTTTTCCTGAGTGACAAGCTTGCTCCAACTCCATATCGTAGTAGTGTGTCCTTGCACTTTCAATGTGCCACAGAGTCTACGCAAGAAACCCACTAATGTCTACAGGGTTGTTAGATTGACAGGCTCCTTCCAGTTCAAAGGATTACTGGGATGGATGAGTACACTGTTTAGGTAGTTTCCTGGAATTCCTCTTCCGACTGTGCTTCACCAACAAACTCCTTCCGCTCTCACACCTGGACACCCCCAAAGTCGTGCCAACTGCCGAAGTTATGGTGACCAGAAGTGGCAAGGTTGCTCCAAGTTTCAGGTACTTCCTCCCACAAAAACAGAAAGGTCTGCTACACTCATACCCCATAGGTTGAACAACTCACATGCCTTCTGCAAGTGGTTGACGAAGGAGTGCACGAATAAGAAGTTACCTTCCTCCAACTACTTTTCAAAAATTCTCGGCAAGTATATCCGCCGCCCCAGCACCCTGAGCGCCTTCAGATGGCCGCCCTGACCACTCCT
>SZWC01000125.1:21986-39557 GCA_023375785.1 Penium margaritaceum | reverse complement strand
CCCCCCCCCCCCGTACCCCACTGAGTGCATTGATTACGCTCAGGGGAAAATGCACCGGTCCACGTACCCCTTGTCTTCCTCCCGTGCGTCCGCCCCTCTCGACCTTGTCCATTCAGACGTCATGGGTCCTCTCCCCACCGAGTCTGTCGGCGAGCATGGTCGCTATGTCCTCACCCTCATTGACGACTATTCTCGCTACCGCTGGGTCTTCTGCCTTCGGCAGAAGAGCGAAGTCGCCCTCGCCATCAAGGACTGGCTTGTCCATGCGGAGCGCAAGTGTGGCCGCTCTCTCCGTCGTTTTCTCTCCAATCGTGGTGGTGAGTACATGGGTGAGGCCACAACCTTTCGCGCCTCCTGCGGCATCCGCCATGAGACGTCCACACCTTACACGCCCGTCAATAACGGTGGAACCGTACCATGGCCGACACCGTCCGCACCATGAGGGTCGATTCTGGTCTCTCCGACGGCTTCTGTTTTGAAGCCATGGCCTAGATGACATGGGTCTGGAACCGGATTCCCCACGGTCCCCTTCCCCGCCAGTTCACGACGTACCAACATTGGTGCGGTCAGCGAACTGACCTCCGCCCGACTCGCGTCTTGGGCTGCGTGGCCATTGTGTGGCTGCCCGCCCCACAGTAGGGCGGCAAGCTCGCCCCCCGCGGACTTCCCTGCACCTTCCTCGGTATCTCTCGTCAGTCCAAGGCCTAGCGCTTTTGGGATCCCTCCCGGCACTGCATCTCGGGACGCCCTCTTCTTCGAGGACCTGTTTCCCCGCTACCTCATTCGCTCCGGCTCGTCCGTGTCTATCCTGTCGCGTGGGGGAGTGGTGAGTCTGTCCTCCGTCCTGCCGCTTCCGGGTGACACATCCCTCAGTCCCTCTGAGCCGGCAGCCCCAATCGCGGCCACTGGTCACTCTGAGCCGGCAGCCCCAGTCGCGTCTACTGGTCCCTCCAGGCCAGCAGTCCTTGTCGCTTCCGCTGGTCCCTCCGAGCCGACAGTCCCAGTTGTGTCCACTGGTCCCTCTGAGCCGGCAGCCCCAGTCGCACCGCGCTCCATGGCACCTCGACCCCCCGTGGCTCCACGTGTCTCCTCCACTCCCGCGGTCGTGAGTGGGGATCCTGGCACCAAGGCCCTCGGCTTGACCACCTCGGCCATCATTGCAGACTTTCACCCGGGCTCCACAGTGGGCTACGCCATGCTTCATCATGAGCATCGGTACACTGTCGTGGCTGCACTCGCGCGTATCCCACCTAGGGCTTGAGATGCACACGCTCTCTCAGTCCGCTCCACAGCACGCCAGGAGGACCCAGACACCCTACGCGAGGCACGAGCCTCTCCTGAGGCCACACATTGGGACGTTGCCTGCGCCGATAAGCTCGCCGCTATCTGACAGCACCATGTGTATGACTTTGTCGACCTTCCTCCAGGTCGGAAGGCCATCGGCGCCAAGTGGGTCTTTCGGCGCAAGTGGAAGCCCGACATTTCCTTGGACAAGTACAAGGCCCGCCTTACGGCCAAGGGATTTACCCAGATTCCTGGGGTCGACTACGACGAGATATTTGCCCCAGTTGGCCGGTTCTCCACTAGCCGGGGGCTCTTCAGCCTGGTCGCCCAGCATGGGTGGGAGCTACATGAGATGGATGTGAGCAACGCCTTTCTCCATGGTTCACTTGAGGGTGAGGAGCTCTACATGGTACAGTCTCCAGGCTTCAATGATGGCACCGGGAGAGTCTGGCGACTGCGTAAGGCCCTCTATGGCCTCAAGTAGTCGCCTCGGTGCTAGAACCAAGAAATCAGCAGCACGCTCCTTCGTGGCGGACTCCGCGCAGCACCGTTGACCCCGCATTGTTTGTCAGTCCGCGAGGCCAGACCTTCGTCACTTTTCTGGTTTCCTCGTCGACGATCTCCTCATTTCGTCGCCAAACACGGCTGCCATCCAGCGTGTCAAGGACTTGCTGCACGTCGCCTGTCAGATGAAGGATCTCGGATCTGCCAGAGTCTTCCTGGGCATGGAGCTTGAGCATGATCGCTCCCAGGGCGTCATGCACATCCACCAGGCCGCCTATGTACAGACGTTGTCTACCCGCTTTGCGGAGGACCTGCCACTCGTGTCGAGCGCATCCTCACCCATGTCACCCGATGGTCAAGTGAAGCTGAAGAGTCCTGACCCAGCTATTGTGGGGGAGCCAGTTGATGTGACCACGTACCTGCGAGTCATCGGGTCACTGATTTTCCTAGCGACGACGACGTGCCCAGACATCACGTTCGCCATCAACCTCCTGGCCCAGTTTTTTCAGGAGCCGCGTCACCTCCACCACGAGGCCGCGATCGGAGTACTGCACTATGTCGTCTCGACTCCTCGGCGAGGTCTCATGTTCCGCCGTCAGCCGTCTGTTGTTGCGGTGGGCTACACCGACAGTGACTGGGCCGGAAGTCCGGACTGTAAGAGTCCACCGGCTGGATCATTATGATTGGCGGCACAACTGAGTCATGGCGTAGTGGTAAGCAGGGGTGCATTGCACGCAGTATTGCTGAGGCTGAGTACGTTGCTCTTGGCTCAGGCGCATGCGAGAGTGTGTGGTTGCGTCATCTGTTATCCGAGTTATGCAGTCCGTCGCATCCATCACATTGCATTGTGACAATGAGAGTGCCATGGTCATCGCCGACAATGACGGCGTGCATCACACACGCACAAAGCACATCAACGTTGAGTATCACTATGTGCATTCGTTGTTGCATGATGGTAGCATCAACATCGTCTGGGTTGAGACAGCATGGCAGTTGGCTGACTTCTTGACCAAGGCATTGAAGCATGACTCGTTCAAGAAGGTTGTGAGTTCAGTCGGCATGAGTCCGTGAGTGATTCTCTCTGTCCCTGCTTGCGTTTCTGCTTGGCCTGGTGGAGTTTGGTCATTGACTGTGTCTCTGCCCGCACATGTGCACTACGCTTGTGAGTCATGGGGGAGTGTTGGTTTTCGTGCATCTCTCATTGTACTCTGTTGTGTCCTCCCGGCCTGTGTACATCGGCGTGCAGATGAATGAAGGCGAGACTTGACGCCGCTAGAGTGTCGCTCGGTGGAGCTGACACACGTTGAGGCCCACTCATCCGTCGCTGGAGCCTCCTCCCTCTGGCGATGCGCTCAGCTCCATCGGCAGGCCTCCTTGGTGGTCGGGCCACCGGCGGTCACTGCCACTGCAGATGCTGTCTGCATGCACCTAGCGTTGTGTCTGGCTGTGGCATTGCATCTGCAGCATCATGCGGTGCCTAGGGTCCATGTCTCCTGCTGTATGTCCCTGTTTGGCATTGTTGACTGTTGTAGGCACTGCCTGGGTTCGGGCAGCCATAACTCCTTGTTGCTATTTTTTCTAGCTGATTCTGACCGCACGACTGCGTTCGCAGCGTCGGTGTTATGGTATGATCCAGTTTTCAGGCAAAACGGATGACGCCCGGGTTTTGGGCTGTTGGGCGTCTGGCAGGGCTCACCGAGATAACCCTGCCTGCCAGAAAATAGGTCTAGCACTTTTTTCTGATTGGCTGGTTAGCTGAGTAACAAGTTCTACACTAGTGGGGGGAGCTAGAACTTGGAGGGGTCTCCCATTGTTGCTCATTCTTCATTCCTAATCAGTCACTTTCAGTTTTCAGCTACTTTTCTGGCGCTAACACTGGCGCGCTCGTTTCTGAGTAACAAACCCAGAGCTTCCATACTTAGACTCTAGAGCAGTAGACTGAGGGGGCAGCAGACTTAAGCAACGAGTGTGGAAGCCCGCACGCTGCATCAACAACGCATGCTGCCCCAACCTGCTGCCTAGCTTTTCTAGCTGCACGTAGCATAGATACCTATCGCGACACACAATGGGTGACACACGCAGCAATGTCACTTTGTCCTAAAAGCGGCCCAAAACTAGTATTTTTGTCGTAGCTCTGCACACAGGCATCAAAATGTAACACTGTCTGAACTTGAAAGGTGCATAAGCTGGAGTCAAACGTTAAGAATGGTCACATGCACAAGTATGGCATTGATTATTTGACCCACGATGCAAAACATGCAGTTCAGGCATAGGAGGTAGTCCACCGAGAAAACTTTAACGACTACAGAAAAGTTGCATAGCAACCCAGCACGCACCTCGAACATCATGGCAACATTCTCGCATCTGCTGATGGGTGAATTCACCGCTCGTCGGTGGTCCGATGCCAGCTAGGTCTGCATCAACGATGTGCACGAGCATGAACACGGCCAAGTGGTCACAGTAAGTAGGACAGACGGACAAGGGACGTCTCACATCACAACATTCCCCCATGACCCGATGCCACGCATTTCCATACACATGTAGGATCGACACAAGTGCTCAACGAGATGCTTGAGATTATGCACTCACACACCCCAATCACACCCAACCTCAGGCAAGGAATGAATCCCAACAAAAAAAATTGTCACCTTGAACTTTTCACGCGCTATTGTCTTCATCAAGAAGTCAACTCGTTGCATGTTTGTGCCAACCCAGGTGACGGAGATCAGCTGCCGTTTCACAAGATCACCCACAGAATGTTTCTCAATGGCAATGTGCTTTGTGTGTGCATGAAACATGTCGGAGTTCTTTACAATGGCAAGAGCACTTTGGTTATCACATCACAGAACGATGCAAGGCACTGATTTTTTAAACCCATGAAATAGACTCTGTGGCTGCACCACCTTAGCTGTCCCATCCCCGGCATCGCATACTCAGCCTCTTATTGGTTACATATAATGTACCCTTGCTTGTTGTTGTGCCACGACACACCGTTGCTGGCCGGGGGGAACACATAGCATGTTTAATCATGCCCATCAGGACTTTAGGCCCATTCGTTGTCTTTGTAGCCGTCGGCTTCCACCGAACTTTGCCGTCGAAAGCAGAGTTTTAAGATACCAAGTGGAAACCACGTACTGCACCACTCGCACAAGCCCATGAAAGTTACTCACCCAAGGGCACTACGAGAGTTGTGCAAGAAGGTTGAAGGGAAAATTGAGGTTGGGTCGTGTGATCATGGTCAAGTACATCAGAGAGCTAATGAGGCGCAAGTTGAGGACCATTTGCACTATGTCTCGTAGCTGTGCTGGATCATCCGCCTTCAGAGCATCCTGTCTGTCAGGTGTGCTCGGGTTGAAGTTGTTGGGAACCCCACCAAGAATGTCATGCTCCTCCACAATGCGGGTGTACCATGCTTCAAACAAGAATTTCTTCTACAGATGATCACGTATGATCTCCATCCCGAGAAACTCAAGTGGAGGATCAAGGTCTTTCCACCCTTAGGAAAATTGAAGGATTGCCTTCACCTCCTTCATAGCGTCATAAAGAAAGGATGTGATCAGGACGTTGTCCACGTACACCAGGATGGCTCTGAATGTCGCAGCTCCATACCGTACTGATTTGTCTATCCCCTCAAAATAATTGTCTTCCATTCACCCATGCACACCTATGTAATTTGTCATTGATTGGAATAATCACATCGAAATATAGTCCTTGCTAGGTTTACTACACGTTTTGTCGGTGCTATTCTTGGAACCTCGAAGAACTTTCCCTCGCAGTCATTGGTGTAGTAGCGAGTGTTGTGCGAATGGTGTCCAATTGGTTAATATAATCACACGCTATGCAACAAAGGGATGTCTGTGGATGTTGACCTCACTCGACACAATGGATGACCTTCAATCTCAAAGTCCTAAAATTTCAAACAGGAACAATAGTCTAAACCTTCCACTATCTCGCGTTGTAACACCTCAAGTGCCCTTGCAAGGACAAAAACCCTGGTGTGTTCCATGCATGTACAAAGAACATTACTTTTGAGCACTACTTTGAGGTCACTTCTTACGTCAACACACTTTGAGGAAGAGGATGGGATTCTTATTCGGAGGTATTCCTCTTGACGGTGGTCTTCCCCCCATTTGTGGACCGATTTGGATTCCTGATGTTTCCCTCCACATGGAGCGTCACCTAAAGGGCTTTGAATAACCTTCCCCGGCTACACGAGCGAGGTTGGATTTGACTCTTCAAGGGCTGTCCTAATTGTGGTCTGATCAGAGGGGATTTGGCCATAACAACTGAGTCACCACAAGACCTCCAACCCTTGTCAGGTTTCAGGCTGAATCATGGGTGATGTTGGAACTCATGTGTGCTCTCCTAGAGGATTTAGCCATCAACTTTTGGCCCTTCTGGAGTACAATGAGGACCGCGATCGGGACAGTTCCTCATTGAGACTTGAACCCGGCGTTCTCTTTTTTTACCGTAGAAAATCATGCAACGAGGTTACACCATCTTGGGGAGTTCAATACTCTCTGATTGGGAGTGCCTGATTTAGCAGGTGACTAATGGCAGCATACCATGCGACTCCACACTCACCAGTGGACCGGTGGTTTCTTGCAACACTGGGCTCTTGACCAACATATTGGACATCCACATGGACTACTACAACATGTCCTCGGGCCTTGACCGCACCATCCTCGAGGATTTTTCCACTTAGCACAAGAAATTTCCTTGTTCATAGCACTACATCCTTGAGACGACATCGACCAAGGAGGATGTCGAGGAAAACCAGTCGAGTCGGCTTGTAGCAACGAACGCGAGAACAACATCAACCACTCTCTCCTTCTCCCTTCTCTCTCCTCTCCATCTCCATAGGCTGGCCAGAACTAGGGCATTGCAGCAGCCACTCAAGGGAAAGAGGGAAAGAAGGGGTGTGGCAAGGGGCAGAAGTAGACAATGCTAGCAGTCGGTACAGTGAATGGTCTGTTCACAGCTACAAAAGAGTAGAAGTACCCGTTTGTGGTGGTGTCCGCCGCTATACGGAGACCCATCAGTCCCTTTACTTAGAAAGGATCACGGATTGTCTTTAGGCGGTATAAGGTAATAGAAATCTTCAACCGCCACGTAAGAGAGTTGCGCTATGGTGACAAGAGCACTTGAGACACCAACTCTCTTGCCTCAACCTCTGGCAGTTACAACTAGGTTCATCAAGAATGTACCATCCCGTAGCTTTATCAAATTATGGTGTTTCACTTTTTAAAAGGTACGAGTATGTTTCCATAGCCGAGTGGTCCATGGTCATTGTTTCCTGTGGTGTCTCTTGCTTATGATGATGCATGTGGAGGGGGCTCAGTCTATGTCTGATGAGGTTGGGTTTGGCTTTTGGTTTAGAAACATCGCCTATTTTGATGAGTCACATGCTTGTGCCGTTATCATTGTTTGGGACCCTTTGTTAACCATCTGTTGGAGGTTGAGTTCTCTGTGGCATGTTATTTTGGCAAAAATGAAAAGACGTGAGACGATTTCCACCTTGATCATTGACGCTGTTGTCACTCATTACATGACTAGTTGTTGCAATAAATTCGTCATCCTTGGTCTCTGTTCAGTATATTCGGTTTGTCCGCAAAGGATCCTGGCAGACCCTGCCTGTCTAGGGTTTCATTTTTTTATGATTTTTATGATCCATCTGACCCCCAGTACATCTGCAACCTGTACTTTGTCCGTGCTGTTGAACTCAGCTTGCTCTTGGTTGGTGTATTTCGCAGGATAGGTCTTGTTGTTAAGCACTTTGCTGATTTTGGCATAGTGCATGTTAATGACAGTTGTGCTGTTGTGATCCGTATCTCTGTCCTTGATGATTTGCACCACATTTCTTACTACACCCTCTTCGTCTCCTCTAGTTTGTCCCATCATACTACACACGTACGTTTTTAACTTGTGTGCTCTTCCGATAGAACCAATACTTTCTCCTTACTGTTTGTGTCATGTAAGCAGAGATAGTGTGTCCAAACTCGTCTATAGTTAGCCTGTCCTCGTTCTTAGCCCGGCTTCCTTTGAGAAGCTACCTAAGACCGGATGGCCCTTTTCTCTCTGGGTGAGATGTAGCACTGCACCAACCCTGATTTCTTTATCAAGGCCAGCTCTGTTGGATCTCGTCCAATAAGACCTGTTCGGTCTCCTCCTAGTACAATCCTTATCAGACCACGGTCGGGATGTCCTCCCTATCACAGATGAATTCATCCGGATGTAGTGGATCTACAGTATTGATAGAAGAGCGATGTCGCCCTAGTGGTTCTCATGTGGCTGATCATGACCAAGCGGCTGTTCCATTATACTTTCCACAGGCTCTGGTTGGACCTTGGTAGGATGTTTCTTGACAAAATTTGCACTCTCCTTGTGGAGCATGGTGTTTTTGTGTAGCTTCCTCTCTTTACGACTCCCAACAAAGATAATGTGTCACTGATGGAACCGCATCATGGATGATATGGTCCACACCATGCGATCTGGATAGGTTCTCCCGGATCCCTTGATGTTTCAGAGATTTTCCTGCATGGCGTGGGTCCAGAACTGCTTACCACACACTTTTGAGCCAAAGCCCATCATAACACATAAGCTCTGCTTTGGCCATTATGCCGAAATTACGCTTGCACGCGTTTTGGGATTCTTGGCTTGCGTTTGGTAGACTGAGGACCAGTAGTGCTCCAATATCTCCCCACTGGGTCGCATATGTGATTCTTGGTATTGTCTCACAATCAAAGGTGTGGCAATTTGGGGACCCGCACGTCATCGCATCGTTGAGTCTTGAGGTGCTCTCCTATTTAAAGATCTTACTTAAAATGACTTCTCATACATCCTCGTTTTGGCCGCTGACTATGAACCCACTCGTGTGGATGCCTAACAGATGGGGGATTCTCAACCGGTGGATGGGTTTTTCCAAGCCTCCCCTCTTGTCACTCAGTCACCAGTCAATGATGATCTGTTCATTGTGGCTGTTGGGCATGTGGCCTCATTGGTCCTTGTAACCACACCTACACGTTTGCCTGTGTCTGTTCCTATGATACTGCTTACCTCTTTGTCTGTTTCTTTTGCGGCCCTTGTGACCTCGCTTATGTCTGCCCTTTATGATGGTCCCTTGACATGAGTCAACGTCTTTTGGTACTCCCAGTCCTCCGCCTACCTAAGACCCCGGAGAAACTAGGTTTGTTGCCTCACTATCCTAAATTTCCATTCCCCGATCTTCTAATGATCCCTAAATGGAGGTGAGAACCTCGTTAGCCCATAAACCAAGTGGTTGTCTTTGATCCCCATCCTCCAGGGTCGAGTATCGGGCCTTCTCGGTACCCATGTGCCCCACCCTTAGCAATTAGAGTGGCGATCCTAGTAGGAAGGCCCTCGGGATCAATGTCCAGCGGCCTACATCAGGGTACACCTTGCATGTCCGTTCAGCCACGAGTTGGTCTCTTGTGAGTTCTCGGTTGCGTGCAAAGCCGCTAACATCCTTGTCAGAATCCGGTCCATCCCACATAACTGTCATAGAGCTCTCCTTCAACGTCACTTAATCCAGGCACAATGAAGGATGCGGAGGAAGCAATATTCTGGCACACAGCTTGTGAGAATGAGCTCTATGCCTTGCAAGAGCATGGAGAGTAGTAGCTTGATTGATTGTTGCCATAGCAGAAGGCCATACATGCCAAGTATGCCTATCTCAAGAAGGAAAAGCTAGACGGATCACGAGATCGCTATAGGACCCGCTGGTAAACAAGATATTCTCATGGGTCGAGGGTGTTGATTTCACCGACACCTTTCACATATTAGCCATAGAGGTATGGTTTGTGCCACAGCCACCAGGCAAGACATTGCCTTTTTCTTCAACCTCTTTGTGTATTTTCCACGGTGTTCGTAAGTGTGAGCCCTCCATGTTGTATTACAAATGGTGCAGTATGTGATGTCCATCATTTACCTTGGGCTTTGCTTTGGTTGGTATTGTTTGTTGGTGGTTAATGGCAACACAGACAATGACTAGGCCTAATTCTCGATGTAAGGTGTTGTACGGACTATGTGGTCATGGTGGACAAAAATATTGTGTTATGGCATAGTGGCAAACAAGGCTATATTGCACATACCTTGTTAGAGGCAGAGTGCATGGTATTGCTAATGGGCTTGCTTATGTAGTGTGGTTAAAACAATTGTTTGTCAATTGTTTCAGTCCATTTCTTCCGTCATCAGAGTACACTTGCCATTGCAAAGACCTCTAGTGTGTAAGAACAAAGAAAATTGATGTTAAGAACCACTTTGTGTTTCATTTGGTGGAGTGGCATGTAATATTTTTACAAGGATTGGCGCACATCGGCAGATGGATGACATCCTCCAAGGCATTGGCATGTGGAAACTTCAGGATGGCCATTACTTCCATTGGGCTTCATCCCTAGCATGAGGATGCTTGAGAATGGGGTGTTTGTATGTGCTATTGAGCATCTTAGTATTGAAATGTGTACCATTGGGTCACAGAGGAGCACTGTGATTTGAGCCTTTCCCATGTTAGGTATAGCTGAATATGACCACTCCACCATGACCATGCCCCAGTAGATGTCTGATGCTGACCACGCTGGCGCTAGGATAGCTTTTATTGCGTGTGGGTGACTTACTAAGGAGCTTTTGTTCGTTTCTTCTGTCCTGTAGGATTTCCTCTACCCAGGCTGGCCTGAGAGAATGAGATAATCCCCTTTAGAAATGTTATGTGTAAGAGGACATGCTATGAGGAATATGAGATGACAAGTGTTGCTTCAAATGGTGGAAAAACGGCAACGGTATGCTTGAAATTGTGCAAGAGTAAAATTGGTTGAAAAAACAGCAAAAATTGGGGTATCTTCTCGTCCACAAGTTTGCGTGGAAGTGCACAAGTCCAGCCATGTGGTGGAAAATAGAACAACCTAGCGGCAAGCTCCCAAACAACACCTGGCTAGAACCGGGCAGTCATACGAGCTACTTGGTTATTCGAATGACAAACCGAAAGAAGTACCAATATATAGAACTGAAACACTGCATAACTGAGCCAGGGATGAAGTTGGATAAAACTACAATGAAAGTAGTTCCTGGGAACTGGTCATTGAGAAAATTCTAATTAGCATGTGAGGACGTGCCAACGAAGGGCCATGATGTCAAAGCGGCCATTGAACGTCCCCAGGAGTGATTTGTGAATTTCGGAGGTTACCGTGGGCCCAATCATTGTCATTGTATCCTTCAATAACAACAAACATTTGGTGGAAAATTACAATATCTTACGTGAAATAGACACAACATACCAAACAACATGCATCATAGCCTCCGAAGGGAGCTAACATGGATGTTCTACGAACTGTGACAAGATTTTCACGGCAAAGGGAGCATGTGGATGCATCATGCTCCAAAGGAAAATGCATAAGCCAATGACTTGGAGGTAGATTATGACATTTACAATCTACCCTAGATGAGCCTGATCCATTGACACAAAAAAGCCAGTGTCCAAGGAGCGTCATAGGCATGGATGCAAATGGAACTATTAAAAAAATAGAAAAATGCTCCTCTAGTTTCCTGATGTAACCAACCTGATTCACGTACGGTACACTATGCTGGTGATCACGCTCAAAATTTGTTTAAGAAATACATGCACTCGACCAAGAACCCTCGTTTTGTACACAGAATGGAAGCGATCCTTTACGACTCGAACAGCCTGAAGGTCTAGGGACATGATCAAGAGGTCGTCCATATAGACTTGGACAACGACGAAAGGTGTAGATGGAGCACTCACTAATAGAGCTGGGTCAATTGGGCTGGAATAATACCCTCCTTGCTCCAATGCAGTGGATATCTCAAGGTTTGACCAACGGTTAGGTTGCTTTAAGCGGTACAAGCTCTTCCAAAGGTGCCAAACTCGGTCTGTGCCTTCATTGTGCTCTATAGGTTGGACTAGATACATCTCTTCCTTGAGCTTTCATTGTAACATGACGTGAAACATGCCCATTTGGTGAAGTTTCCCATCACGCTGAGCCACTTGACTTAACAAGGCCTTTATAGTGATGCAATTCCAACAGGTGTGAAGGTCGAATCAAATTCCACACCAGGTACTTAAAAAAACCTTAGGCCGTAAGACAAGCATATCGCTCCACCGAGCCATCACACATATCTTTCCTTTTAAAAACCTTATGATTGGCTATGGCCTTACAACCAGGCTGGAGCTTCACCTTCTCATTAACCCTACGCTCCTTGATGGCAGCCATTTCCTCGCGCATAGCCTGCTCCAACAGTGTTGCAATTGGACAAGAGTGAGCTTGTTTCATAGAGCTTGTTTCAGGTGGATGAGCCGTGGCACCACTCATAATAACTATGGCGTCTAAGGTGCCTTTCACAGCTTGACTAGACTCATTGATGATGGAGAATATGAGTGTGTTATGCTATACCACAACCACACTAGGAGGAGCGTGCTGTGTGCTGTTAAAGAAATCACCGTAGATTTGACTGGCAGACTGTGCGGGGTGGAGGGGCTAGTTGGAGCAGTGCGACTGGGGGACGGGGCTGGACGAGGCATACAATGGAAGGGCACAAGATGAGCACCAGGTGTTTGCATGAGTGATACAAAGACAGGAAGCTATAAGGGTGAAACTGGATTGGCTACAATGAGGATTACAATGGACAATGCAGGCAATGATGCTGGAATTGACAATGACGCATCTGACGTTGACGCATTGGCAACAGGGGCGTCCGTTGGGGATGTTGTACATGCAATAAAATATGTTGGCGATGAAGCAGATGTGGCAGGAGGAGATGGGGGTAATGATGCTCATGCAGCAAGAGACGATGCAGGAAATGACATGGATGCCAGACTAGGCTACACACGTGATGTAGGCGATGATGTGGATGCAATAATTTTTTATGTTGGTGAAAAGGTGGATGCGATAGGAGACGAAGTAGATGGCAACACAGATTTGACAAGGGATGACGTGGGTAGGCGAGAAGCGGGGAATGAAGTGGAACCAGTACCAAAGGACACAACAAGGATACCATGTCCCCTTGGATAGGAGAGGGGTGCACAAAACATGGAAAATCAAGAAGAAGTGGTCTTCAAGAAGATAGCATTGCAACACTTTACAGCTTGATCATGCGTTGGGACTCTGAATTGTCAAGATTTGGATTAAGAGGAGATATCCAAAGAAGGACACACACAACCGTGAGGAGACAACTTGCCATCATAATGCTTCTCAGGGAGCCAAATACAGGTGATACTACCACACATACGAGCAAGGCAGAGGTCAGCACGACAGCCATACTATCCCTCAACTGGTATGACATGACAGGGAAGACCACGAGGAACACAATGCACGAGCCACGTCATGCATGATGTGGCCTCAAACGCAAACGATGAAGGGAGGAAAGACTTGATAAGAAGGGTGTGAACAATGGCATCTAGAGTGCGGTTCCAATGTTTTGAAACTCTGTTTTGCTATGATGCGTATGAAGTAGAGAGCTCCACATGCACCCCTTGGGACTGGAGGAAATGGGCAGTGGGGCCATGAAATCTCCATCACAATTGGAACAAAATGCTAATAGCTTACGCTGGAAAGCATGCCCAGCCTAAACAAGTTAAGACTTGATCGTGGGTCTGGCATCGATTTTCTAGTGAATGGTAACGATTCAGCGAAAGCGAGAGAAATTACCTTTCAGGAACAGCACCTAATGGCCAAAACCACATGAAAACTCATCACAAAGAAGACCCATGATAGTCACGTGGACGATTGCAAGAAGGTGAATGGTGTAGGACTCAGATGTAGGGGAAGACGAGTGATGTTTTTTGCCTTGTGGACAATCAAGATAATCAACAGTGCACGGGATAGAGAATGTGCTCGGGTTCAGACCAATGGCAAGCTGATGACACAGCATGATATGGATACCAGCGGTGTGCACATGGCAAAGGTGGTGATGGAGCAAACGTGTGTGTTTGGGGAAAAAATGAGGGAGTAACATACACATGCAGCACAATAGTTGCGTCTAGTGAGGGTGCAAACAAGGGAAGGCAATATAATTTGTCAAAACATAGACCACTGAGGATCAAGCGCCTCAAAGAATACAACAAAGGAGTGTTGATACAGCAAGACACAATGAAGTCCATACCTTAATGAATGTGAGCAGTGACAGGCAACAGGCTGAACTCAAGTGTAGGTAGGGAGTGCACATCGCCCATGAGATTGTGACCCATAGGGCCAACGAAGCATACGGAACGAATGCACGGCAACACTGGCCGAATTTAGTTCAAACGAAATGGATTTCACTGACGGGCTGCAAAAAGAATAATGTGGCATGTGATGATGTCATGTGTTGAGTGGCTCCAGACTTAATGATCTTGAAGCCACTTGACACGCAAGACACAGCAGACACATGACACTGAGAAACACTTCTGAAAAAACCAATAGAGATCTTTAATCGCCCAAAATTCATGGCAAGAAGATGCACTAGAGTGAATGACTAGCAGTGTGTAACTTAATCATCAGGTGACAGTCCCACCATACAACGCGCCCGAAGGACTCCATCTGACAAACAATGATGTCACACTTGCATGCAAAGGCTGGAAGGGACAGCAAAGGCTGGACCAAACACATTCAAACCATGTGGCAACTCAATGGAAAATATGGTTTTCTAGTTAAAGATGAAAGATGGATGAGGTGATGGAGAAGAGAGGGATGGAGCTATCAGTTGGAGCCATGCTTGAGGGGTGTCAGATGGAGAAGGCAACCTGTAGGTGGAGGGGTAGTATGTCGGTGGAATCCAGTGCCATGTTGGGTGAGGAACAATGGCCACCGCTAAGGTCAACGTCAAGGTCCAACCATGAACTGTGAAGAAAGAACATCATAGTGGTCTCCCACAGTATGGGGCCAAAGCCCGTTGTGCGGTAGTATCAACCACATTGTGTAAGAAGGTTAACTCTGGGCACTGAGACAAACCCCAACTTCCTCGATCTCGGCCAAAGGGGTAGGAGTGGAAGTGGACAATCCTACGGATAGTCTCCAAAAGCACCACAAAATTACCTCAATGAGCGGGCCAGGACCGGCAAGGGCAAGAAACTAGCAAAATCTTGTGAGTGGAGGACAACAAAAGTGGAAGAAAAAGTAATGATTAATCACCAACCACGGGATGGGTTGTGACAAAAACCTGGAGTCCTAGTGAATCCAGATTTCCAAGTCTGACTTCCCATAGAGGTGGGTTGCAATCCGGCCCTAGTCACTCAGCAATGAGTTGTTGACTGACGAGTCCATCCCTATGCCTATTGGTCAATGGGTGCTCCAGTAGCCAGGAATTGGTGACATAATTTCCCAAATGGGACGGGTTGTTGTCAAAAATGCTACGACTGTCATTGGTGTCACGACCCTCGTCTACAATCGTGACCAATGCTTTTCTATCACTATTGTTGTCGAAGCTGCAGGTTAGTTGTGATGCCATGTACAACTACTGCTATTCTACGCGTAGCTCGCCTACCTTCTACTATTACCTACTGATCTTATGCGTGTTATTACTGATGATGCTATGTTGCTCTGTATATTGCTGCTAAAAGTACGTTGGCTCTTACTGCTCTTGTAGGCCAACAAGATGGCGACCAAAGTCGTTGATGCTATTGATGATGCTGAAAGCACCTGCTGCGGCTACTATGGCCAAGGGTGCAACTCTAATGGCCGAGTGCAGCTAGAGCTCCTGCTCCTGGCATCCAGTTACATCTAATGCTACTGCTGCTATCGAATGTAGTAGCAGTTGTTTTTGGGACCGAATGCAGGTGCCCCTACTATTACAGCTGTGAAATGGGGATGTTGTCGCCGTAGTCATTGTCGTTGTTGTTGTACGTGCAATAGCTATGGCACATACGCTTGAGGTTATACACATGTGTCGTTGATGTTGAGTGCATCACTACTGATGTAGCGACCTAGAATGTTGCTGCAGCTTCGCATTGCTACCAAGAGAGTAGAAGTGATGAGGGAAATTGCCGGGAAAAAACACTAGTGTTTCGTCTCTGGCTTTTGCGGAGATCTGCGTGATGTGAGCCCTTAACTTAGGACCTCCACATTGTTGCGTCTTGTACACCCCAACCATCTTGGCCTAGCCTAGCCTGGAAGTCTCTGTTGTTACTACTACTGTTACGAATTCTATTATATGGTACATTAGCATTGTCTCTCTACTACTATGATACCATGAGTGAATGATTGAACTCCCTTTAGCAATGTTCTGTGTGAGAGGATACAAAGTGAGAAAAGAAACGTGAGAGACAACAAAGATATGATTGAACTGAGAAAAATTGAAGCTATTTGAAATGAAGAACACAAGTTTAGCAATATCCTCCTACCCACAAGCGCGTGTGGAAGTGCACAAGTCCAACCATCCGATAGAAGATACAATACCCTAGTTACACGCTTCCAAACAATTGTTAGTTAGAACTCGGCAATCGTATGAGATACTCGGTTTTCCGAATGACATATCTGCAAAAGTACTACGTGAAGAAACATAAACCTCAAGTAACTGAGCCAGGAGCAAGCCAGGACAAAACCACAGAGAGAATGGTCTCCAAGAGCTGGTCATTGAGAAAACTCTCTCGGGTACGTGAAGACATGCCAGTTGAGGCCAATGCTTTCAAAGCTGTTGTTGAGCGGCATGGCATCCCAATGAGTGAGTGGTGACAAGTCGATAGGTCACCATGACTAGCACACAAACATGGCCATGGGCCCGACTGCCACTTAATTGCATCATCTGACCACCGATTGATGCGGGAATAGGACATGTATGCAGCTGTAACATCCGGATTGAGATTCTGTATTGGAATGATTAGAATGTACCTCATGTCAATGTGTGTGCACCAATGTACGTCCAAAATAATGGTTTTACGCTGCATTAAGGCAATATGACCTGCCGTGGCGCACACGCCGACTGGGTATCTCACTAGTTACTTGTGCTGTTTGCTCATCACTTTCCATCTCTACGTGGATTACGGTTTCTTCAAAGAATTTGCCCCTCTTACTAATCAGACCCTTAGTGAACTTTTGTCTGCCATCCTAGGCAATGTGAGTGTTGATTGTGCAAGCTTTATAATGAAAGCAAAATTATTGCTACAAAGCTTCCATTTAGCTTTTCACGTGTATTGAGATGCACATCATGGAGTACTAAGAGACTTTTGTGAGTCTGTGTGTATAGTTGAGTATGACTACTTGGCTTTGTTCATGATCATGTCGATCCCTAATACGGACCCAAATAACATTGTTTATTATTGGGAATCTGTGGGAGCATGACAAAATCTTGTTGGAATCCTTCTTTGATTTTTTGTAGCTTCTACATGTTTCTTGATGCATTGGCCCGGTGCCCTAGTTGCATCTTTCTGTATTCTATGCCCACCTAATCATGGTGGAATAGGTCGTGTGCACTTGTAACGTCAAGTTTGAGCTTCTTCATCTGTAAAATTAGACGCTACCTCGTTTGGATGTACGTGCGCCAAGATACATCCAACCTGGTGCATGATGCAACCTGATTGGATTTTGTGGCAGATAATTTTTGTAGCGGGAGGGCCAGTTCGGCCCTCCCACCTCGCGATAGCGAGGGGGTGGCTGCAAGCCACCCCTCGCTATCGCGAGGGTTGGCCGGTGGCCAGCCACCCGCTGGCTACCGGCCGGCCGGCCGGCCGGCCGGCGGCCGACCGGCTGGGTGGCCGGCGGCCGGTCAAGTGGCCGGCCGGCCACCCGCCGGCGAGCCACCGGCCGCCGATCGAGCTGGTGGCTCGATCGGCGGCCAGGA
>SZWC01000124.1:599686-612059 GCA_023375785.1 Penium margaritaceum | reverse complement strand
GATGACCAACCGAAGTAGGCATATGTCTCTGAACATGACCAAATAATGTCACTAAGTGTGGTAAACTTTGACACCTCATAACACGAGTCACAATTGGGCAGGGTGGACGGTAATGTTTTGTGAATACAAGTTATTGTCTAGCAAGTACAAATACCTTCAATATGTAGTGGCAGAATGTGGCCTCAATGCACAGTGACCAACCAAAGTATGCATATGTCAATAACCATGACCAACTTATTTTACTTCATGTGGTCAACGTTGAAAACACATAACACGAGTCACAAATGTTCAAAGGGGGAAACAATGGTTTCAAAACGCTATGTATTTGTACTTGCTAGTCAATAACTACTAGTTATTGACTAGCTACTAGTTATTGACTAGCAAGTACACTAACTAGTAGCTAGTCAATTACTACTAGTTATTGACTAGCAAGTACAAATACATAGCGTTTTGAAACCATTGTTTCCCCCTTTGAACATTTGTGACTCGTGTTATGTGTTTTGAACGTTGACCACATGAAGTAAAATAAGTTGGTCATGGTTATTGACATATGCATACTTTGGTTGGTCACTGTGCATTGAGGCCACATTCTGCCACTACATATTGAAGGTATTTGTACTTGCTAGACAATAACTAGTATTCACAAAACATTACCGTCCACCCTGCCCAATTGTGACTCGTGTTATGAGGTGTCAAAGTTTACCACACTTAGTGACATTATTTGGTCATGTTCAGAGACATATGCCTACTTCGGTTGGTCATCGTACATGGTCTCCACACCGTGCCACAGCGTATTGAAGCCCCTTGGTCTTGCTATTTGATACTTGGTGTTCCCAAGCCATTGTTTCCCCCTCTGGCCATTTGTGACTCATATTATGAGTTGTCAACGTTGACCACACACAGAGGATTTCTTTCGTCAAAGGCAGTCTATATGCTTACTTTGGTCGGTCATTGTGCATGGTAGCCACACCGTGCTACTACTGACTGAAGTCGTACTTGGTAGTTGAGAACCAATATTCGCATAGCATTGTTTCCTCTCCTGACCGTTTGTGACTCCTGTTATGGTTGGTCAACGTCGACCACCCATATTGAAATTCTCTGGTCATGATCAGTGACATATGCCTAGTTTGGTTGTTTGGTGTGCATATTAGCCACACCGTGCCACTACGTACTGAAGTTTTTTCTCCTTTCTAGTCGAAATATGGGCTTCCCAAACCATTGTCTCTCCCTCTGACCATTTTTGACTCGTGTTATGAGTTGTAAATGTTGACCAAACATAGTGGACTTCTTCGGTCGTATTCAGTGACGTATGCATCCTTTGGTTGGTCATTGTGCACGCTAGCCATACCGTGCCACTGCTTGTTGAAGGTCATTGGACCTGCTAGTTGATAACTAGTGTTCCCAATCCATCGTTTNATATTCGCATAGCATTGTTTCATCTCCTGATCGTTTGTGACTCGTGTTATCGTTGGTCAACGTCGACCACCCATATTGAAATTCTCTGGTCATGATCAGTGACATATGCCTAGTTTGGTTGTTTGGTGTGCATATTAGCCACACCGTGCCACTACGTACTGAAGTTTTTTATCCTTTCTAGTCGAAATATGGGCTTCCCAAACCATTGTCTCTCCCTCTGACCATTTTTGACTCGTGTTATGAGTTGTAAATGTTGACCAAACATAGTGGACTTCTTCGGTCGTATTCAGTGACGTATGCATCCTTTGGTTGGTCATTGTGCACGCTAGCCATACCGTGCCACTGCTTGTTGAAGGTCATTGGACCTGCTAGTTGATAACTAGTGTTCCCAATCCATCGTTTGCCCCTCTGACCATTTGTAAATCGTGTTATGCGTTTTCAACGTTGACCACATGAAGTGGAATTTGTTAATCATGGTTCGTGAGATATGCATACTTTGGTTGGTCACTGTGCATTGAAGCCACATTGTGCCACTACATATTGAAGGTTTTTGTACTTGCTAGTCGATAACTAGTATTCACAAACCATTATCTTCAACCCTGACCATTTGTGACTCGTGTTATGAGTTGTCACTTAGGGACATTGTTTGGTCATGGTCAGTGACATATGCCTACTTTGGTTGGTCATCGTGCATGGTCTCCACACCGTGCCATAGCGTATTGAAGCCCTTTGTGCTTGCTATTTGATACTTGGTGTTCCCAAACCATTCTTTCCCCCTCTGACCATTTGTGACTCGTATTATGAGTTGTCAACGTTGACCACACACAGCAGATTTCTTTGGTCAAAGGCAGTACATATGCCTACTTTGGTCGGTCATTGTGCATGGTAGCCACGCCATGCTACTACTGACTTAAGGTCTTTGTACTTGGTAGTTGATAACCGATATTCCCAAAGCATTGTTTCCTCTCCTGATCGTTTGTGACTCGTGTTATGGTTGGTCAACATTGACCACCCATATTGAAATTCTCTGGTCATGATCAGTGACATATGTCTAATTTGGTTGTTTGGTGTGCATATTAGCCACACTGTGCCACTACGTATTGAAGTTCTTTGTCCTTTCTAGTCAATACATGGGCCTCTTCACCATTGTCTCTCCCTCTGGCCATTTGTGACTCGTGTTATGAGTTGTCAATTTTGACCACACATAGTGGACTTATTCGGTCGTGGTCAGTGACGTATGCATCCTTTGGTTGGTCACTATGCACGCTAGCTATACCGTGCCACTGCTTGTTGAAGGTCTTTGTACTTGCTAGTTGATAACTAGTGTTAACTACCCATTGTTTTCCCCTCTGACCATTTGTGACTCGTGTTATGCGTTTTCAACATTGACCACACACTGTGAAATTCTTTTGGTCATGGTTCGTGACATATGCATACTTTGGTTGGTCACTGTGCATTGAAGCCACATTGTGCCACTACATATTGAAGGTATTTGTACCTGCTAGTCGATAACTAGTATTCACAAACCATTACATTCCACCCTGACCATTTGTGACCCGTGTTATGAGTTGTCAATGTTTACCACACTTAGTGACATTATTTGGTAATGGTCAGTGACATATGCCCACTTTGGTTGGTCATCGTGCATGGTCTCCACACCGTGCCACAACGTATTGAAGCCCCTTGTGCTTGCTATTTGATACTTGGTGTTCCCAAACCATTCTTTCCCCCTCTGACCATTTGTGACTCGTATTATGAGTTGTCAACGATGACCACACAGAGCGGAATTCTTTGGTCAAAGGCAGTACATATGCCTACTTTGGTCGGTCATTGTGCATGGTAGCCACATCCTGCTACTGCTGACTGAAGGTCGGTGTGCTTGGTAGTTGAGAACCGATATTCCCATAGCATTGTTTCATCTCCTGACCATTTGTCACTCGTGTTATGGTTGGTCAACGTTGTCCACCCATCTTGAAATTTTCTGGACATCATCTCACATATGCCTAGACTGGTTGTTTGGTGTGCATATTAGCCACACCATGCCACTACGTATTGAAGTTCTTTGTCCTTTCTAGTCAATACATAGGCTTCTTGAACCATTGTCTCTTCCTCTGACCACTTGTCACTCGTGTTACGAGTTGTCAATGTTGACCACACATAGTGGACTTATTCGGTCGTAGTCAGTGACGTATGCATCCTTTGGTTGGTCACTGTGCATTGAAGCCACATTGTGCCACTACATATTGAAGGTATTTGTACTTGCTAGTCAATACCTAGTATTCACAAACCATTACCTTCCACCCTGACCATTTGTGACCCGTGTTATGAGTTTTCAAAGTTTACCACATTTAGTGACCGTATTTGGCCATGGTCAGTGACATATGCCTACTTTGGTTGGTAATCGTGCATGGTCTCCACACCGTGCCACAACGTATTGAAGCCCCCTGTGCTCGCTATGTGATACTTGGTGTTCCCAAACCATTGTTTCCCCCTCTGACCATTTGTGAATCGTATTATGAGTTGTCAACGTTGACCACACAAAGCGGATTCCTTTCGTCAAAGGCAATACATATGCTTACTTTGGTCGGTCATTGTACATGGTAGCCACACCGTGCTACTACTGACTGAAGGTCGTTGAACTTGGTAGTTGAGAACCGATATTCCCATAGCATTGTTTCATCTCCTGACCGTTTGTGACTCGTGTTATGCGTTTTCAACGTTGACCACATTAAGTGAAATGTGTTGGTCATGGTTAGTGACATATGCATACTTTGGTTGGTCACTGTGCATTGAAGCCACATTGTGCCACTAAAATTTGAAGGTATTTGTACTTGCTAGTCGATAACTAGTATTCACAAACCATTACCGTCCACCCTGCCCATTTGTGACTCGTGCTATGAGATGTCAAAGTTCACCACAGTTAGTGACATTATTTGTTCATGGTCAGTGACATATGCCTACTTTGGTTGGTCATCGTGCATGGTCTCCACACCGTCCCACAGCGTATTGAAGCCCCTTGTGCTTTCTATTTGATACTTGGTGTTCCCGAACCATTGTTTCCCCCTCAGACCATTTGTGACTCGTGTTATGGTTGGTCAACGTTGACCACCCATATTGAAATTCTCGTGTAATGATGAGTGACATATGACTAGTTTGGTTTTTTGGTGTGCATATTAGCCACACAGTGCCACTACGTGTTGAAGTTCTATGTACTTTCTAGTCAATACATAGGCTTCTTAACCACTGTCTCTCCCTCTGACCATTTGTAACTCGTGTTATGAGTTGTCAATGTTGACCACACATAGTGGACTTATTTGGTCCTAGTCAGTGACGTATGCATCCTTTGGTTGGTCACTGTGTACGCTAGCTATACCGTGCCATTGCTTATTGAAGGTATTTGTACTTTTTAGTTGATAACTAGTGTTCCCAACCCATTGTTTTTCCATCTAACCATTTGTGACTCGTGTTATGTGTTTTCAACGTTGACCACACACTGTGAAATTCTTTTGGTCATGGTTAGTGACATGCATACCTTGGTTGGTCACGGTGCATTGAAGCCACATAGTGCCACTACATATTGAAGGTACTTGTACTTGCTAGTCAATAAATAGTATTCACAAACCATTACCTTCCACCATGACCATTTGTGACTTGTGTTATGAGTTGTCAGAAGTTTACCACACTTAGTGACAGTATTTGGTCATGGTCAGTAACATATGCGTACTTTGGTTGGTCATCGTGCATGGTCTTCACACCGTGCCACAACGTAATAAAGCCCCTTGTGCTTGCTTTTTGATACTTGGTATTCCCAGACCATTATTTCCCGCTCTGACCATTTGTGACTCGTATAATGAGTTGTCAACGGTGACCACAGTCAGCGGATTTCTTTGGTCAAAGGCGGTACATATGCCTACTTTGGTCGTTCATTGTGCATGGTAGCCACACCGTGCTACTACTGACTGAAGGTTGTTGTTCTTGGTAGTTGAGAACCGATATTTCCATAGCATTGTTTCATCTCCTGACCGTTTGTGACTCGTGTTATGGTTGGTCAACGTTGACCACCCATATTGAAATTCTCTGGACATCATATGACATATGCCTAGTCTGGTTGTTTGGTGTGCATATTAGCCACACCGTGCCATTGCGTGTTGAAGTTCTTTGTCCTTTATAGTCAATACATAGGCTTCTTAAACCATTGTCTCTCCCTCTGACCATTTGTCACTCGTGTTACGAGTTGTCAATGTTGACCACACATAGTGGACTTATTCGGTCTCAGTCAGTGACGTATGCATGCTTTGGTTGGTCACTGTGCACGCTAGCCATACCGTGCCACTGCTTGTTGAAAGTCTTTGTACTTGCTAGTTGATAACTAGTGTCCCCAAACCATTATTTTCCCATCTGACCATTTGTGACTCATGTTATGCGTTTTCAGCGTTGACCACACACTGTGAATTTCTTTTGGTCATGGTTTGTGACATATGCATACATTAGTTGGTAACTGTGCATTGAAGCCACATCGCGCCACTACATATTGAAGGTACTTGTACTTGCTAGTCGATAACTAGTACTCACAGACCATTACCTTCCACCCTGGCCATTTGTGACCCGTGTTATGAGTTGTCAAGGTTTACCACACTTAGTGACAGTATTTGGCCATGGTCAGTGACATATGCCTACTTTGGTTGGCCATCTTGCATGGCCTCCACACCGTGCCACAATGTATTGAAGCCCCTTGTGCTTGCTATTTGATACTTGGTGTTCCGAAACCATTCCTCCCCCCTCTGACCATTTGTGACTCGTATTATGAGTTGTCAACGATGACCACACACAGCGGAATTCTTTGGTCAAAAGCAGTACATATGCCTACTTTGGTCGGTCATTGTGCATGGTAGCCACATTGTGCTACTACTGAGTGAAGGTCGTTGTACTTGGTAGTTGAGAACCGATATTCCCATCGCATTGTTTCATCTTATGACCGTTTTTCACTCGTGTTGTGGTTGGTCAACGTTGACCACCCATATTGAAAATCTCTGGACATCATCTCACATATGCCTAGTCTGGTTGTTTGGTGTGCATATTAGCCACACCGTGCCACTACGTATTGAAGTTCATTGTCCTTTCTAGTTAATACATAGGCTTCTTAAACCATTGTCTCTCCCTCTGACCACTTGTGACTCATGTTACGAGTTGTCAATGTTGACCACACATAGTGGACTTATTCGATCGTAGTCAGTGACGTATGCATCCTTTGGTTGGTCACTGTGCATGCTAGCCATACCGTGCCACTGCTTGTTGAAGGTCTTTGTACTTGCTAGTTGATAACTAGTGTTCCCAAACCATTGTTTTCCCCTCTGACCATTTGTCACTCGTGTTATGCTTTTTCAACGTTGACCACACACTGTGAAATTATTTTGGTCATGGTTTGTGACATATGCATACTTTGGTTGGTCACTGTGCATTGAAGCCACATTGAGTCACTACATATTGAAGGTATTTGTACTTGCTATTCAATAACTAGTATTCACAAACCATTACCTTCCACCCTGACCGTTTTTGACCCGTGTTATGAGTTGTCAAAGTTTACCACACTTAGTGACAATATTTGGTCATGGTCAGTGACGTATGCTTACTTTGGTTGGTCATCGTGCATGGTCTCCTCGCTGTGCCACAACGTATTGAAGCCGCTTGTGCTTGTTATGTGTTACTTGGTGTTCCCAATCCATTGTTTCCCCCTCGGACCATTTGTCACTTGTATTATGAGTTGTGAGCGTTGACCACACACAGCGGATTCCTTTCGTCAAAGGCAGTACATATGCCTACTTTGGTCGGTCATCGTGCATGGTAGCCACACCGTGCTACTACTGACTGAAGGTCGTTGTACTTGGTAGTTGAGAACCGATATTCCCATATAATTGTTTCCTCTCCTGACCGTTTTTGACTCGTGTTATGGTTGGTCAACGTTGACCACACATGTTGAAATTCTCTGGTCATGATCAGTGACATATGCCTAGTTTGGTTCTTTGGTGTGCATATTAGCCACACCGTGCCACTATGTATTGAAGTTATTTGTCAAGTATAGTCAATACACAGGATTTCCAAACCATTGTCTCTCCCTCTGACCATTTGTGACTCGTGTTATGAGTTGTCAATGTTGACCACACATAGTGGACTTATTTGGTCGTAGTCAGTGACGTATGCATCCTTTGGCTAGTCACTGTGCACGCTAGCCATACCGTGCCATTGCTTGTTGAAAGTATTTGTACTTGCTAGTTGATAACTAGTGTTCCCAACCCATTGTTTTCCCCTCTGACCATTTGTGACTCGTGTTATGCGTTTTCAACGTTGACCACATGAAGTGAATTTTTTTGGTCATGGTTAGTGACATATACATACTTTGGTTGGTCACTGCCCATTGAAGCCACATTGTGCCACTACATATTGAAGGTATTTGTACTTGCTAGTCTTCCACCCTGACCATTTGTGACTCGTGTTTTGAGTTGTCAAAGTTTACCACACTTAGTGACATTATTTGGTCATGGTCAGTGACATATGCCTACTTTGGTTGGTCATCGTGCATGGTCTCCTCACCATGCCACAGCGTAGTGCAGCCCCTTGTGCTTGCTATTTGATACTTGGTGTTCCCAAACCATTGTTTCCCCCTCTGACCATTTGTGACTCCTATTATGAGTTCTCAGCATTGACCACACACAGCGGATTAGTCTGGTCAAAGGCAATACATATGCCTACTTTGGTCGGTCATCGTGCACAATAGCCACACAGTGCTACTTGGTAGTTGAGAACCGATGTTCCCATAGCATTGTTTCCTCTTCTTACCAATTGTGACTCGTGATATGGTTGGTCAACGTTGACCACCCATATTGAAATTCTCTGGTCATGATCAGTGACATATGCCTAGTTTGGTTGTTTTGTGTGTATATTAGCCACACCATGGCACTATGTATTGACGTTATTTTTCAATTCTAGTCAATAAATAGGCTTCCCAAACCGTTTCCTCTCCCTCTGACCATTTGTGACTCGTGTTATGAGTTGCCAATGTTGACCACACATAGTGGACTTATTCGCTCGTAGTCAGTGACGTATGCATTCTTTAGTTGGTCACTGTACATGCTAGCCATACCGTGCCACTGCTTGTTGAAAGTTTTTGTACTTGCTATTTGATAACTAGTGTTCCCAACCCATTGTTTTCCCCTCTGACCATTTGTGACTCGTGTTATGCGTTTTCAACGTTGACCACATGAAGTGAAATTTGTTGGTCATGGTAAGTGAAATATACATACTTTGGTTGGTCATTGTGCATTGAAGCCACATTGTGCCACTGCATATTCAATGTATTTGTACTTGATAGTCGATAACTAGTATTCACGAACCACTATTTTTCACCCTGACCATTTGTGACTCGTGTTATGAGTTGTCAAAGTTTACCACACTTAGTGACATTATTTGGTCATGGTCAGTGACATATGCCTACTTTGGTTGGTCATTGTGCATGGTCTCCTCACCGTGCCAGAACGAATTGCAGCCCCTTGTGCTTTCTATTTAATACTTGGTGTTCCCAAACCATTGTTTCCCCCTCTGACCATTTGTGACACGTATATGAGTTGTCAACGTTGACCACACACAGCAGATTTCTTTGGTCAAAGGCATTACACATGCCTACTTTGGTCGTTCATTGTGCATGGTAGCCACACCATGCTACTACTGACTGAAGGTCTTTGTACTTGGTAGTTGAGAACCGATATTCCCATAGCAGTGTTTCCTCTCCTGACTGTTTGTGACTCGTGTTATGGTTGGTCAACGTTGACCATCCATATTGAAATTCTCTAGTCATGATCAGTGGCATATGCCTAGTTTGGTTGTTTGGTGTGCATATTAGCCACACCGTGCCACTAGGTATTTAATTTCTTTGTCCTTTCTAGTCAATACACATGCTTCTTAACCATTGTCTCTCCATCTGACCATTTGTGACTCGTGTTATGGGTTGTCAATGTTGACCACACATATTGGGCTTATTCGGTCGTAGTCAGTGACGTATGCATCCTTTGGTTGGTCACTGTGCACGCTAGCCATACCGTGCCACTGCTTGTTGAAGGTCTTTGTACTTGCTAGTTGATAACTAGTGTTCCCAACCAATTGTTTTCCTCTCTGACCAGTTGTGACTCCTGTCATGCTTTTTCAACATTGACCACACACTGTGAAATTCTTTTGGTAATGGTTAGTGATATATGCATAGTTTGGTTGGTCACTATGCATTGAAGCCACATTATGCCACTACATAAGAAAGGTATTTGTACTTGCTAGTTGATAACTAGTATTGACAAAAACATTATCTCCATTCAAACCATTTGTAACCCGTGTTGTGAGTTGTCAATGTTTACCACACTTAGTGACAGTATTTGGTCATGGTCAGTGACATATGCCTACTTTGGTTGGTCATCATGCATGGCCTCCACACCGTGCCACAACGATTTAAAACCCCTTGTGCTTTCTATTTGATACTTGGTGTCCCCAAACCATTCTTTCCCCCTCTGACCATTTGTGACTCGTATTATGAGTTGTCAATGATGACCACACACAGCGGAATTCTTCGGTCAACGGCAGTACATATGCCTACTTTGGTCGATCATTGCGCATGGTAGCCACATTGTGCTACTACTGACTGAAGGTCGTTGTACTTGGGAGTTGAGAACCGATATTCCCATAGCATTGTTTCATCTCCTGACCGTTTTGTGACTCGTGTTATGGTTGGTCAACGTTGACCACCCATATTGAAATTCTCTGGACATCATCTCACATATGCATAGTCTAGTTGTTTGGTGTGCATATTAGCCACACCGTGCCACTACGTATTGAAGTTATTTGTCCTTTATAATCAATACATAGGCTTCTTAAACCGTTGTCTCTCCCTCTGACCATTTGTGACTCGTGTTACGAGTTGTCGATGTTGACCACACATAGTGGATTTATTCCGTCGTAGTCAGTGAAGTATGCATCCTTTGGTTGGTCACTGTGCACGCCATACTGTGCCACTGCTTGTTGAAGGTCTTTGTACTTGCTAGTTGATAACTAGTGTTCCCAAACCATTTTTTTCCCCTCTGACCATTTGTGACTCATGTTATGCGCTTTCAACGTTGACCACACACTGTGAAATTCCTTTGGTCATGGTTCGTGACATATGCATACTTTGGTTGGTCACTGTGCATTGAAGGCGCAGTGTGCCACTACATATTGAATGTATTTGTACTTGCTAGTCAATAACTAGTATTCACAAACCATTACATTCCAGCCTGACCATTTGTGACCCGTGTTATGAGTTGTCAAAGTTTACCACATTTAGTGACATTATTTGGTCATGGTCAGTGACATATGCCTACTTTGGTTGGTCATCGTGCATGGTCTCCACACCGTGCCACAACGTATTGAATCCCCTTGTGTTGGTTTTGTGATACTTGGTGTTCCCAAACCATTGTTTCCCCATCTGACCATTTGTGACTCGTATTATGAGTTGTCAACGTTGACCACACAACGCGGATTTCTTTGGTCAAAGGCAGTACATATGCCTACTTTGGTCGGTCATTGTGCATGGTAGCCATACCGTGCTACTACTGACTGAAGGTTGTTGTACTTTGTGGTTGGCATCTAGTATTTCCAACCCATTGTTTCCCCCTCTGACGAATCGTGACCCATATTATGGGTTGTCAACGTTGTCCACACATAGTGAAATTATTTGGTCATGGTAAGTGGCACATGCCTAATCTGGTTGGTCATTGTGCATGGTGGCCACACCGTTCCACTACTTGTTGAAAGGCTTTGCACTCGTTAGTCCATAAATAGCAGAAGGTTGCTCCATTTTACAGCAGGTCGGTTTTTGTTGATTTGTTACGCATAGGTGCCTTCACTGGAATACTCCCTCCCAACCCCCCTGGAGGGATGTTATGTGGACGACCTGGAAGACAGATTTGCGACCGCATTATGACACCCCCCTACCCCCCCCCCCCACGGCTTAGGCTCGAAGGTAGAGTTGAGGTATCACAACACGGCCGCCCTCCCCCCTCCCCCAGGTCGCGACCCTATTCTACATTGCGCATACAAGGATTCAAACCTAGGACCTATCTCTCGAGAATCTAGCTCCATAAGCACTAAGCCAACTCGCACGGTGTTCATATGATGTCCAAATGACATTATAAGGGTTCATATTGGCAAAGGGCATAAAATAAGGGGGCGTAAGATTATAGGGTAGTTTTCAAAATTCTGAATGATAACAAAGTTAGTTTATTCATAAAAATTTGACGTAGACGGAATTTCAAATTTTGCAACTTTGAGCTTGAATAACCTCTCAACCATTGCTCATATTGACCAGCCGTAAGAATGAAAGTTGACAGCACACAGTGAAAATCGTTTTATGATATTTAGTGACACAAGAATGCTCTTGTTGGTCATTGTCCATGGTAGCCACACTGTGCCACCACTTCTCGAAGGTCTTTGTACTTGCTAGTCGATACCAAGTATTCCCAAACCATTGTTTCTCCCTCTGCCCATTTTTCACTTGTATTAAGAGTTGTGAATGTTGACCACACACACAAAAATTCTTTGGTCATGCGCAGTGATGTATGCCTACTCGGGTAGGTCATTGTGCACGGTAGCCACACCGTGCCAGTACATACGAGAGATATTTGTACTTGGTAGTAGATACATAGCGTTTTGAAACCATTGTTTCCCCCTTTGAACATTTGTGACTCGTGTTATGTGTTTTGAACGTTGACCACATGAAGTAAAATAAGTTGGTCATGGTTATTGACATATGCATACTTTGGTTGGTCACTGTGCATTGAGGCCACATTCTGCCACTACATATTGAAGGTATTTGTACTTGCTAGTCGATAACTAGTATTCACAAACCATTATCTTCCACCCTGACCATTTGTGACTCGTGTTATGA
>SZWC01000124.1:541198-582324 GCA_023375785.1 Penium margaritaceum | reverse complement strand
TTTGTCCTTTCTAGTCAATACATAGGCTTCTTAAACCATTGTCTCTCCCTCTGACCATTTGTGACTCGTGTTACGAGTTGTCAATGTTGACCACACATAGTGGACTTATTCGGTCGTAGTCAGTGACGTATGCATCCTTTGGTTGGTCACTGTGCACGCTAGCCATACCGTGCCACTGCTTGTTGAAGGTCTTTGTACTTGCTAGTTGATAACTAGTGTTCCCAAACCATTGTTTTCCCCTCTGACCATTTGTGACTCATGTTATGCGTTTTCAACGTTGACCACACACTGTGAAATTCTTTTGGTCATGGTTTGTGACATATGCATACTTTGGTTGGTCACTGTGCATTGAAGCCACATTGTGCCACTACATATTGAAGGTATTTGTACTTGCTAGTCAATAACTAGTATTCACAAACCATTACCTTCCACCCTGGCCATTTGTGACCCGTGTTATGAGTTGTCAAAGTTTACCACACTTAGTGACAGTATTTGGTCATGGTCAGTGACATATGCCTACTTTGGTTGGTCATCGTGCATGGTCTCGACACCGTGCCACAACGTATTGAAGCCCCTTGTGCTGGCTTTTTGATACTTGGTGTTCCCAAACCATTGTTTCCCCCTCTGCCCATTTGGGACTCGTATTATGAGTTGTCAACGTTGACCACACATAGCGGATTTCTTTGGTCAAAGGCAGTATATATGCCTTTTTTGGTCCTCCACTGTGCATGGTAGCCACACCGTGCTACTACTACCTGAAGGTCGTTGTACTTGGTAGTTGAGAACCAATATTCGCATAGCATTGTTTCCTCTCCTCACCGTTTGTGACTCGTGTTATGGTTGGTCAACGTTGACCACCCATATTGAAATTCTCTGGTCGTGATAAGTGACATATGCCTAGTTTGGTTGTTTGGTGTGCATATTAGCCACACCGTGCCACTACGTATTGAAGTTCTTTGTCCTTTCTAGTCGATACATAGGCTTCCCAAACCATTGTCCCTCCCTCTGACCATTTGTGACTCGTGTTATGAGTTGTCAATGTTGACCACACATAGTGGACTTCTTCGGTCGTATTCAGTGACGTATGCATCCTTTGGTTGGTCATTGTNGTCATGATCAGTGACATATGCCTAGTTTGGTTGTTTGGTGTGCATATTAGCCACACCGTGCCACTACGTATTGAAGTTCTTTGTCCTTTCTAGTCAATACATAGGCTTCTTAAACCATTGTCTCTCCCTCTGACCATTTGTGACTCGTGTTATGAGTTGTCAATGTTGACCACACATAGTGGACTTCTTCGGTCGTATTCAGTGACGTATGCATCCTTTGGTTGGTCATTGTGCACGCTAGCCATACCGTGCCACTACTTGTTGAAGGTCTTTGGACTTGCTAGTTGATAACTAGTGTTCCCAACCCATTGTTTTCCCCTCTGACCATTTTTGACTCGTGTTATGCGTTTTCAACGTTGACCACATGAAGTGAAATTAGTTGGCATGGTTCGTGACATATGCATACTTTGGTTGGTCACTGTGCATTGAAGCCACATTGTGCCACTACATATTGAAGGTATTTGTACTTGCTAGTCAATAACTAGTATTCACAAACCATTATCTTCCACCCTGACCATGTGTGATTCGTGTTATGAGTTGTCAAAGTTTACCGCACTTAGTGACAGTATTTGGTCATGGTCAGTGACATATGGCTACTTTGGTTGGTCATCGTGCATGGTCTCCACACCGTGCCACAACGTATTGAAGCCCCTTGTGCTTGCTATTTGATACTTGGTGTTCCAAGACCAATATTTCCCCCCTTGACCATTTGTAACTCGTATAATGAGTTGTCAATGCTGACCACACACAGCGGATTTCTTTGGTCAAAGGCAGTACATATGCCTACTTTGGTCGGTCATTGTGCATGGTAGCCACACCGTGCTACTACTGACTGAAGGTGGTTGTACTAGGTAGTTGAGAACCGATATTTCCATAGCATTGTTTCATCTCCTGACCGTTTGTGACTCGTGTTATGGTTGGTCAACATTGACCACCCATATTGGAATTCTCTTGTCATGACCAGTGACATATGCCTAGTTTGGTTGTTTGGTGTGTATATTAGCCACACCGTGCCACTGCGTATTGAAGTTGTTTGTCCTTTTTAGTCGATACATAGGCTTCCCAAACCATTGTCTCTCCCTCTGACCATTTGTTACTCGTGTTATGAGTTGTCAATGTTGACCACACATAGTGGACTTCTTCGGTCGTATTCAGTGACGTATGCATCCTTTGGTTGGTCATTGTGCAGGCTAGCCATAATGTGCCACTACTTGTTGAAGGTCTTTGGACTTGCTAATTGATAACTAGTGTTCCCAACCCATTGTTTTCCCCTCTGACTATTTGTGACTCATGTTATGCGTTTTCAACGTTGACCACATTAAGTGAAATTTGCTGGTCATGGTTTGTGACATATGCATACTTTGGTTGGTCACTGTGCATTGAAGCCACATTATGCCACTACATATTGAAGGTATTTGTACTTGCTAGTCGATAACTAGTATTCACAAACCATTCTCTTCCACCCTGACCATTTGTGACTCGTGTTACGAGTTTTTAAAGTTCACCACACTTAGTGACATTATTTGGTCATGGTAGAGACATATGCCTACTTTGGTTGGTCATTGTACATGGTCTCCTCACCGTGCCACAGCGTATTGCAGCCCCTTGTGCTTGCTATTTGATACTTGGTGTTTGCAAACCATTGTTTCTCCCTCTGACCATTTGTGACTCGTATATGAGTTGTCAACATTGACCACACATAGCAGATTTCTTTGGTCAAAGGCAGTACACATGCCTACTTTGGTCGGTCATTGTGCATGGTAGCCACACCATGCTACTACTGACTGGAGGTCATTGTACTTGGTAGTTGAGGACCGATACTCCCATAGTATTGTTTCCTCTCCTGACCGTTTGTGTCTCGTGTTATGGTTGGTCAACGTTGACCACCCATATTGAAATTCTCTGGTCATGATCAGTGACATATGCCTAGTTTGGTTGTTTGGTGTACATACTAGCCACACCGTGCCACAACGTATTGAAGTTCTTTGTCCTTTGTAGTCAATACATAGGCTTATTAACCATTGTATCTCCCTCTGACCATTTGCGACTCGTGTTATAAGTTGTCAATGTTGACCACACATAGTGGACTTATTTGGTCTTAGTCAGTGACGTATACATCCTTTGGTTGGTCACTTTGCACGCTAGCCATACCGTGCCACTGCTTGTTGAAGGTCTTTGTACTTTCTAGTTGATAACTAGTGTTCCCAACCCATTTTTTCCCCCTCTGACAATTTGTGACTCGCGTTCTGCATTTTCAACATTGAGCACACACTGTGAATTATTTTGGTCATGGTTAGTGACATATGCATACTTTGGTTGGTCACTATGCATTGAAGCCACATTGTGCCACTACATATTGAAGGTATTTGTACTTGCTAGTCGATAACTAGTATTCACAAACCATTATCTTCTACCGTGACCATTTGGGACTCGTGTTATGAGTTGTCAAAGTTTACAACACTTAGTGACAGTATTTGGTCATGGTCAGTGACATATGCCTACTTTTGTTGGTCATCGTGCATGGTCTCCACACCGTGCCACAACGTATTGAAGCCCCTTGTGCTTGCTATTTGATACTTGGTGTTCCCAGACCATTCTTTCCCCCTCTAACAATTTGTGACTCGTATTATGAGCTGTCAACGTTGACCACACACAGCGGATTTCTTTGGTCAAAGGCAGTACATATGCCTACTTTTGTCGGTCATTGTGCATGGTAGCCACACCGTGCTACTACTGACTGAAGGTCGTTGTACTAGGTAGTTGAGAACCGATATCTCCATATCATTGTTTCATCTCTTGACCGTCTGTGACTCGTGTTATGGCTTGTCATCATTGACGACCCATATTGAGATTCTCTGGACATCATCTGACATATGTCTAGTCTAGTTGTTTGGTGTGTATATTAGCCACACCGTGCCACTTCGTGTTGAAGTTCTTTGTCTTTTCTAGTCAATACATAGGCTTCTTAAACCATTGTCTCTCCCTCTGACCATTTGTGACTCGAGTTACGAGTTGTCAATGTTGACCACACATAATGGACTTATTCGGTCTCAGTCAGTGACGTATGCATCCTTGTATCATTGCCTCGACTCACATTCTCCTGCTGCTGCTACCGCCATCTCGCGCCTCGCCGCTTCATCCGCAGCTGACATTAGGAGCTCTGCCTGACGAGTTCTCCACGTTGAAGAAAACACCTTGTCATCCTGAGGAGGCCCTGCATCCATTACCGCGACCGTGGCTAACAATCGGTGACGAGTCGTCCACACCAGCCGCAAGGAACTCTCAAGCTGCCGCCTGCCGTTAACTACCAAGAAGCTTCCTAGCGCCTCCCATCCGCCATCACCGCATCGCATCTGCTCCGCTGACATCTCCTCCCTTTCATCCTGCCTCAACAGCTTCATCTGCTCCTTCGTCACTGCAATCTTCATCTTGCCCGCATCCCTTGTCTCGAGCCGCCTTCTCGCATCGACTCCTCGCCTCGTCAGCAGCTGCAGCCAAAACTGCCACTGTCAAGATATCAGACACCACCAGTCTTCCTGCTCCCATTTCCAAGCCAACTGGGGAACAAGCCGTCACTCTCCTGGCATCAGCAGCTCAGTGTCCCTGCCCGCTGCCTAACACTCCCTACCGCAACCAACCTTTTCAGCTGACATGATATTGGACACCACCAGTCTTCCTGCTCCCACTTTCGAGCCAACTGGGGAACAAGCCGTCACTCTCCTGAACGCTGAAAAGAAGCAGCTGCGTCGCTCTGCCTCCACCTACCGCGCCGCGTCTCATCTCCACTCTCTCCGCTCACGTCGCCCTCTGCCTCCCGTCTTCTCCGTCATCATCAGCCCTCGGTCTTCGTCTTCAACCACCTCCATCATTCCTTCTCCTCCTCACTCTAGTCCTCTCAGCTTCATCAGCCGCAGGGTCCTTCCTCATCTCCATTTCTCCCCCATCATCATCATCCGTGCCGCCTCCGCACTCGCCTTCTCGTCATCAGCATCCTCCACGTCGCCCTCCCATCCCTCACCAGCATCAGCGTCATAAGCATCGCTTTATCGCGCACGTGGTTCCACCCCTATGCCCACTCATCAATCAATCGCTTCCTCCGTTTCAGCAAATCGCTTTCAGCTCGGCACAAGGATCCGCCCGGTTGCATCGCCTTTTCTGCGACGACCTGCGCCCACGCCGAAAACCTCGCAGCACACGTGGTTTCGCCCCTGCGCCCACTCATTCATCAATCGCCTCCTCCTCTTCAGCATCATCTTGGCATAAGGATCCGCCTGGTCACATCGCCTTTTCCGCGACGACATGCGCCCACGCCATAACTTCGCAGCGCATGTGGTTTTGCCCCTGCGCGCACTCATCCATCAATTGCTTCCTCTGCTTCTGCAAATCGTCTTCAGCCCGGCACAAGGATCCGCTCGGTCACATTGCTCAAGTCGCGACGACCCGCGTCCACGCTGAAACTTCCATCAGCGGACGCAGTTCGCCCTTGCGCCCACTCTATCATCATCAGCCTCAAATTCATCAGTAATCATCAGCATCTGCAACGGCACAAGGATGCTCTTGTTCGCATCGCTCTAGTCGCGACAACCCGCTCCCACGCCAAAACTCCCATCACCGCACTTGGTTTCACCCATACGCCCACTCCATTATCCATCAATCCTCCATCATCCTTGCCATCACCTGTCTCATTCAAAAATATCTGCTTAACTCCCTTACTTCATCACATCTACATCCACATCGACCTGCGCCCACTCATTTCATCTGCTGTCCTCACTTTTCTCCGCTCCGCTCCTCCTGCAGTACAACAGTCCGCCCTGTCACATCACCATCACCCATCCTACAAAGAGTGACTCGCCTCATCTTCCTGCTCCTCTCCTTCTCCTATCATCATTTGTCAACACTTATCCATGGAAGAGGAACGACGTACCATTCTGCTGTACAATGAAGTCGCCTCCCTTACTGACAACATTTCTCCACTCTGCTTTGCACCAGATGGGAGTCACAACTTTGATCGATGGCGTCGCCAACTGCGGCGTGAAATCGCCACACTAGACATATACAACTACAATCTCCTTGCTACGAAATGTGCTACGAAATGTTGGAAGTAGAGAAGCCCGCGGAACTGCACGTGGAAGAAGGGAGTACGGCATTGCCCAAGCCCAACTGCGAGGACTTCTCTACAGAAGCACTTACAACGAATTCCACCCCATCATTGCATAACATCGTCATCAGGATGTCTTCTGGACCATACAAGCTCTCAGGAACTACTGCTCAAGCAGAGGAGCTGAACCCCCTGACCCTCATCCGACAGCCCTTGACCCTCCCCCATATAGTGAACTTCTGGAGGAACGACGATTCGAGCTGCAACCGTTCATCAAAGATCACAGGAGAATGGAGGAAGAAGCAGAACTTCGAGCCATTGAAGAAGAGCCTCATCCTCCCCAATCTCCCACATCCTCTAATGGGGTGGAATACTGGGAGCGCTACTACCCCTGATCTTCCTCTACTCGCTTACCTCTTGTCAAGCTTCAAGGGGGGTGTCAGAAATGAAGCTTTGACAAGAGAAGAAAATACTTCGGCTCGCTCTAAAGAACGGTTCAAGTCCACCGACTGAGCCACCTTGACTAACGGTTCTCGACTCAGGCGACCGTTCGGACCCGTCAGCCAAGCTATCCCCTAATAAAGTGACACCTGTCACCCACGTCCGGCTAGTGGAAAGAAGCCGTTGCCCTGCTAATTTGTCCTATTCTGTCCTTTTATACCGAGGATGTTCATTCCCTTGAGTTAACCAGAAACGTTATGCTCATTGTGTTCCCCTCTTGGTTCCGCGGCTTCACTGCCGTGTCTTCGCTCTGCCCATCCCTCGCACTTTCTGTCTTCGCCAACTCTCAACGCTTCGCTCCGTCACTCTCACTCCTTCGCTCAGCTCTCATACTCTGCCAGCACTCTCTCTCACGTCAACATGTCTACCTGCGCTACCTCGCATCTCAGCCCTCATCAACTCCCGAGACTTATTCCTCGAACTGCTCTCGCTCACGTCACTCTGCTGACGTACATCTGCATGTTCCGATGCTTCTGCTTGCTTCTGCTACCGCTGTTCTTGTATCTGCATTATTCTGACAATGCATACCTTGGTTGGTCACGGTGCATTGAAGCCACGTTGTGCCACTACATATTGAAGGTATCTATACTTGCTAGTCGATAACTAGTATTAACAAACCATTATCTTCCACCCTGACCATTTGTGACTCGTGTTATGAGTTGTCAAAGTTTACCACACAGTGACAGTATTTGATCATGGTCAGTGACATATGCCTACTTTGGTTGGTCATCGTGCATGGTCTCCACACCGTGTCACAATGTATTGAAGCCCCTTGTGCTTGCTATGTGATACATGGTGTTCCCAAACCATTGTTTCCCCTCTGACCATTTGTGACTCGTATTATGAGTTGTCAGCGTTGACCACACACAGCGGATTTCTTTGGTCAAAGGTGGTACATATGCCTACTCTGGTCGGTCATTGTGCATAGGCCCCACACCGTGCTACTACTGACTGAAGGTCATTGTACGTGGTAGTTCAGAACCAACATTTCCATAGCATTGTTTCATCTCCTGACCGTTTGTGACTCGTGTTATGGTTGGTGAACGTTGGCCACCCATATTGAAATTCTCTGGACATCATCTGACATATGCCTAGTCTGGTTGTTTGGTGTGCATATTAGCCACACCGTGCCGCTACGTATTGAAGTTTTTTGTCCTTTCTAGTCAATACATAGGCTTCTTAAACCATTGTCTCTCCCTCTGACCATTTGTGATTCGTGTTACGAGTTGTCAATATTGACCACACGTAGTGGACTTAATTGGTCTCATTCAGTGACGTATGCATCCTTTGGTTGGTCACAGTGCACGCTAGCCATACCGTGCCAGGGCTTGTTTAAGGTCTTCGTACTTGCTAGTTGATAACTAATGTTCCCAAACCATTGTTTTCCCCTCTAACCATTTGTGACTCATGTTATGCGTTTTCAACGTTGACCACACACTGAGAAATTCTTTTGGCCATGGTTTGTGACATATGCATACTTTGGTTGGTCAGTGTGCATTGAAGCCACATTGTGCCACTAAATATTGAAGGTATTTGTACTTGCTAGTCGATAACTAGTATTCACAAACCATTACCTTCCACCCTGACCATTTGTGACCCGTGTTATGAGTAGTCAAAGTTTACTACACTTAGTGACATTATTTGGTCATGGTCATTGACATATGCCTACTTTGGTTGGTCATCAAGCATGGTCTCCACACCGTGCCACAAAGTATTGAAGCCCCTAGTGCTTGCTATGTGATACTTGGTATTCTCAAACCATTGTTTCCCACTCGGACCATTTGTGACTCGTATTATGAGTTGTCAGCGTTGACCACACAAAGCGGATTTCTTCTGTCAAAGGCAGTATATATGCCTACTTTGGTTGGTCATTGTGCATGGTAGCCACACCGTGCTACTACTGACTGAAGGTCGCTGTACTTGGTAGTTGATAACCGATATTCCCATAACATTGTTTCCTCTCCTGACCGTTTGTGACTCGTGTTATGGTTGGTCAATGTTGACCACCCATATTGAAATTCTCTGGTCATGATTAGTGACATATGCCTAGTTTGGTTGTTTGGTGTGCATATTGGCCACACCGTGCCACTATGTATTAACGTTATTTGTCCTTTCTAGTCAATACATAGGCTTCCCAAACCATTGTCTCTCCCTTTGACCATTTGTGACTCGTGTTACGAGTTGTCAATGTTGAACACACATAGTGGACTTATTCGGTCGTAGTCAGTGACGTATGCATCCTTTGGTTGGTCACTTTGCATGCTAGCCATACCGTGCCACTGCTTGTTGAAGGTCTTTGTACTTGCTAGTTGATAACTATTGTTCCCAACCCATTGTTTTCTCCTCTGACCATTTGTGACTCGTGTTATGCGTTTTCAACGTTGACCACACACTATGAAATTCGTTTGGTCATGGTTAGTGACATATGCATACTTTGGTTGGTCACTGTGCATTGAAGCCACATTGTGCCACTACATATTGAAGATTTTCTTAATTTAAAGTTGATATCTTGTATTCACAAACCATTGTCTTCCACCCTGACCATATGTGGCTCGTGTTATGAGTTGTCAAAGTTTACCACACTTAGTGACAGTATTTGGTCATGGTCAGTGACATATGCCTACTTTGGTTGGTCATCGTGCATGGTCTCCACACCGTGCCACAACGTATTGAAGCCCCTTGTGCTTGTTATGTGATACTTGGTNACATATTGAAGATTTTCTTAATTTAAAGTTGATATCTTGTATTCACAAACCATTGTCTTCCACCCTGACCATATGTGGCTCGTGTTATGAGTTGTCAAAGTTTACCACACTTAGTGACAGTATTTGGTCATGGTCAGTGACATATGCCTACTTTGGTTGGTCATCGTGCATGGTCTCCACACCGTGCCACAACGTATTGAAGCCCCTTGTGCTTGTTATGTGATACTTGGTGTTCCCAAACCATTCTTTCCCCTCTAACCATTTGTGACTCCTATTATGATATGTCAACGTTGACCACACACAGTGGATTTCATTCGTCAAAGACAGTACATATGCCTACTTTGTTCGGTCATTGTGCATGGCAGCCATACCGTGCTACTACTGACCGAAGGTCGTTGTACTTGATAGTTTAGAACCGATATTTCCATAGCATTGTTTCATCTCCTGGCCGTTTGTGACTCGTGTTATGGTTGGTCAACATTGACCACCCATATTGAAATTCTCTGGACATCATCTGACATATGCCTAGTCTGGTTGTTTGGTGTGCATATTAGCCACACCGTGCCACTGCGTATTGAAGTTCTTTGTCCTTTCTAGTCAATACACAGGCTTCTTAAACCATTGTCTCTCCCTCTGACCATTTTTTACTCGTGTTACGAGTTGTCAATGTTGACCACACATAGTGGACTTATTCAGTCGTAGTCAGTGACGTATTCATCCTTTGGATGGTCACTGTGCACGCTAGCCATACCGTGCCACTGCTTGTTGAAGGTATTTGTACTTGCTAGTTGATAACTAGTGTCCCCAAACCATTGTTTTCCCCTCTGATCATTTGTGACTCGTGTTATGGATTTTCAACATTGACCACACCCCGTGAAATTATTTTGGTCATGGTTTGTGATTTATGCACACTTTGGTTTGTCACTGTGCATTGAAGCCACGTTGTGTCACTACATATGGAAGGTATTTGTACTTGCTAGTCAATAAATATTATTGACAAACCATTACCTTCCACCCTGACCATTTGTGACCCGTGTTATGAGTTGTCATAGTTTACCACACTTAGAGACAGTATTTGGTCATTGTCAGAGATATATGCCTACTTTGGTTGGTCATTGTGCATGGTCNTTGTGCCACTACATATGGAAGGTATTTGTACTTGCTAGTCAATAAATATTATTGACAAACCATTACCTTCCACCCTGACCATTTGTGACCCGTGTTATGAGTTGTCAAAGTTTACCACACTTAGTGACATTATTTGGTCATGGTCAGTGACATATGCCTACTTTGGTTGGTCATCGTGCATGGTCTCCACACCGTGTCACAACTTATTGAAGCCCCCTGTGCTTGCTATTTGATACTTGGTCTATCCAGACCATTCTTTCCCCCTTTGACCATTTGTGACTCGTATTACGAGTTGTCAACGATGACCACACATAGCGGAATTCTTTGGTCAAAGGCAGTACATATGCCTACTCTGGTCGGTCATTGTGCACGGTAGCCACATCGTGCTGCTACTGACTGAAGGTCGCTGTACTTGGTAGTTGAGAACCGATATTCCCATAGCATTGTTTCATCTCCTGACCGTTTGTGACTCGTGTTATGGTTGGTCAACGTTGACCTCCCATATTAAAATTATCTGGACATCATCTCACATATGCCTAGTCTGGTTGTTTGGTGTGCATATTAGCCACGCCGTGCCACTACGTATTGAAGTTCTTTGTCCTTTCTAGTCAATACATAGGCTTCTTAAACCATTATCTCTCCCTCTGATCATTTGTGACTCGTGTTACGAGTTGTCAATCGGTCGTAGTCAGTGACGTACGCATCCTTTGGATGGTTACTGTGCACGTTAGCCGTACCGTGCCACTGCTTGTTGAAGGTCTTTGTACTTGTTAGTTGATAACTAGTGTTCCCAAACCATTGTTTTCCCCTCTGACCATTCGTGACTCATGTTATGCGTTTTCAACATTGACCACACACTGTGAAATTCTTTTGGTCATGGTTTGTGACATATGCATACTTTGGTTGGTCTCTATGCATTGAAGCCACTTTGTTCCACTACATATTGAAGGTATTTGTACTTGCTAGTCAATAACTAGTATTCACAATCCATTACCTTCCACCCTGACCATTTGTGATCCGTGTTATGAGTTGTCAAAGTTTACCACACTCAGTGACAGTATTTGGTCATGGTCAGTGACATATGCCTACTTTGGTTGGTCATGGTGCATGGTCTCCACACCGTGCCACAACGTATTGAAGCCCCGTGTGCTTGCTATGTGATACTTGGTGTTCCCAAACCATTGTTTCCCCCTCCGACCATTTGTGACTCGTATTATGAGTTGTCAACGTTGACCACACACCGCGGATTTCTTTGGTCAAAGGCAGTACATATGCCTACTTTGGTCGGTCATTGTGCATGGTAGCCACACCGCGCTACTACTGTCTGAAGGTCGTTGTACTTTGTAGTTGGCATCTAGTATTCCCAACCCATTGTTTCCCCCTCTGACAAATCGTGACCCATATTATGGGTTGTCAACGTTGACCACACAGTAAAATTATTTGGTCATGGTAAGTGGCACATGCCTAATCTGGTTGGTCATTGTGCATGGTAGCCACACCATTCCACTACTTGTTGAAAGGCTTTGCACTTGTTATTCCATTAATAGCAAAAGGTTTCTCCCTTTGACACCAGGACAGTTTTTCTTGATTTGTTACGCGTAGGTGCCTTCACTGGAATACTCCTTCCCACCTCCCCTAGAGGGATGTTCCGTGGATGACCTGGAGGACAGATTTGCAACCTCATTATGACACCCCCCCTACCCCCCACGGCTTAGGCTCAAGGGTAGAGTTGAGGTATCACAACACGCCCCCCCCCAGGTCGCGAGCCTATTCTATATTGCGCATACGAGGATTCAAACCTAGGACCTATCGCTCCAGAATCTAGCTTTACAAGCACTAAGCCAACTCGCACGGTGTTCATATGATGTCCAAATGACACTATAAGGGTTCCTATGGGTAAATGGCATAAAATTAGGGGGTGTAAGATTAGGGGGTAGTTTTCAAAATTATGAATGATAACAAAGTTAGTTTATTCATGAAAAATTGACGTAGACAAACTCTTAAATTTTGAAACTTTGAGGTTGAATAACCTCTCAACCATTGCTCTGATTTACCAGCCGTAAGAATGAAAGTTGACAACACACAGGGAACTCTTTTTATGATATTCAGTGACACAAAAATTCTTTGGTTGGTCATTGTGCATGGTAGCTACACCGTGCCACTGCTTATCGAAGGTCTTTGTACTTGCTAGTCGATACCAAGTATTCCCAAACCATTGTTTCTCCCTCTGCCCATTTTTTTCTTGTATTATGAGTTGTGAATGTTGACAACACACACGAATTTTCTTTGGTCATGAGCAGTGTGTAGGACTACTTGGATAGGTCATTGTGCACAGTAGCCACACCAAGCCAATACATACGAAAGATATTTGTACTTGCTAGAAGATACATAGAGTTTTGAAACCATTGTTTCCCCCTCTGACCACTTGTGACTCGTGTTATGCGTTTTCAACGTTGACCACATGAAGGTAAATGTGCTGGTCATGGTTAGTGACATATGCATACTTTGGTTGGTCACAGTGCATTGAAGCCACATCGTGCCACTACATATTGAAGGTATTTGTACTTGCTAGTCAATAACTAGTATTCACAAACCATTACCGTCCACCCTGCCCATTTGTGACTCGTGTTATGAGGTGTCAAAGTTTACGACACTTAGTGATATTATTTGGTCATGGTCAGTGACATATGCCTACTTTGGTTGGTCATTGTGCATGGTCTCCACACCGTTCCACATCGTATTGAAGCCCCTTGTGCTTGATATTTGATACTTGGTGTTCCCAAACCATTGTTTCCCCTTCTGACCATTTGTGACTCGTATTATGAGTTGTCAACGTTGACCACACACAGTGGATTTCTTTGGTCAAAGGCAGTACATATGCCTACTTTGGTCGGTCATAGTGCATGGTAGCCACATCGTGCTACTACTGACTGAAGGTCGTTGTACTTGGTGGTTGAGAACCAATATTCGCATAGCGTTGTTTCCTCTCCTGACCGTTTGTGACTCGTGTTATGGTTGGTCAATGTTGACCAACCATATTGAAATTCTCTGGTCATGATCAGTGACATATGCCTAGTTTGGTTGTTTGGTGTGCATATTAGCCACACTGTGCCACTACGTATTGAAGTTCTTTGTCCTTTCTAGTCGATACATAGGCTTCCCAAACCATTGTCTCTCCCTCTGACCATTTTTGACTCGTGTTATGAGTTGTTAATGATGACCATACATAGTGGACTTCTTCGGTCGTATTCAGCGATGTATGCATCCTTTGGTTGGTCATCGTGCACGGTAGCCATACCGTGCCACTACTTGTTGAAGGTCTTTGGACTTGCTAGTTGATAACTAGTGTGCCCAACCCATTGTTTTCCCCCCTGACCATTTGTGACTCGTGTTATGAATTTGTTGGTCAGCGTTGACCACATTAAGTGAAATTTGTTGGTCATGGTTCGTGACATATGCATACTTTGGTTGGTCTCTGTGCATTGAAGCCACATTGTGCCACTACATATTAAAGGTATTTGTACTTGCTAGTCGATAACTAGTATTCAAAAACCATTATCTTCCACCCTGACCATTTGTGACTCGTGTTATGTGTTGTAAAAGTTTACCACACTTAGTGACATTATTTGGTCATGGTCAGCTACATATGCCTTATTTGGTTGGTCATCGTGCATGGTCTCCACACCGTGCCACAGTGTATTGAAGCCCCTTGTACTTGGCATTTGATACTTGGTGCTCCCAAACCATTGTTTCCCCCTCTGACCATTTTTGACTCGTATTATGAGTTGTCAACGTTGACCACACACAGCGGATTTCTTTGGTCAAAGGCAGTACATATGCCTACTTTGGTCGGTCATTGTGCATGGTAGCCGCACCGTGCTACTACTGACTGAAGGTTGTTGTACTTGGTAGTTGAGAACCGATATTCCCATAGCATTGTTTCCTCTCCTGACCGTTTGTGACTCGTGTTATGGTTGGTCAANTCTCCACACCGTGCCACAGTGTATTGAAGCCCCTTGTACTTGGCATTTGATACTTGGTGCTCCCAAACCATTGTTTCCCCCTCTGACCATTTTTGACTCGTATTATGAGTTGTCAACGTTGACCACACACAGCGGATTTCTTTGGTCAAAGGCAGTACATATGCCTACTTTGGTCGGTCATTGTGCATGGTAGCCGCACCGTGCTACTACTGACTGAAGGTTGTTGTACTTGGTAGTTGAGAACCGATATTCCCATAGCATTGTTCCATCTCCTGACCGTTTGTGACTCGTGTTATGGTTGGTCAATGTTGACCACCCATATTGAAATTCTCTGGACATCATCTCACATATGCCTAGACTGGTTGTTTGGTGTGCATATTAGCCACACCGTGCCACCACGTGTTGATGTTTTATGTCCTTTCTAGTCAACACATAGGCTTCTTAAACCATTGTCTCTCCCTTTGATTATTTGTGTCTCGTGTTACGAGTTGACAATGTTGACCACATATAGTGGAATTATTCGGTCGTAGTCAGTGACATATGCATCCTTTGGTTGGTCACTGTGCACGCTAGCCATACCGTGCCACATCTTGTTGAAGGTCTTTGTACTTGCTAGTTCATAACTAGTGTTCCCAAACCATTGTTTTCCCCTCTGACTATTTGTGACTCATGTTATCTGTTTTCAACGTTGACCACACACTATGAAATTCTTTTGGTCATGGTTTGTGACATATGCATACTTTGGTTGGTCACTGTGCATTGAAGCCAAATTGTGCCTCTACATATTTAATGTATTTTTACTTGCTAGTCAATAACTAGTATTCTCAAACCATTACCTTCCACCTTGACCATTTGTGACCCGTGCTATGAGTTGTCAAAGTTTACCATACTTTGTGACAGTATTTGGTCATGGTCAGTGACACATGCCTACTTTGGTTGGTCATCGTGCATGGTCTCCACACCGTGCCACAACGTATTAAAGCCCATTGTGCTTGCTATGTGATACTTGGTATTCCCAAACCATTGTTTCCCCCTCTGACCATTTGTGACTCGTATTATAGGTTGTCAACGTTGACCACACACCGCGGATATCTTTGCTCAAAGGCAGTACATATGCCTACTTTGGCCGGTCATTGTGCATGGTAGCCACACCGTGCTACTACTGACTGAAGGTTGTTGTACTTGGTAGTTGGCATCTAGTATCCCCAACCCATTGTTCCCCCCTCTGACAAACCGTGACCCATATTATGGGTTGTCAACGTTGACCACACATAGTAGAATAATTTGGTCATGGTAAGTGGCACATGCCTAATCTGGTTGGTCATTGTGCATGGTAGCCACACTGTTCCACTACTTGTTGAAAGGCTTTGTACTTGCTAGCTAATTAATATAAAAAGGTTTCTCCCTTTGACACCAGGTCGGGTTTTGTTGATTTGTTACACGTAGGTGCCTTCACTGGAATACTCCCTCCCACCCCTCCCCCCTAGGGGGATGTTCCGTGGACGACCTGGAGGACAGATTTGCGACCTCATTATGACACCCCCCCNGCTAATTAATATAAAAAGGTTTCTCCCTTTGACACCAGGTCGGGTTTTGTTGATTTGTTACACGTAGGTGCCTTCACTGGAATACTCCCTCCCACCCCTCCCCCCTAGGGGGATGTTCCGTGGACGACCTGGAGGACAGATTTGCGACCTCATTATGACACCCCCCCTACCCCCCCCCCACGGCTTAGGCTCGAAGGTAGAGTTGACGTATCACAACACGCCCTCCCCTCCCCAATGTCGCGAGCCTATTCTATATTGCGCTTACGAGGATTCAAACGTAGGACCTATCGCTCCAGAATCTAGCTCTATAAGCACTAGGCCAACTCACACGGTGTTCATCTGATGTCCAAATGACATTATAAGGGTTCCTATGGGTAAAGGGCATAAAATAAGGGGGTGTAAGATTTAAGGGTAGTTTTCAAAATTATGAATGATAACAAAGTTAGTTTATTCATACAAAATCGACGTAGACGGAATTTCAAATTTTGCAACTTTGAGCTTGAATAACATCTCAACCATTGATCCGATTGACCAGCCGTAAAAATGAAAGTTGACAACACACAGTTAATCTCTTTTTATGATATCGAGTGACACAATAATGCTTTGGTTGGTCATTGTGCATGGTAGCCACACCGTGCCACCACTTATCAAAGGTGTTTGTACTTGCTAGTCAATACCAAGTATTCCCAAACCATTGTTTCTCCCTCTGCCCGTTTTTTACTTGCATTATGAGTTGTAAATGTTGACCACATACACGAAACTTCTTTGGTCATGAGCAGCGATGTATGCCTACTTGGATAGGTCATTGTGCACGGTAGCCACACCGTGCCAATACATACGAAAGATATTTGTACTTGCTAGAAGATTCATAGCGTTTTGAAACCATTGTTCCCCCCTCTGACTATTTGTGACTCGTGTTATGCGTTTTCAACGCTGACCACATGAAGTGAAATGTGTTGGTCATGGTTAGTGACATATGCATACTTTGGTTGGTCACTGTGCATTGAAGCCACTGTGTGCCACTACCTATTGAAGGTATTTGTACTTGCTAGTAGATAACTAATATTCAGAAACCATTACCGTCCACCCTGCCCATTTGTGACTCGTGTTATGAGGTGTCTAAGTTTACCACACTCAGTGACATTATTTGGTCATGGTCAGTGACATATGCCTACTTTGGATGGTCATCGTGCATGGTCTCCACGCCGTGCCACAGCGTATTGAAGCCCCTTGTACTTGCTATTTGATACTTGGTGTTCCCAAACCATTCTTTCCCCCTCTGACCATTTGTGACTCGTGTTATGAGTTGTCAACGTTGACCACACACAGCAGATTTCTTTGGTCAATGGCAGTACATATGCCTACTTTGGTCGGTCATTGTGCATGGTAGCCACACCGTGCTACTACTGACTGAAGGTCGTTGTACTTGGTAGTTGAGAACTGATATTTCCATAGCATTGTTTCATCTTCAGACCGTGTGTGACTCGTGTTATGGTTGGTCAACGTTGACCACCCATATTGAAATTCTCTGGACATCATCTGACATATGCCTTGTCTGGTTGTTTCGTGTGCATATTAGCCACACTGTGCCACGACGTATTGAAGTTCTTTGTCCTTTTTAGTCAATACATAGGCTTCATAACCAATTGTCCATCCCTCTCACCATTTGTGACTCGTGTTATGAGTTATCAATGTTGACCACACATAGTGGACTTATTCGGTCGTAGTCAGTGACGTATGCATCCTTTGGTTGGTCACTGTGTACGCTAGCCATACCGTGCCACTGCTTGTTGAAGGTCTTTGTACTTGCTAGTTGATAACTAGTGTTCCCAAACCATTGTTTTCCCCTCTAACCATTTGTGACTCGTGTTATGAGTTATCAATGTTGACCACACATAGTGGACTTATTCGGTCGTAGTCAGTGACGTATGCATCCTTTGGTTGGTCACTGTGTACGCTAGCCATACCGTGCCACTGCTTGTTGAAGGTCTTTGTACTTGCTAGTTGATAACTAGTGTTCCCAAACCATTGTTTTCCCCTCTAACCATTTGTGACTCGTGTTATGCGTTTTCAACGTTGACCACACACTGTGAAATTAGTTTGTTCATTATTTGTCACATATGCATACTTTGGTTGGTCACTGTGCATTGAAGCCACATTGTGCCACCACATATTGAAGGTATTTGTACCTGCTAGTTGATAACTAGTATTCACAAACCATTACCTTCCACCATGACCATTTGTGACCCGTGTTATGAGTTGTCATAGTTTACCACACTTAGAGACAGTATTTGGTCATTGTCAGAGATATATGCCTACTTTGGTTGGTCATTGTGCATGGTCTCCACACTGTGCCACAACGTATTGAAGCCCCTTGTTCTTGCTATTTGATACTTGGTCTTCCCAAACCATTCTTTCCCCCCTCTGACCATTTGTGACTCGTATTATGAGTTGTCAACGATGACCACACACAGCGGAATTCTTTGGTGAAAAGCAGTACATATGCCTTCGTTGGTCGGTCATTTCGCATGGTGCTACTACTGACTGAAGGTTGGTATACTTGGTAGTTGAGAACCGATAGTCCCATAGCATTGTTCCATCTCCTGACCGTTTGTGACTCGTGTTATGGTTGGTCAATGTTGACCACCCATATTGAAATTCTCTGGACATCATCTCACATATGCCTAGACTGGTTATTTGGTGTGCATATTAGCCACACCGTGCCACCACGTGTTGATGTTTTTTGTCCTTTCTAGTCAACACATAGGCTTCTTAAACCATTGTCTCTCCCTCTGATTATTTGTGTCTCGTGTTACGAGTTGACAATGTTGACCACACATAGTGGAATTATTCGGTCGTAGTCAGTGACGTATGCATCCTATGGTTGGTCACTGTGCACGCTAGCCATACCGTGCCACTGCTTGTTGAAGGTCTTTGTACTTGCTAGTTGATAACTAGTATTCCCAAACCATTGTTTTCCTCTCTGACAATTTGTGACTCATGTTATGCGTTTTCACCGTTGACCACACACTTTGAAATTCTTGTGGTCATGGTTTGTGAAATATGCATACTTTGGTTGGTCACTGTGCATTGAAGCCACATTGTGCCACTACATATTGAAGGTATTTGTACTTGCTAGTCAATAACTAGTATGCACAAACCAGTACCTTCCACCCTGACCTTTTGTGACTCGTATTATGAGTTGTCAACGTTGACCATACACCGCGGATTTCTTTGGTCAAAGGCAGTACATATGCATACGTTGGTCGGTCATTGTGCAGTGTAGCCACACCGTGCTACTACTGACTGAAGGTCGTTGTACTTGGTAGTTGGCATCTAGCATTCCCAACCCATTGTTTCCCCCTACGACAAACCGTGACCCATATTATGGGTTGTCAATGTTGACCACACATAATAAAATTATTTGGTCATGGTAAGTGGCACATGCCTAACATGGTTGGTCATTGTGCATGGTAGCCGCACCGTTCCACTACTTGTTGAAAGGATTTGCACTTGCTAGTCCATATATAGCAAAAGGTTTCTCCCTTTGACACCAGGTCGGGTTCTGTTGATTTTTTACGCGTAGGTGCCTTCACTGGAATACTTCCTCCCACCCCCCCTAGAGGGATGTTCCGTGGACGACCTGGAGGACAGATTTGCGACCGCATTATGACACCCCCTCTATCCCCCCCACCCGGCTTAGGCTTGAAGGTGAAGTTGAGGTATCACAACACGGCCCCCCCCCAGGTCGCGGGCCTATTCTATATTGCGCGTACGAGGATTAAAACCTAGGACCTATCGCTCCAGAATCTAACTCTATAAGCATTAAGCCAACTCGCATGGTGTTCAAACGATGTCCAAATGACATTATAAGGGTTCCTATTGGTAAAGGGCATAAAATAAGGGGGTGAAAGATTAGAGGGTAGTTTTCAAAATTATGAATGATGACAAAGTTAGTTTATTCATAAAAATTTGACGTAGACTGAATTTCAAAATTTGCAACTTTGAGCTTGAATAGCCTCTCAACCATTGCTCCCATTGACTAGCCGTAAGAATGAAAGTTGACAACACACAGTGAAACTCTTTTTATGATATCCACTGATACAAGAATGCTTTGGCTGGTCATTGTGCATGGTAGCCACACCGTGCCACCACTTATCGGAGGTGTTTGTACTTGCTAGTCCATACCAAGTATTCCCAAACCATTGTTTCTCCCTCTTCCCATTTTTAACTTGTAATATGAGTTGTGAATGTTGACCATACACACGAAACTTCTTTGGTCATGAGCAGTGATGTATGCCTACTTGGATAGGTCATTGTGCACGGTAGCCACACCGTGCCAATACATACGAAAGATATTTGTACTTGCTAAAAGATACATAGCGTTTTGAAACCATTGTTTCCCCCTCTGACCATTTGTTACTCGTGTAATGCGTTTTCAACGTTGACCACATGAAGTGAAATGTGTTGGTCATGGTTAGTGACATATGCATACTTTGGTTGGTCACTGTGCATTGAAGCCACAGTGTACCACTACATATTGAAAGTATTTGTACTTGATAGTCGATAACTAGTATTCACAAACCATTACCGTCCACCCTGCCCATTTGTGACTCGTGTTATGAGGTGTCAAAGTTTACCACACTTAGTGACATTATTTGGTTATGGTCAGTGACATATGCCTACTTTGGTTGGTCATCGTGCATGGTCTCCACACCGTGCCACAGCGTATTGAAGCCCCTTGTACTTGCTATTTGATACTTGGTGTTCCCAAACCATTGTTTCCCCCTCTGACCATTTGTGACTCGTATTATGAGTTTTCAACGTTGACCACAAACAGCGGATTTCTTTGGTCAAAGGCAATACGTATGCCTACTTTGGTCGGTCATTGTGCATGGTAGCCACACCATGCTACTACTGAATGAAGGTCATTGTACTTGGTAGTTGAGAACCAATATTCGCAAAGCGTTGTTTCCTCTCCTGACCGTTTGTGACTCGTGTTATGGTTGGTCAACGTTGACCACCCTTATTGAAATTCTCTGGTCATGCTCAGTGACATATACCTAGTTTGGTTGTTTGGTGTGCATATTAGCCACACCGTGCCACTACGTATTGAAGTTCTTTGTCCTTTCTAGTCGATACTTACGCTTCCCAAACCATTGTCCCTCCCTCTGACCATTTGTGACTCGTGTTATGAGTTGTCAATGTTGACCACACATAGTGGACTTATTTGGTCGTGGTCAGTGACGTATGCATCCTTTGGTTGGTCACTGTGCACGTTAGCCATACCGTGCCACTGCTTGTTGAAGGTCTTAGTACTTGCTATTTGATAACTGGTGTTCCCAACCCATTGTTTTCCCCTTGACCATTTGTGACTCATGTTATGTGTCTTCAACGTTGACCACACACTGTGAAATTCTTTTGGTCATGGTTAGTGACATATCCATACTTTGGTTGGTCACTGTGCATTGAAGCCACATTGTGCCACTGCATATTGAAGCTATTTGTACTTGCTAGTTGATATCTAGTAGTCACAAACAATTGTCTTCCACCCTGACCATTTGTAGCTCGTGTTATGAGTTGTCAAAGTTTACCACACTTTGTGACATTTTTTGGTCATGCTCAGTGACATATGCCTACTTTGGTTGGTCATCGTGCATGGTCTCCACACCGTGCCACAACGTATTGAAGCCCATTGTGCTTGTTATGTGATACTTGGTATTTCCAAACCATTGTTTCCCCCTCTGACCATTTGTGACTCGTATTGTGAGCTGTCAGCGTTGACCACACAAATCGGATTTCTTTGGTCAAAGGCGGTACATATGCCTACTTTGGTCGGTTATTGTGCATGGTAGCCACACCGTGCTACTACTGACTGAAGGTCGTTGTACTTGGTAGTTGAGAACCAATATTCGCATAGCATTGTTTCCACTCCTGACCGTTTGTGACTCGTGTTATGGTTGGTCAGCGTTGACCATCCATATTGAAATTCTCTGGTCATGATCAGTGAAATATGCCTACATTGGTTGTTTTGTGTGCATATTAGCCACACCGTGCCACTACGTATTGAATTTCTTTGTCCTTTCTAGTCAATACATAGGCTTCTTAAACCATTGTCTCTCCCTCTGACCATTTGTGACTCGTGTTACGAGTTGTCAATGTTGACCACACATAGTGGACTTATTCGGTCGTAGTCAGTGACGTATGCATCCTTTGGTTGGTCACTGTGCACGCCAGCCATACCGTGCCACTGCGTGTTGAAGGTATTTGTACTTGCTAGTTGATCACTTGTGTTCCCAAACCATTTTTCCCCCTCTGACAATTTGTGACTCATGTTATGCGTTTTCAACATTGACCACACTCTGTGAAATTCTTTTGGTCATGGTTTTTGACATATGCATGCTTTGGTTGGTCACTGTGCATTGAAGCCACGCAGTGCCACTACATATCGAAGGTATTTGTACTTTCTAGTCGATAACTGGTATTCACAAACCATTACCTTCCACCCTGACTATCTGTGATCCGTGTGATGAGTTGTCAAAGTTTACCACACATAGTGACATTATGTGGTCATGGTCAGTGACATATGCCTACTTTGGTTGGTCATCGTGCATGGTCTCCACACCATGCCACAAGGTATTGAAGCCCCTTGTGCTTGCTATGCGATACTTGGTGTTCCAAAACCATTGTTTCCCCCTCTGACCATTTGTGACTCGTATATGACTTGTCAACGTTGACCACACACAGCAGATTTATTTTATCAAAGGCAGTACATATGCCTACTTTCGTCGGTCATTAAGCTTGGTAGCCACACCATGCTACTACTGACTGAAGGTTGTTGTACTTGGTAGTTGAGAACCGATATTCCCATAGCATTGTTTCCTCTCCTGACTGTTTGTGACTCGTTTTATGGTTGGTCATTGTTGACCACCCGTCTTGAAATTCTCTGGTCATGATCAGTGACATATGCCTAGTTTGGTTGTTTGGTGTGCATATTAGCCACACCGTGCCACTATGTATTGAAGTTCTTTGTCCTTTCTAGTCAATACATATGCGTCTTTAACCATTGTCTCTCCCTCTGACCATTTGTGTCTCGTGTTATGAGTTGTCAATGTTGACCACACTTAGTGGACTTATTCGGTCGTAGTCAGTGACGTATGCATCCTTTGGTTGGTCACTGTGCACGCTAGCCATACCGTTCCATTGCTTGTTGAAGGCCTTTGTAATTGCTAGTTGATAACTAGTGTTCCCAAACCATTGTTTTCCCCTCTGACCGTTTGAGACTCATGTTATGTGTTTTCAACGTTGACCACACACTGTGAAATTCGTTTGGTCATGGGTTGTGACATATGCATACATTGGTTGGTCACTGTGCATTGAAACCACGTTTTGCCACTACATATTGAACGTATTTGTACTTGCTAGTTGATAACTAGTATTCACAAACCATTATCTTCCACCCTGACCATTTGTGACTCGTGTTATGAGTTGTCAAAGTTTACCACACTTAGTGACATTATTTTGTCATGGTCATTGACATCTGCCTACTTTGGTTGGTCATGATGCATGGTCTCGTTACCATGCCACAGCGTATTGCAGCCCCTTATGCTTGCTATTTGATACTTGGTGCTCCCAAACCATTGTTTCCCAATCTGACCATTTGTGACTCGTATATGAGTTGTCATGGTTGACCACACACAGCAGATTTCTTTGGTCAAAGGCATTACATATGCCTACTTTGGTCGGTCATTGTGCATGGTAGCCACTCCATGCTACTACTGACTGAAGGTCGTTGTACTTGATAGTTGAGAACCGATATTCCCATAGCATTGTCTCCTCTCCTGACCGTTTGTGACTCGTGTTTGTTAAAAAGTGCCCCTGTCATGGTTGCCGTTTGCCTTTTTCCTGGTCCGACCACTAGAGAGTGGTTGGATGTCCAATCGGATTGCATATTTAAACTCCTTGGATTTTTCCATGCGATTTCGAGCTTCCAGTTGCTCGATGTGGTTGAGAATTCAGAAAGTTAGTCCTACCCAAAGTTTGGGTGGTGAGGCGGGTGGAATCTAGTACCCGTCCAGTGTGACAGGATACTCCACCGCCGGTGGTCTGTGTTCAGCTCCAACTGGCTCCATAGACCCCAAGGCCCTAGAGGAAGCAGGTAGGGAGGTCCCCTGGACCAGGTCGAGCCGCCCTTTGACTTGTCGATGAAAGAAAGGCGCTTCGAGCCGTCGTCGGCTCGTGTCGGAGACGACTCACGTCGGCGGCAGCCAAAGGCGGCTCCTTCAAGGGTCGCTTGGATGGGCGTAGCAGGGGCTATAGTGCTCTGTTTTGGGCGTGCTTGGATGCGTTGGAAATCTCAGATCACAGGCTTTAAGAATCTGATGTAATATCACCAAGTGTACTAGCCATTAATGATTCGCAGCCCTTCTCAAGTTCCGCAATTTGTATTCTGCCATAATTCTGCACTTAGGTGTTGTGGCGACCCAAAGCACACACCTCCCTTGGAAGTCTCTTTGCACTAAGAAGCCGTGCACACTCAGGCAGTTCAGGGCACGCCAGGACAGCATTCCCGACAGTGTTATGGTTGGTCAACGTTGACCACCCAGATTGAAATTCTCTGGTCATGATCAGTGACATATGCCTAGTTTGGTTGTTTGGTGTGCATATTAGCCACACCGTGCCACTATGTAATGCAGTTTTATGTCCTTTCTAGTCAATACATATGCTTCTTAAACCATTGTCTCTCCCTCTGACCATTTGTGACTCGTGATATGAGTTGTCAATGTTGACCACACATAGTGGATGTATTCGGTCGTAGTCAGTGACGTATGCATCCTTTGGTTGGTCACTGTGCACGCTACCCATACCGTGCCACTACTTGTTGAATGTCTTTGTACTTGCTTGTTGACAACTAGTGTTCCCAACCCATTGTTTTCCCCTATGACCATTTGTGACTCGTGTTATGCCTTTTCAACGTTGACCACAACCTGTGAAATTCTTTTGGTCATGGTTAGTGACATATGCACACTTTGGTTGGTCACTTTGCATTGAAGCCACATTGTGCCACTACATATTGAAGGTATTTGTACTTGCTAGTCGATATCTAGTATTCACAAACCATTATCTTCCACCCTCACCATTTGTGACTCGTGTTATGTGTTGTCAAAGTTTACCACGCTTAGTGACAGTATTTGGTCATGGTCAGTGACATATGCCTACTTTGGCTGGTCATCGTGCATGGTCTCCACATCGTGCCACAACTTATTGAAGCCCCTTGTGCCTGCTATGTGATACTTGGTGTTCCCAAACCATTGTTTCCCCCTCTGACCATTTGTGACTCGTATTATGAGTGTCAACGTTGACCACACACCGCGGATTTCTTTAATCAAAGGCAGTACATATGCCAACTTTGATCGGTCATTGTGCATGGTAGCCACACCGTGCTACTACTAACTGAATGTCCTTGTACTTGGTAGTTGGCATCTAGTATTCCCAACCCATTGTTTCCCCCTCTAACAAATCGTGACCCATATTATGGGTTGTCAGCGTTGACCACACATAGTAAAATTATTTGGTCATGGCAAGTGGCACATGCCTAATCTGGTTGGTCATTGTGCATGGTAGCCACACCGTCCCACTACTTGTTGAAAGGCTTTGCACTTGCTAGTCAATAAATAGCAAAATGTTTATCCCTTTGACACCAGGTCGGTTTTTGTTGATTTGTTACGTGTAGGTGCCTTCACTGGAATACTCCCTCCCATTCCCCCCCTAGAGGGATGTTCCGTGGACGACCTGGAGGACAGATCTGGGACCGCATTATGACACCTCCTACCCCCCCTTGGCTTAGGCTGGAAGGTAGAGTTGAGGTATCACAACACGGCCGCCACCCCCCCCCTCCCTAGGTCGCGAGCCTATTATAAATTGCACGTACGAGGATTCAAACATAGGACCTATTGCACTATAATCTAACTCAGTAAGAACTAAGTCAACTTGCACGGTGTTCATATAATGTCCAAATGACATTACAAGGGTTCCTATGGATAAAGGGCATGAAATATGGGGGTGTAAGATAAGAGGGTAGTTTTCAAAATTATGAATGATAACAGAGTTAGTTTATTCATAAAAATTTGACGTAGACAAAATGTCAAATTTTACAACTTTGAGCTTGAATAACCTCTCAACCATTCCTTCGATTGACCAGCCGTAAGAAGGAAAGTTGACAACACACAGAGAAACTCTTTTTATGATATTTAGTGACACAAGAATGCTTTGGTTGGTCATTGTGCATGGTAGCCACACCGTGCCACCACTTATCGAAGGTATTTGTACTTGCTAGTCGATACCAAGTATTCCCAAACCATTGTTTATCCCTCTGTCCATTTTTTACTTGTATTATGAGTTATGAATGTTGACCACACACACACAAAACTTCTATGGTCATGAGCAGTGATGTATGCCTACTTGGATAGGTCATTGTGCACGGTAGCCACACCGTGCCAATACATACGAAAGATATTTGTACTTGCTAGAAGATACATAGCGTTTTTAGACCATTGTTTCCCCCTCTGACCATTTGTGACTCGTGTTACGCGTTTTCAACGTTGACCACATGAAGTGAAGTGTGTTGGTCATGGTTAGTGACATATGCATACTTTGGTTGGTCACTATGCATTTAGGCCACATTGTGCCACTTCATATTGAAGGTATTTGTACTTGCTAGTCAATAACTAGTATTCACAAACCATTACCGTCCACCCTGCCCATTTGTGACTCATGTTATGAGGTGTCAAGGTTTACCACACTTAGTGACATTATTTGGTCATGGTCAGTGACATATGCCTTCTTTGGTTGGTCATCGTACAAGGTCTCCACACCGTGCCATAGCGTATTGAAGCCCCCTGTGCTTGCTATGTGATACTTGGTGTTCCCACACCATTGTTTCCCCCTCTGACCATTTGTGACTCGAATTATGAGTTGTCGGCGTTGACCACACACCGCGGATTTCTTTCATCAAAGGGAGTACATATGCCTACTTTGGTCAGTCATTGTGCATGGTAGCCACACCTTGCTACTACTGACTGAAGGTCGCTGTACTTGGTAGTTGAGAACCGATATTCCCATAGCATTGTTTTATCTCCTGACTGTTTGTGACTCGTGTTATGGTTGGTCAACATTGACCACCCATATTGAAATTATCTGGTCATGATCAGTGACATATGCCTAGTTTGGTTGTTTGGTGTGCATGTTAGCCATACAGTGCCACTATGTATTGAAGTTCTTTGTCCTTTCTAGTCAATACATAGGCGTCCCAAACCGCTGTCTCTCCCTCTGACCATTTGTAACTCGTTTTATGAGTTGTCAATGTTGACCACACATAGTGGACTTATTCGGTCGTAATCAGTGACGTATGCATCCTTTGGTTGGTCACTGTGCACGCTAGCCATACCGTGCCACTGCTTGTTGACGGTCTTTGTACTTGCTAGTTGATAACTAGTGTTCCCAACCCATTGTTTTCCCCTCTGACCATTTGTGACGCGTGTTATGCGTTTTCAACGTTGACCACATGAAGTGAAAGTTGTTCGTCATGGTTAGTGACATATGCATACTTTGGTTGGTCACTGTGCACGCTAGCCATACCGTGCCACTGCTTGTTGACGGTCTTTGTACTTGCTAGTTGATAACTAGTGTTCCCAACCCATTGTTTTCCCCTCTGACCATTTGTGACGCGTGTTATGCGTTTTCAACGTTGACCACATGAAGTGAAATTTGTTGGTCATGGTTAGTGACATGTTCATACTTTGGTTGGTCACTGTGCATTGAAGCCACATTGTGCCACTACATATTGAAGGTATTTGTACTTGCTAGTCGATAACTAGTATTCACAAACCATTGTCTTTCACCCTGACCATCTGTGACTCGTGTTATGAGTTGCCAAAGTTTACCACACTTAGTGACGTTATTTGGTCATGGTCAGTGACATATGCCTACTTTGGTTGGTCATCGTGCATGGTCTCCTCACAGTGCCATAGCGTATTGCAGCCCCTTGTGCTTGCTATTTGATACTTGGTGTTCCCAAACCATTATCTCCCCCTCTTACCATTTGTGACTTGTATTATGAGTTGTCAACGTTGACCACACACAGCGGATTTATTTGGTCAAAGGCAGTACATATGCCTACTTTGGTTGGTCATTGTGCATGGTAACCACACCGTGCTACTAATGACTGAAGTTCATTGTACGTGGTAGTTGAGAACTAATATTTCCATAGCATTGTTTCATCTCCTGACTGTTTGTGACTCGTGTTATGGTTGGTCAGCATTGACCACCCATATTGAAGTTTTATGGACATCATCTGACATATGCCTAGTCTGGTTGTTTGGTGTGCATATTAGCCACACCGTGCCACTATGTATTGAAGTTCTTTGTCCTTTCTAGTCAATACATAGGCTTCTTAAACCATTGTCTCTCCCTCTGACCATTTGTGACTCGTGTTATGGTTGGTCAGCATTGACCACCCATATTGAAGTTTTATGGACATCATCTGACATATGCCTAGTCTGGTTGTTTGGTGTGCATATTAGCCACACCGTGCCACTATGTATTGAAGTTCTTTGTCCTTTCTAGTCAATACATAGGCTTCTTAAACCATTGTCTCTCCCTCTGACCATTTGTGACTCGTGTTACAAGTTGTCAATGTTGACGACACATAGCGGACTTATTCGGTCTCAGTCAGTGACGTATGCATCCTTTGGTTGGTCACTGTGCCACTAGCCATACCGTGCCACTGCTTGTTGAAGGTCTTTGTACTTGCTAGTTGATAACTAGTGTTCCGAAACCATTGTTTTCCCCTCTGACCATTTGTGACTCATGTTGTGCGTTTTCAACGTTGACCACACACTGTGAAATTGTTAGGTCATGGTGTGTGACATATGCATACTTTGGTTGGTCACTGTGCATTGAAGCCACATTGTGCCACTACATCTTGAAGGTAGATGTACTTGCTAGTCGATAACTAGTATTCACAGACCATTACCTTCCACCCTAACCATTTGTGACCCGTGTTATGAGTTGTCAGAGTTTACCACACTTCGTGAAATTATGTGGTCATGGTCAGTGACATATGCCTACTTTGGCTAGTCATCGTGCATGGTCCCCACACCTTGCCACAACGTATTGAAGCCCCTTGTGCTTGCTATGTGATACTTGGTGTTCCCAACCCATTGTTTCCCCCTCTGACCATTTGTGACTTGTATTATGAGTTGATAGCGTTGACCACAAACAGAGGATTTCTTTGTTCAAAGGCACTACATATGCCTACTTTGGTCGGTCATTGTGCATGGCAGCCACACCGTGCTACTACTGACTGAAGGTCATTATACCTGGTAGTTGAGAACTAATATTCCCATAGCATTGTTTCCTCTCCTGACCGTTTATGACTCGTGTTATGGTTGGTCAACGTTGACCACCCATATTGAAGTTCTCTGGTCATGATCAGTGACATATGTCTAGTTTGGTTGTTTGGTGTCCCTATTAGCCACACCGTGCCACTATGTATTGAAGTTCTTTGTCCTTTCAGTCAATGCATAGGCTTCCCAAACCATTGTCTCTCCATCTGACCATTTGTGACTCGTGTTATGAGTTGTCAATGTTGACCACACGTAGTGGACTTATTCGGTCGTAGTCAGTGACGTATGCATCCTTTGGCTGGTCATTGTGCACGGTAGCTATACCGTGCAACTGCTTGTTGAAGGACTTTGTACTTGCTAGTTGATAACTAGTGTTCCCAGCCCATTTTTTTCCCCCCTGACCAGTTGTGACTCGTATTATGCGCTATCAACGTTGACCACATTAAGTGAAATTTGTTTCTCATGGTTAGTGACATATGCATACTTTGGTTTGTCACTTTGCATGGGGGCCACATTGTGCCACTACATATTGAAGGTATTTGTACTTGCTAGCCGATAACTAGTATTCACAAACCATTATCTTTCACCCTGACCATTTGTGACTTGTGTTATGGGTTGTCAATGTTTACCACACTTATTGACATTATTTGGTCATGGTCAGTGACATATGCCTATTTTGGTTGGTCATCGTGCATGGTCTCCTCACCGTGCCACAGCACATTGCAGCCCCTTGTGCTTGCTATTTGATACTTGGTGTTCCCAAACCATTGTTTCCCCCTCTGACCATTTGTGACTCATATATGAGTTGTCAATGTTGACCACACACAACAGATTTATTTGGTCAAAGGCAGTATATATGCCTACTTTGGTCGGTCATTGGGCATGGTAGCCACACCGTGCTACTACTGACTGAAGGTCATTGTACTTGGTAGCTGAGAACCGATATTCCCATAGCATTGTTTCCTCTCCTGGCCGTTTGTGACTCGTGTTATGGTTGGTCAACGTTGACCACCCATATTGAAATTCTCTGCTCATGATCAGTGACATATGCCTAGTTTGGTTGTTTGGTGTGCATATTAGTCACACCGTGCCACTACATATTGAAGTTCTTTGTCCTTTCTAGTCAATACATAGGCTTCCCAAACCTTTGTCTCTCCCTCGGACCATTTGTGACTCGTGTTATGAGTTGTGAATGTTGACCACACATAGTGGACTTCTTCGGTCGTATTCAGTGACGTATACATCCTTTGGTTGGTCATTGTGCATGCTAGCCATACTGTGCCACTACTTGTTGAAGGTCTTTAAACATGCTAGTTGATAACCAGTGTTCCCAAACAATTGTTTTCCCCTCTGACCATTTGTGACTCGTGTTATGCGTTTTAAACATTGACCACATGAAGTGAAATTTGTTGGTCATGGTTAGTGACATATGCATATTTTGGTTGGTCACTGTGCATTGAAGCCACATTGTACCACCACATATTGAAGGTATTTGTACTTGCTTTTCAATAAATAGCATTCACATACCATTATCCTACACTCGGACCATTTGTGACTCGTGTTATGAGTTGTCAAAGTTTACCACAGTTAGTGAATTTATTTGGTCATGGTCAGTGACATATGCCTACTTTGGTTGGTCATCGTGTATGGTATCCACACCGTGCCACAGCGTATTGAAGCCCCTTGTGCTTGCTATTCGATACTTGGTGTTCCCAAACCATTCTTCCCCCCTCTGACCATTTATGACTCCTATTATGAGTTGTCAACGTTGACCACACACAGCGGATTTCTTTGGTCAAAGGCAGTACATATGCCTACTTTGGTCGGTCATTGTGCATGGTAGCCACACCGTGGTACTACTGACTGAAGGTCGTTTTACTTGGTAGTTGAGAACCGATATTTCCATAGCATTGTTTCATCTCCTCACCGTTTGTGACTCGTGTTATAGTTGGTCAACGTTGACCACCCATATTGAAATTATCTGCACATCATCTGACATATACCTAGTCTGGTTGTTTGATGTGCATATTAGCCACACCGTGCCACTATGTATTGAAGTTCTTTGTCCTTTCTAGTCAATACATGGGCTTCTTAAACCATTGTATCTCCCTCTTACAATTTGTGACTCGTGTTACGAGTTGTCAATGTTGACCACATAAAGTGGACTTATTCGGTCTCAGTCAGTGACGTATGCATCATTTGGTTGGTCACTGTGCACGCTAGCCATACCGTGCCACTGAAGGTCTTTGTACTTGCTAGTTGATAACTAGTGTTCCCATACCATTGTTTTCCCCTCTGACCATTTGTGACTCATGTTATTCGTTTTCAACGTTGACCACACACTGTGAAATTATTTTGGTCATGTTTTGTGACATATGCATACTTTGTTTGATCGATAACCATTATTCACAAATCATTACCTTCCATCCTGACCATTTGTGACACGCGTTATGAGCTGTCAAAGTGTACCACACTTATTCACATTACTTGGTCATGGTCAGTGACATATGCCTACTTTGGTTGGTCATCGTGCATGGTCTCCACACCGTGCCACAACGTATTGAAGCGCCTTGTGCTTGCTATTTGATACTTGGTATTCCCAAATAATTGTTTCCCCCTCTGACCATTTGTGACTCGTATTATGAGTTGTCAACGTTGACCACACATAGCGGATTTCTTTAATGAAAGGCAGAGAATATGCCTGGTTTGGTCGGTCATTGTGCATGGTAGCCACACCGTGCTACTACTGACTGAAGGTCGTTGTACTTGGTAGTTGAGAACCGATATTCCCATAACATTGTTTCCTCTACTGACCGTTTGTCACTCGTGTTATGGTTGGTCAACGTTGACCACCCATATTGAAATTCTCTGGTCATGATCAGTGACATATGCCTAGTTTGGTTGTTTGGTGTGCATATAAGCCACATTGTGCCACTATGTAATGAAGTTATTTGTCCTTTCTAGTCAATACATAGGCTTCCCAAACCATTGTGTCTCCCTCCGACCATTTGTGAGTAGTGTTATGAGTTGTCAATGTTGACCACACATAGTGGACTTATTCCGTCGTATTCAGTAACATATGCATCCTTTGGTTGGTCACTGTGCACGCTAGCCATACCGTGCCACTCCTTGTTGGAGGTCTTTGTACTTGCTAGTTGATAACTAGTGTTCCCGACCCATTGTTTTCCCTTCTGAACATTTGTGACTCGTGTTATGCATTTTCAACGTTGACCACATGAAGTGAAATTTGTTGGTCATGGTTAGTGACATATGCATACTTTGGTTGGTCACCGTGCATTGAAGTCATATCGTGCCACTACATATTAAAGGTATCTGTACTTGCTAGTTGATAACTAGTATTAACAAATCATTATCTTCCACCATGAACATTTGTGACTCGTGTTATGAGTTGTCAAAGTTTACCACACATAGTGACATTATTTGGTCATGGTCAGTTACATATGCCTACTTTGGTTGGTCATCGTGCATGGTCTCTTCACCATGCCACAGCGCATTGCAGTCCCTTGTGCTTGCTATTTGATACTTGGTGATCATACATTGTTTCCCGCTCTGACCATTTGTGACTCGTATATGGGTTTTCAACGTTGACCACACACAGCGGATTTATTTGGTCAAAGGCAGTACATATGCCTACTTTGGTCGGTCATTGGGCATGGTAGCCACTCCATGCTACCACTGACTGAAGGTTGTTGTACTTGGTAGTTGATAACCGATATTCCCATAGCATTGTTTCCTCTCCTGACCGTTAGTGACTCGTGTTTTGGTTTGTCAACGTTGACCACCCATATTGAAATTCTCTGGTCATTATCAGTGACATATGCCTTGTTTGGTTGTTTGATGTGGATATTAGCCACACCGTGCCACAAAGTATTGAAGTTCTTTGTCCTTTCTAGTTAATACATAGGCTTCTTGAACCATTGTCTCTCCCTCTAACCATTTGTGACTCGTGTTATGAGTTGTCAATGTAGACCACACATAGTGGACTTATTCGGTCGTAGTCGGTGACGTATGCATTTTTTGGTTGGTCAATGTGCACGCTAGCCATACCGTGCCACTGCTTGTTGAAGGTCTTTCTACTTCATAGTTGATAACTATTGTTCCCAACCCATTGTTTTCCCCTCTGACCATTTATGACTCATGTTATGCGTTTTCAACGTTGACCACATGAAGTGAAATGTGTTGGTCATGGTTAGTGACATATGCATACTTTGGTTGGTCACTGTGCATTGAAGCCACATTGTGCCACTACATATTGAAGGTATTTGTACTTGCTAGTTGATAACTAGTGTTCCCAACCCATTGTTTTCCCCTCTGACCATTTATGACTCATGTTATGCGTTTTCAACGTTGACCACATGAAGTGAAATGTGTTGGTCATGGTTAGTGACATATGCATACTTTGGTTGGTCACTGTGCATTGAAGCCACATTGTGCCACTACATATTGAAGGTATTTGTACTTGCTAGTCAATAACTAGTATTCACAAACCATCACCGTCCACCCTACCCATTTGTGATTCGTGTTATGAGATGTCAAATGTCACCACACTTAGTGACATTATTTGGTCATGGTCAGTGACGTATGCCTGCATTGGTTGGTCATTTTTCATGTTCTCCACACCGTGCCACAGCAAATTGAAGCCCCTTGTGCTTGCTATTTGATACTTGGTGTTCCCAAACCATTGTTTCCCCCTCTGACCATTTGTGACTCGTAGTATGAGTTGTCAACGTTGACCACACACAGCGTATTTCTTTGGTCAAAGGCAGTACATATGCCTGTTTTGGTCGGTCATTGTGCATGGTAGCCACACCGTGCTACTACTGACTGAAGGTCGTTGTACTTGGTAGTTGAGAATCAATGTTTGCATAGCATTGTTTCCTCTCCTGACCGTTTGTGACTCGTGGTATGGTTGGTCAACGTTGACCACCCATATGGAAATTCTCTGGTCATTATTAGTGACATATGCCTAGTCTGGTTGTTTGGTGTGCATATTAGCCACACCGTGCCACTGCGTATTGATTTCTTTGTCCTTCCTTGTCGATACATAGGCTTCCCAAACCATTGTCTCTCCCTCTGACCATTTGTGACTCGTGTTATGAGTTGTCAATGTTGACCACACATAGTGGACTTCTTCGGTCGTACTCAGTGACGTATGCATCCTTTGGTTGGTCATTGTGCATGCTAGCCATATCGTGCCACTACTTGTTGAAGGTATTTGGACATGCCAGTTGATATCTATTGTTCTCAAACCATTGCTTTCCTCTCTGATCATTTGTTACTCGTGTTATGCGTTTTCAACGTTGACCACATGAAGTGAAATTTGTTGGTCATGGTTAGTGACATATGCATACTTTGGTTGGTCACTGTGCATTGAAGCCACGTTGTGCCACTACATATTGAAGGTATTTGTACTTGCCAGTCAATAACTAGTATTCACAAGCCATTATCTTCCATCCTGACCATTTGTTACTCGTGTTATAAGTTCTCAAAGTTTACCTCACTTGGTAACATTATTTGGTCATGGTTAATGACATATGCCTACTTTGGTTGGTCATCGTGCATGGTCTCCACACCGTGCCACAGCGTATTGAAGCCCCTTGTGCTTGCTATTTGATTCTTGGTGTTCCCAAACCATTATTTCCCCATCAGTCCATTTGTGACTTGTATTATGAGTTGTCAACGTTGACCACACACGGCGGATTTCTTTGGTCAAAGGCAGTACATATGCCTACTTTGGTCGGTCATTGTGCTTGGTAGCCACACCGTGCTACTATTGACTGAAGGTCGTTGTACTTGGTAGTTGAGAACCGATATTTCCATAGCATTGTTTCATCTACTGAACGTTTGTGACATGTGTTCTGGTTGGTCAACATTGACCACCCATATTGAAATTCTATGGACATCATCTGACATATGCCTAGTCTGGTTGTTTGGTGTGCATATTAGCCACACCGTGCCACTACGTATTCAAGTTCTTTGTCCTTGCTAGTCAATACATAGGCTTCTTAAACCACTGTCGCTCCCTCTGAACATTTGTGACTCGTGTTACAAGTTGTCAATGTTGACCACACATAGTGGACTTATTCGGTCGTAGTCAGTGATGGATGCATCCTTTGGTTGGTCACTGTGCATGCTAGCCATACCGTACTGCTGCTTGTCGAAGGTCTTTGTACTTGCTAGTTGATAACGAGTGTTCCCAAACAATTGTTTTCCCCTCTGACCATTTGTGACTCATGTTATTCGTTTTCAACGTTGACCATACACTGTGAAATTCTTTTCGTCATGGTTTGTGACATATGCATACTTTGGTTGGTCACTGTGCATTGAAGCCACATTGTGCCACTGCATGTTGAAGGTATATGTACTTGCTAGTTGATAACTAGTATTCACAAACCATTACCTTCCACCCTGACCATTTGTGACCCGTGTTATGAGTTGTTCAAGTTTACCACACTTAGTGACATTAGTTGGTCATGGTCACTGACATATGCCTACTTTGGTTGGTCATCGTGCATGGTCTCCACACCGTGCCACAACGTATTGAAGCCCCTTGTGCTTTTTATGTAGTACTTGGTGTTCCCAAACCATTGTTTCCCCCTCCGACCATTTGTGACTCGTATTATGAGTTGTGAGCGTTGACCACACACAACGGATTTCTTTGGTCAAAGGCAGTACATATGCCTACTTTGGTCAGTCATTGTGCATGGTAGCCACACCGTGCTACTACTGACTGAATTTCGTTGTACTTGGTAGTTGAGAACCGATATTCCCATAGCATTGTTTCCTCTCCTGACCGTTTGTGACGCGTGTTATGGTTGGTCAACATTGACCACCCATATTGAATTTCTATGGTCATGATCAGTGACATATGCCTAGTTGGGTTGTTTGGTGTGCATATTAGCCACACCGTGCCACTGTGTATTGAAGTTCTTTGTCCTTTCTAGTAAATACATAGGCTTTTCAAACCATTGTCTCTCCCTCTGACCATTTGTGACTCGTGTTATGAGTTTCCACTGTTGACCATACATAGTGGACTTATTTGGTCGTAGTCAGTGACGTATGCATCCTTTGGTTGGTCACTGTGCACGGTAGCCATACCGTGCCACTACTTGTTGAAGGTCTTTGTACTTGCTAGTTGATAACTAGTGTTCCCAACCCATTGTTTTCCCCTCTGACCATTTGTGACTCTTGTTATGCGTTTTCAACATTGACCACATGAAGGAAATTTGTTGGTCATGGTTAGTGACATATACATACCTTGGTTGGTCAATGTGCATTTAAGCCACATTGTGCCACTACATATTGAAGGTGTTTGTACTTGCTAGTCGATAACTAGTATTCTCCAATCATTGTCTTCCACCCTGATCATTCGTGACTCGTGTTATGAGTTGTCAAAGTTTACCACACTTAGTGACTTTATTTGGTCATGGTCAGTGGCATATGCCTACTTTGGTTAGTCATCGTGCTTGGTCTCCTCACCGTGCCACAGCGCATTGCAACCCCTTGTGCTTGCTTTTTGATACTTGGTGTTCCCAAACCATTGATTCCCCCCTCTGACCATTTGTGACTCGTATATGAGTTGTCAACGTTGACCACCCACAGCAGATTTCTTTGGTCAAAGGCAGTACATATGCATACTTTGGTCAGTCATTGTGCATGGTAGCCACACCATGCTACTACTGACAGAAGGTCGTTGTACTTGGTAGTTGAGAACCGATATTCACATAGCATTGTTTCCTCTCCTGACCGTTTGTGACTCGTGTTATGGTTGGTCAACGTTGACCACCCATATTGAAATTCTCTGGTCATGATCAGTGACAGATGCCTAGTTTGGTTGTTTTGTGTGCATATTAGCCACATCGTGCCACTATGTATTGATGTTCTTTGTCCTTTCTAGTTGATACATAGGCTTCCCAAACCATTGTTGCTCCCCCTGACCATTTGTGACTCGTGTTATGAGTTTCAGTGTTTAGAACACATAGTGGACTTTTTCGGTGGTATTTAGTGACGTGTGCGTCATTTGGTTGGTCATTGTGCACGGTAGCCATACCGTGCCACTACTTGTTAAAGGTCTTTCTACTTGCTAGTTGATAACTAGTGTTCCCAACCCATTGTTTTCCCCTCTGACCATTTGTGACTCGTGTTATGTTTTTTCAACGTTGACTACATGAAGTGAACTCTGTTGGTCATGGTTAGTGACATATGCATACTTTGGTTGGTCACTGTGCATTGAAGCCACATTTTTCCACTACATATTGAAGGTACTTGTACTTGCTAGTCGATAACTAGTATTCACAAACCATTATCTTCCACCCTGACCATTTGTGACTTGTGTTATGAGTTGTCAAAGTTTGCCACACTTAGTGACATTATTTGGTCATAGTCAATGACATGTGCCTTCTTTGGTTGGTCATCGTGCATAGTCTCCACACTGTGCCACAGCGTATTGAAACCCCTTCTGCTTGCTATTTGATACTTGGTGTTCCCAAACCATTGTTTCCTCCTCTGACCATTTGTGACTCGTATTATGAGTTGTCAACGTTGACCACACACAGCCGATTTCTTTGGTCAAAGGCACTACAATTGCCTACTTTGGTCGGTCATTGTGCATGGTAGCCACACCATGCTACTGCTGACTGATGGTCGTTGTACTTGGTAGTTGAGAACCGATTTTTCCATGGCATTGTTTCATCCCCTAACCGTTTGTGACTCGTGTTCTGGTTGGTCAACGTTGACCACCCATATTGAAATTCTATGGATATCATCTGACATATGCCTAGTCTGGTTGTTTGGTGTGCAAATTAGCCACACCGTGCCACTACGTATTTAAGTTCTTTGTCATTTCTAGTCAATACATAGGCTTCTTAAACCATTGTCGCTCCCTCTGACCATTTGTGACTCGTGTTACAAGTTGTCAATGTTGACCACACTTAGTGGACTTCTTCGGTTGCAGTCAGTGACGTATGCATCCTTTGGTTGGTCACAGTGCACGCTAGCCATACCGCTCCACTGCTTGTTGAAGGTCTTTGTACTTGCTAGTTGATAACTAGTGTTCCCAAACCAATATTTTCCCCTCTGACCATTTGTGACTCGTGCTATGCATTTTCAACGCTGACCACACACTGTGAAATTCTTTTGGTCATGGTTTGTGACATATGAATACTTTGGTTGGTCACTGTGCATTGAAGCCACATTGTGCCACTACATATTGAAGGTATTTGTACTTGCTAGTTGATAACTAGTATTCACAAAACATTATCTTCCACTCTGACCATTTGTGACTCGTGTTATGAGTTGTCAAAGTTTACCACACTTAGTGACATTCGTTGGTCATGGTCAGTGACATATGCCTACTTTGGTTGGTCATCGTGCATGATCTCCACACAGTGCCACAGCATATTGAAGCCCCTTGTGCTTGCTATCTGATACTTGGTGTTTCCAAACCATTCGTTCCCCCTCTGACTATTTGTGACTCGTATTATGTGTTGTCAACGTTGACCATACACAGCGGATTTCCTTGGTCAAAGGCACTACATATGCCTACTTTGGTCGGTCAATGTGCATGGTAGCCACACCGTGCTACTACTGACTGAAGGTCGTTGTACTTGGTAGTTGAGAACCAATATTTGCATAGCATTGTTTCCTCTCCTGACCGTTTGTGACTCGTGTTATGGTTGGTCAACGTTGACCACCCATATTGAAATTCTCTGGTCATGATCAGTGACATATGCCTAGTTTGGTTGTTTGGTGTCCATATTAGCCACACCGTGCCTCTACGTATTGAAGTTCGTTGTCCTTTCTAGTTGATACATAGGCATCCCAAACCATTGGCTTCCCCTCTGACCATTTGTGACTCGTGTTATGGTTGGTCAACGTTGACCACCCATATTGAAATTCTCTGGTCATGATCAGTGACATATGCCTAGTTTGGTTGTTTGGTGTCCATATTAGCCACACCGTGCCTCTACGTATTGAAGTTCGTTGTCCTTTCTAGTTGATACATAGGCATCCCAAACCATTGGCTTCCCCTCTGACCATTTGTGACTCGTGTTATGAGTTGTCAGTGTTTACAACACATAGTGGACTTATTCGATCGTATTCAGTGACTAATGCGTGCCTTGGTCGGTCATTGTGCACGGTAGCCATACCGTGCCACTACTTTTTAAACGTCTTTGTACTTGCTAGTTGATAACTAGTGTTCCCACCCCATTGTTTTCCCCTCTGACCATTTGTGCCTCGTGTTATGCGTTTTCAACTTTGACCACATGAAGTGAAATTTGTTCGTCATGGTTTGTGACATATGCATACTTTGGTTGGTCACTGTGTATTGAAGCCACGTTGTGCCACTACATATTGAAGGTATTTGTACTTGCTAGTCAATAAATGGTATTCACAACCCATTATCTTCCACCCTGACCATTTGTGACTCGTGTTATGAGTTGTCAAAGTTTACCACACTTAGTGACATTATTTGGTCATGGTCAGTGACATGTGCCTACTTTGGTTGGTCATCGTGCATGGTCTCCACACCGTACCACATCGTATTGAAGCCCCTTGTGCTTGCTATTTGATACTTGGTGTTCCCAACCCATTCTTTCCCCCTCTGACCATAAGTGACTCGTATTATGAGTTGTCAAAATTGACCCCACACCGTGGATTTCTTTGGTCAAAGGCAATACATATGCCTAGTTCGGTCGGTTATAGTGCATGGTAGCCACACCGTGCTACTACTGACTGAAGGTTGTTGTACTTGGTAGCTGAGAACCGATATTCCCATAGCATTGTTTCATCTCCTGAGCGTTTGTGACTCATGCTATGGTTGGTCAACGTTGACCACCCATATTGAAATTCTGTGGACATCATCTGACATATAGTGGACTTATTCGGTTGGTCACTGTGCACGCTCGCCATACCGTGCCACTGCTTGTTAAAGGTCTTTGTACTTGCTAGGTGATAACTAGTGTTCGAAAACCATTCTTTTCCCTTCTGACCATTTGTGACTCGTGTTATGCGTTTTCAACGTTGACCACACACTATGAAATTCTTTTCGTCATGGTTTGTGACAGATGCATACATTGGTTGGTCAAAGTGCATTTAAGCCACATTGTGCCACTACCGATTGAAGGTTTTTGAACTTGCTAGTCAATAACTAGTATTCACAAACCATTACCTTCCACCCTGACCATTTGTGACCCGTGTTATGAGTTGTCGAAGTTTACCACACTTAGTGACATTAGTTGGTCATGGTCAGTTACATATGCCTACTTTGGTTGGTCATCGTGCATGGTCTCCACACCGTGCCACAGCGTATTGAAGCCCCGTGTGCTTGCTATGTGATGCTTGGTGTTCCCAAACCATTGTTTCCTCCTCTGACCATTTGTGACTCGTATTATGAATTGTCAGCGTTGACCACACACATCGGATTTTTTTGGTCAAAGGCAGTACATATGCCTACTTTGGTCGGTCATTGTGTATGGTAACCACACCGTGCTACTACTGACTGAAGGTCGTTGTACTTGGTAGTTGAGAACCGATATTCCCATAGCATTGTTTCCTATCTTGACCGTTTGTGACTCGTGTTATGGTTGGTCAACGTTGACCACCCATATCGAAATTCCCTGGTCATGA